>JAWZYV010012052.1:600000-999809 GCA_038373885.1 Cheiracanthium punctorium
AATTTGTTATCTTTTGTAAACAGGAAAATCAACACAAGAATAGAGAATACGTTGAAAGTAATGCTTTGTTTAATTACGTGTTGTAATTTAATTGCTAAGTTTACGTGGAATGAAACATTTCCTAAATATTTATTTGCGTATAAGTGAAATAAATGTAAGATACTTTTACAGCTGCACTATTGACTGTTATTTGGTGACTGTTATTAATTTGTGTCTTAAAGACATGTTTTGCAAAAATGAAAAAAAAAATGTTGTTGTACTCCGTTAACAAATCGAATCTTTCATTTAATAGTAAAATAGCTATGTCACGTAACAAAAAATAAAAATTTACTTTAAATTTTGTATTCTGGTCTAATATGAACTCATCTGCACCCTCGTAATTAGAATGTCTTTTGCCGGGACGTGGACGAGCAGTTTCGGTGAATTAAGATTCACATTCTAAATCTTCAGCAATTAATTTAAAGTCAGGTAGCAATTGTTGAAATGCTCTGCACGGTATACGTCTAAATCTTATAAATAAAATAGTAGAAGATGACGCATGGTATGTGTTTAAGGCCATCGGCTTGCGTCCCTTAGGTTCCTGTGTCCGGGTGCCGCACCCTCGATAGGCATGGTCCTGATGTTTTTTCTACATTAAATTAAAACAAATAATTTTTTAATAAGTTTTTAATTACAAACAAGGTAGCGCTAAACATTGCGCGTTTGCTACATTTTAAAGCAAGAATTTCGTGGAAAGCTTTTTTTCTTCCAAGAAAGATACAGTGCTACTTTAATTTTCCATTAAATCCAGTATTGATTCCATTCTTTCTACTAAAAAACCCCTCTAAACGTATTTGTTTGAAAGAGTATGTAAAATGAAAGCATAAAAGGAAGGGTGCTAAAATCTGCAGCATTCCTCTTGAAGCCCATAATTTGATGCAAAATATTTTAGAAAACAATTAATTTAGTGATCTGAACAACAACAACGACAACAAAAAATCTGAAATTCTTCCCAAAATATTGCCTAACTTTAATTCTGTATTCGCAATGGATTGTATATGCATGAAAAATGTTAATTTACATAGTAGCGGGCATTTTTAGACTGCCTTGAGACGTTAGTCAAGCATCCCGGGAAAGAAGTCAGTTTTTACAAAACAATCGGACTTCTTTTAAGTACCGTATTTTCCGGTAATAACGCCGCGGCGTTAAACAATATTTTTCTTTTTCGGTAACAAAAATGCGGCCAATAACTGGGTGCGGCTTGTAAGTAGTTCCAAAGTTACACCTGATCATTTAAATCCCCTCCAAAAAAAAAACAAAAAAGCACCTTAAATCTGGTTAAGGAACAAAATAATCCATGATCTTTTTCCGTGCGGCGTTATTCTCGGGGCGGCGTTAAACTAGTTCGATAAATAGAAATAATTATCTATTTACGGCATTATACACGGTGCGGCGTTATTACCGGAAAACACTATAAATAAGTGATCGGCAGCGCGTGGAGTTTCGCCAAGACCACATGATAGTGGACAAAGTTTTTCTTTAAATAGAGTGTCGGAATAGGAAGTTCTATGTTTTAAACAAGGATTTATAGATTGAAACTTGAAACTGTTGAGTATTAAATTCTTTGTTTAACTGTGCAGTGCCTTATCCTCCTGAAATCTGTATCCCTCAATGCAAATATTGGCCTCCAAAAGTTAAGGAACATGTTTTTCGAAGCTCGCCATAAAAAAAAAAATGACTCTAACAATAAAATGTATTGTTTATATAAATGACAAAAAGAAACTTTATGCAAGAATGATAGCTACCACTTTTTATTTATAGAAGAAAATAAGCATATGTGAGTGAGAGAAAAATATCCAGGTATCAGGCTTTTGTAATTATGCGTGTAACTTTTGGTTGACAGAACTTTTGCTAGCAGATTCCTTGACAGTAGGCAGTAGGGTCTCGCAATGCCCGAGAGAAGCCGTTCGCCCGATTCGTTAATGTGTCGATTGGTCGGATGGATGGAAGTGGGGTTGTCACCGGCTGATGCTGCTAGGTGTCTTCATGTGGTCCACCGTCCTGGGATCAATGTCACATCGAAGCTTCTGTGCCCAGAAGACATGTTCCAAGATGACCACAAGCAAGATGACATCTGCAGATGGCCGTTCGTAGCTCTTTCGGCCCGAAGAAGAAGTTTTTCTGTACCGGAACTTGTTGCAGACCACTCTGTAGCATCAGGGAGAAGAATATCCGCTAGTAAGGTGCGAAGGTGTCTTCACAATGTAGGTCTGTCTGCAAAGCGACCAGTAGTGTATGTCCCCTTCAACGGACGACAGAGAAGGGCCCGCTTATCTTGGTCAAGAGAGCATTTTTCCTAGACCAGACAGCGATGGGCTTCTGTACTCTTTACAGGCGAGTGCAGATTCACTCTGGAGAGTGATTAAGGACGTCTGCGGATCTGAAGGGAACAAAACACCAGAGAGTCTCGATAATTCGAGGTGGGGCGGGACCGGTCTTGCCTCGAACTGTCGAAAAGTCGAATTATTGAAATCACAAAATTTAATAAACAAATAAATGGGAATAAAGTGATTTTTATTATTTGGGTGGATGTTTAAATAAAAATATACTTACATATATTATTACAGTACTTATGATTAGAATGGGTTAATTATACTGGAAAAGAATAGTTAATTATTTTTTCTGTTAACACATTGACGCGTTACCATGCACCAATATCGCACCATCCTCAAAGCAGCAAGTCAACACTGCATAGAAATGTCTGTGAGGGCATCTGTAGGATGAATGCACCCATTTTCTTTAGGAGGGGGGTTTCTGATGTGGCTTCCGAATGCGGCATGCACTTGAATTTTGTGGTGCGAAGTAATTCTTTCACGTGTTTTATAAGTGTTGGTCACTATTTGCAACTAAACTGATTTTTTTCACTAACTCGGATGTATGGGAAACTGGAACAATCGAGACTCCACTGTATAGCATTTAAATTAAAAGACAAAGAGTACATTACTGCTTTATAATTGCTATTTTTTAACAAGATATTTCAGGCGAACGAATTACAACTTTAATCTTTTATGAGCAAGTTAAAGTTGCACAAAAGAATAGATAAATGCATTTATTTTTTTTCAGTTTGTGTTTATTCTTCCTGCAAATTAAAGATAAACTCGTTACGCAATGCTTATTTCCTCTTTTTGGGAGAAAAAAAAATCGAAGAACTCAGAGGCAAAAAAGTATGTAGATGTAAATTTATTTCTGTTGAAAAAAAAAAATAAATAAAAATAAAAATCAAGCGTTAATTATCGTAATGGCCCAGACATTTCTTTTTTAATCTATCGTATTTAATTTAATTTGTTCAGATGTTTTTCTTTTTTTTCACGTTTATCTTATATATTTAACCCTCCAAGCGGATGTGACGTAAAATTCCGTTGACTTAATTCCATTTTTCACAGCAATGCGCTTACAATTGATAAATTAAACACGCGATTCGATTTCAGTTGATTAACTAAAATTAATAATACGCTGGTATCGCAAAATATAGTTTAATTTTAAAGCTTGTATTGATATTAATATCTTACCTTTCCCAATTGTAAATCTTCTTATTGTTTTTTTTTTTCATTTTCATAATTTTAAACCTGCATGATAATTGCATCATTAACCCTTTAACGCGTAGTGATCCCGTTCTGGGAACACCAAACTCTGACGTTTTGACTGTTGCCAGTCACAAAGAACAGATTTGATTTCTATAAAAGTAGTTGTGGGTGACATAACTGCACTATAATTCTTTACTTTTTAGCACGTCATTTCCCGTAAAAAATGGTCACGATTATTTTTAACAGCTCTGACATCTGCTGAAAAATGGAAGAATGCGGAAACAGCTGGATAGATTGCCCAATGCTGAAAAAAGGGCAGCCGTTGCCATCGCTCGACTTAACTACCAGCAAGATGGCGGACGATCGAAATGTTCATCGTGTGCCACAGATCTAGAGACCCTTTTTTGATGCAGCTGGCTGTGCCCGGCACAGCTGTATCTCAATTAAGAAAGAAGTTAAGAGCAAAGTCGAGAAATATGATTTCATGACGTTTATGACGTCACGCACTGCTTGGAAACCTATAAATAGAGAGTCTCTTTAGTTATTGAATTCATTAGGACGGACTGCAGGTATAGAGAACAGAGCTATACGATTGTATACTGCATAACAGCTAGCTGTGCCCGGCACAGCGAGCTGTCGTCAAAAAAGGGTCTCTAGATCAGTGGCACGCGATAAACGTTTCGATCGTTCGCCATCTTGCTGGTAGTCAAGTCGAGCGATGGCAACGGCTGCCCTTTTTTCAGCATTGGAAAAGGGTTGCGCCTCAAAGGGTTAAAGCTGCATGATAATTGCATCGTGAAAACAACTTTAGATTATTTGCCCATTTCCATGACAATCTGAATCAGGCCCGGACTGGTTCCTTTGGGGGCCCTGGGCTAGGGTTTAAAAAAGAATCCCGCACTGATGAATTTAGTGGGAATAGAATATTAGAAGATGTAATAGCTGGAATATAGGATTACGTGCCTAAAAACCACATTTAATTATTTTAGAGCCTGGGGCCCCACGAGCCGTGCGGTTTGTCAGGTCCTCCGCTGCGCCGTAGAGTAAAAATGTAAGATTACTGGGAAATGAATAATCAAATTACTCTGATGTATCTAGTATCAAATTACTCTAATTATAAAGTAGTATATCCATTTTTGTGGGCCTCTCAGGGGCACCTTTGGACCGTGGGCCCTCGGCAATCGCTGACCATTCAGCCTGGCCTGTACGAGCCTGATCTGAATGTTAAACGCTAAGCTAGAACTAGACGTCTGCTCGACGCATGCTGGACCATTCCAGCACCAGACGCCCATTTTAATTCCAGTGAAACATTTCTTTCTTCTTCTCTTTATTAAAATTACAAAATGTTATATTATTAGGAAGAGCGTTAAGAACTGAACATTTTACGAAATAAAGGGTTTTCTATTAAGAGTGATACAATTTAAAAAATTAAAATAAGTTATTCAGGGAGACACAATTTCTTTTATTTATTTGAAAGCTTACATTATGTCATTACGTATAAAAAATAATATCGTTCATGTAAGCACCACGACTTCTCTGTAAATACCGCATTCTGCCATCCCAATTTTCCAACAGCCTTTCACATAAATTTGGCGTTATTTCACGAATAACACGTTCAATGTTTTTTTAATTGCTCAATTATTATTGGATTATCAGCATAAATTTGTGACTTAACATATCCCCAAAGAAAGAAATCACAAGATGTTAAATCACAAGAACTGAATTCTTCTCAAATTTCTCTCAGTATTCACAAATGAACTCTGATTTTGATAAAACAAACAATTTAATATATTTCGAAACGTTGTTCAAGCGTGCATCTCTCAATGATTAAATGACATAGCATACTGAGCACAAATGATACAAGAAATGTCAAAAAAGATTATGCAGTGTTGCCATTCTAACACTTTAAAACTGTGCCATCCCTATTGGAAAACCGTTTATGTGTATTTGAACTTTTCCAAAATCCGCAGCTCTTGGAACGGGGTTCTCAGAACGTCTCTGAAATATCAAAAATGGTGGCCATGTCAGTGTATGTATCGTGCTGTTCATTAATAAGAATAGTTTTCTATCTACATAATTATCCACATAACTTTATCTATTCATAAATGTAGATGAATACAAGATGAATGAATGGATCTTTCTGCAGTACTCCACTACAACTATCCACTACAACAGCAGTACTCCACCACTTTCTGCAGTACTCTACAGTTGTGTCTCCCTACACGCATACGCAAATGTTTAAGCAGCGTGAATGATGTTCATGGGTGTTCAATTTACTCTGCCTACATTCAAACAAATTCTGTTATAATTTTTTCTAAACTGCAGAGACCTTTAGTTCTCGAAATATATGTACAGACTGTTGATACTCTCGTTGTATTATATTTATATACTACAATTTAAGTTGTGCGGTTTACATCTTTATAGTTACAGGCTTTATAATTTTTTTTTGTTAATTTAGGATAAAAATTACTATATATGTTTTGTGTAATACAAACTTATGTTAATATATATATTTTTTGGTCATTAATAGGCATGGGTGATCGTCACAGTAATAGTTTGTAGAGCTAATAGACAGAGCCATTGCTAAGACTATTTTTAGGGGTGAGGGAGACGTCGATAAAATGCCAAGTCAGATATTGGATTTTACCACCTTACTTATTAATGACTATGTCATTTTATCTCTCACCCCCTTTATTCAAAATTGTCCAAAAAATGTGTCCCAAAAAAGCGACATAAAAATGCGACATAATTTTACATATATTTAAATACTATTAGTTCACAAAAGATTTAATCTACTGTTACAATATTTCGTAAGCTGTAGAATATGTATTACATGTATTTTTTACATATATTTAAATACTATGAGTTCACAACAGCTTTTATCTATTGTTACAATATTTCGTAAGCTAGAATATGCATCACATGTATTTTTCTATAAATAGCTTACAATCATAAAAATTTCAACATAGTCAATTAATATCGTTTTAATATGGCAATAATCAAACTAAAAAAATTAGGGGGGTTCAGGGGAGGGGGTCGCAGTCTGACGAGGCTCGAACAGCCGAGTTATTTTTTTATCAACTATATTACTAACGTTTTACTTTTGCCAAGTGTATAACAGAAACAGAAAGTAAATTATCATTTTCGTTAAAATTTTTTCACCAATTTTGCCAACTAGATATCTAATTTTGCTAAGTTTAATAGAATTTTGCGAGTGTCAGGGGCGGGGGCCGCCCCCCCTCCCCTTGAGCAAGTGTCCTGATAGTAGAATAGCTAGTAGAATCACCTAGTAACATATTTATAGACATCATGTATATTACTAATCTTTCAGCTTCAAAACTTTTAACTTAAAATTTTGATTATCATAAAAGGCATCTTCACTAATAATTATGCTCTGGCAGTGCGGTTTAACTGTTTCAAAATTATTAAAAAAGTCAATCTCCGTTAAATTAATATTGATTGATAGTCATAAATTTTACCCCAGCATTCAAGTATTTGAAAATGCTGCTTTAACTTTCTGAAAAATCGTGCCAACTAATTAGCATTAATTTCAGAATTGCGTGTTTCAGTCTGTCTCAAATGCTGATATGGTCACGCATTCAATGCTTTAATTGAAATGAAAATTAGTGACGCTATTTAAAATGGTTCACGTAATGGAAATAACCTTTAGCATCCCTAACATTTTTTCTTTCCTTTATCTAGAAAAGTTTCATTAATTTGCACAATCTTTATTTATATAAATATTTTTTTCTGGAAAGCACGATGAAAAAGTGCTTACTTTTTGTACTCGATAAGTTTTAAATAAAAGAAAAACTCCCCATTAAATATGCTTTTTTATCGAAGAAAGATTTAAAAAAAAGAGCCACTGTAGTGATAAAAAAGAACTATTAGGCAGTGCTTTCAATTTTGTGTGCGTAAATTTATTTCTTCTTGATAAAACCCGCACGCTCCAGTTTTTGCATTAGCCCGAGCATTATCTTTTATTTTAAATGAATTTGAGATAGTGTCTCATTACTGTAAATATTTTTATGCTTTTCGAAACAAAGTAAATGAAGTTTTACTTTTATTTTCATATTTTTAATGATGATTTTGTTAGATAATTTTTATGATTTCCTTCCGCACTTATATTTTTATGAGTGAGAATTAGCTGAAGCAAAATGTTTATATATTTAAAAAAAGTTATGTAATTTTAACGTAACGTCAGGAAAAATTGCACCTTATGTATAATGCCAAAAAATAAGTAATAACATGAGCATCTAAATAGAAAAGTATTCTAAAAAAATGGAATACAAAAAAAGGAAGTAGAATAGTCTAAAAGAAAAAGAATGGAAAATATGCACTACATTATTATAAATTATTTGTCTAGACTTTGGCAGTAGGTGCAATTGATAACCATGGAAAGGGAAAAACTTCAGAGTTTCCTCCCGAAGATTTGCCTCTTGAATAGTGAAAAAATCAATATCATGCTTCTTCAAAGATTGAAGCAAATCAAGTCTCTTCGGCTGGGAAAGGCCACAAGCATTCCACAGCAGAACGCGCAGATCAAAAATATTCGGGGAGCGTTGAGCCGCATGCCAGAAAGTTATAGATCTCTTCGCCGTCGGATCGTTTCTAGGGTACACCGTGTGGCCTATAGACGTACCCTCGGAGCTGCTCTCCATTCAATAAAATCTATAGACAGTCCATCTTCTGACGATTTATTGAAATGTCATACCTCTATTAAAAAGTTACAACGACTGGGTAAATCTGTTAATCTTCAGTGGATCCCTTCACACTGCGGAAATAGAGGAAATGAGATTGCGGATAACTTGGCCAAAAAGGGAACTTCTATTCAAAAAATCAATAATAATCCGGTTCCTTTTTCAACCTTTGACCCTTTAAGGCGCATTGTTCCCGCTCTGGGAACACCAAACTCTGAAGTTTTGACTGTTGCGAGTCACGAAGAATAGATTTGATTTCTATAAAAATAGTTGCGGGTGACACAGCTCCACGAGAATCCTTTACTTTTTAGCACGTCATTTCCCGTAAAAAAATTATCACGATTACTTTTAACAGCACTGACATCTGCTGACAAATGGAAGAATGCGAGAACAGCTGGATAGATTGCCCAATGCTGAAAAAAGGGCAGCCGTTGCCATCGCTCGACTTGACTACCAGCAAGATGGCGGACGATCGAAACACAGATCTAGAGACCCATTTTTTGCCGTCAAAAAAAGGGTCTCTAGATCTGTGGCACGCGATGAACGTTTCGATCGTCCGCCATCTTGCTGGTAGTCACGTCGAGCGATGGCAACGGCTGCCCTTTTTTCAGCATTGGGAAAGGGTTGCGTCTCAAAGGTTTAAACGAGTGCTCAAAAGAAAAGTCTCTAATAATTCCCGCTCACTACTTATGGAAAGAAATTCTAACAAAAAGTGGAAGGATCTCCATCCAGATACCATTCCCCACTGGCCACGTCAGAAGGCCGTCGCCGAGTTTCGACTTTTCGTTGAACATGACTGTCTTGTTGCCCACTTGCACAGGATCAACCTAGCTCCTGATCTTTATTGTCCCCTTTGCAATAGTCAGCTGGTTATGGTTGGCTGCCATCTTCTTCAGTGCAGAGCTCTCCGCGGATCAACAATTGCAGGCCGTTACTGGGAGGCAGGGAGAAGAATGTGGAAATGACTATTCTTTTTGTTTTTGTTCATGTTATTTTATTCTTGTTTTTTTTTATGTCGAACCCCTTTGCCATTAGAAGAATACATAAATAATCTATAGCAATTTTGAACGAAAATAATAATGAATACCAAATATCAATAGAGGACCTGGTTTCTAAAGCCCTTGCGTGAACTTTTGGAATATTTTACAAACACGCTGAATTGTGCATGTTACAAAGAATACTAAAACAACTAATAATAAAACAGTCTAACATCTCTTTTATGTATTTCTATCAGAAGTTTTTTTCAAGATAATTTTTTTATAAAAGTTTCATCATTTTATGTTCGTTAATTTTATTTTAATTCGTTTTGATTAAGGATAAAAGATGATAAATACAAAGTGCGTCTGAAAAATGTACACACACTATGACTATCATAGAACATTTACTTTCCAACCTACAAGGTTAAATTTCTGGTAAAAGTAAGGCTATAGTAAAATAAGCATAAAAATAAGTCAAACTGATTGTTCCAAATGATGGTTAAAGTAAGTGCTCCAGTGGCGGCCTTCAACATGGATACATTTCTGGTAACGAGCACAACCGATTCCGTACTTTGCATCAAAATGTCCAATAGGATTTTACGCGCACAGATTAAATCTCATCCAAAAGGATGTTTAGATTACTTGGTTTACAAGGGCTGCGAGAGACGGCATTCTCTTGACGCTCCACCAGTGGCCAAGCTCAAAGCGTTCTCAATTGGGAGACAGAAGTTGCCTGGTTCAAACACAGGTCACGTCCGTCGACCTAGCGGAGTTTTCCGTGTTTTTTTTCCGAAACTTACGAAAATGTGGGTTAGGAACTCCTTAGAAAGACCCCCTTGGCCTGGATCCCTAGCTTAGATATAATCTTCAAAACAAGCAAATGTAATCCTACAAGCAAATAAACAAGCATTCTCGCTGCCGAAGGGTTGTGAATTCGATCCTAGGACCAACCAAAGACCATTGTGCTCGGTAATGGTGACTGGGGCTCGTTAAATACGCCGTGGTAGCAGTGTCCTTCTAGTTCCCATGCTAAACGACAGGGGCGTAGCCAGGGAGGGGATATCGAGATATACCCCCCCCCCCCGAAAAATTTTCCAGGCGCATATCCCCTCCCGAAAAATTTTCCTGGCTACGCGCCTACTAAACGATACCTATGGGGGTAAGAAAACTAAGTTTTGGTTCTTATTTCAAAATTATGACGCCCCCTCTATCGATTGGTAGTGCTGCCATCTGCTGGCTCCTGAATGAGGGAGAAATGAATTCTTCGGGAGTTTGTGGTAGAAATTAACATTCCTGACAGGTGCTGCCACAGTCACTGTAATCTGGATTTGGGGTTGATACAAAGTGCTATAAAAAGCATAAGTGTCTAACCCCTATTGATCCATGAAAACATAACAAAAAAGTACATGGTTTACAACTGTATGCTTCATCTTATACAGTGTTCCAAAGACAAAATCAAGTGGCGAAACTCTAGAGCGTGTTCAGGAAGCTCGATTGTCAAAGCATAACATTACTTCATTCACAGAAAATCAACCTTGCCTGACACATTTTTCGGACGTACTCTGTATATGCTAAGTTTCTAAAAAAACTTTTTACACTATGTACGATATTTTGCGCAAAAATCATACTAATAGTTCATGCACGAAGATTGCTTTTTTAAAAATTATATTTTTTCTCTTTCAGGTAAGTCATTTCTTGTTACTTGCTAAAATCTTGTGCCATCTGAAGAACGCCAAAGTAAGTATTATTTTTACATTTTTTTATACTTCAAAGCAGATGTTCCATAATTCTAGTATCTTGCTTGACGTTTCAGTTCTAGGTGATGACTCAATAATTCCCTGGTGTTGTTGCACTGTTTAAAAATGTAGTAAAGCATTTCACCAAAACATGGTACTAGAAAAGTAGGCTCCATAAGATGGTAAAATATTGTTTCAACATTTGGTGCTCAAGCAGAACCATAAACTTATATACATACATCAAACTATAAAGTGGAAAAAATGTTGAACCATAAAATGGAAAACATTTTATTATATTACAGGGACTGGAAAGTAATGTTTTTTCTTTCTTTTTTTAAATTAACTTCAAACAAATAAATTTTCAACCAGCTTTTAATTACAAGCAAACTGAGAATAAGCACAGGATTACTGTCTTTTTACATTTTAAAGTTAGAATTTTATAGATAATATTATTTTCTTTCAAGAAAGATGGCCACCCTACTCTTTTTCACGTTGACCCTCCTTGTTGTTGTGTTGTTTTGTGTTATTGCAAAACTACGCAAAGACTCTCTTCCGAGGATCAGAGGGTACCTGGTAGGAGGCATTTTTAATGGGATCGATCCAACGCGCATTCTCTTTACATCTGGAGAAAACCGTTACATTGAAAGTCGAGCGATAAGCCAGAACACTGGGCCTTCACACTTCAGACGTTTACCATTTTGAGGGTCTTATCCCATTGAAGGACGAATTTCAGAATGTCCTGAAATTGATTTTTAGATATTCATGTGTGCAGGAACTTTATGAATATCCCTTTTTTTCTCTGAGAGATATGCGAAAAGAACGTTTAGTCCCTTAACCGATGCGTGCGTTGTGACAGCAGTAATGGAACCCAATGCTATTAGGGCAAGTAATTTAATGGCAGCAAATTTGAAGACGGTAGAGATGAGAGTAATGTCTTTATCAGTAACACCCAGGAGGAAAGTAAATTTATTATCCGTAACCCTGACTTTTGCTCATTTTTTAGATCCGAAATTATAGCTTTTGGGAGAGCTCTTGATTTTGCCCTTACTACTGATAAAGGTTGTATTTGGATTCTGACGGACAGCAGGAGTGCCATCCAATACCTAAAAAAATGGACAAAAATACATAATAAACCGGATAAGGATATTTTAGTACTTCTCTCTGAGCTAAGCCTGAGGAAATCTATTTGCTTCCAATGGATACCATCGCACGTTGGGGTGTACGGAAATGAGATTGCAGATACACTTGCCAGAAATGGTTTTGATCCTTCAATCACCAACTCTGCAGAACTTACTCCTTTGGAAATCCATTCGCTCCACAAAAGTAAAATTCTTTCTACTTGGAGCCTCTCTACAATTCATAACTGATATGCATTGAAGAGCTCAGGCCTGACTCTGCTTTGCAGTGGCCCCAAACGACTTTGGCGAAGTTCAGAAGTGGTCATTTAAAATGCATGAAATTTCAGAATTCCCCTTGTTCTTGTTCCCTACCTGCTAGCCTTGCTCACCTACTTGATTGTTTAGACGCCTCCCGGAGACAGCTGTTGGATAAGCAAGAGAAGATTTTTGAAGCTCTCATGCGACGGGGTCTGTTGGACTTAGTGTAGGTTTTCGTTCACCAAGGGGATGAGTAACAAGAACACAACAACAAGGCTACTATGCGAGCACACTGTACGTTAGCCACTAGACTGAAATATTGCTGCCTAGAGGCTGACGGAAATGCTTTTCAGCTTAACCACGCATGCCACTGTTGCTGAAATCAGCCGTAAGATATAGATATTTAGGTTGTGGAAAGTTGAACCATGAATGCAGTTTCACCGATTGTAGTAGCTTTGAAAAATTAAATGAACCAATCGTTGGTGCGCTTGTTTTTGTGGCACCGTCAACTGGCTTAACTTTAACGGTGTAGTTCGAAAAAATCATGTGATTTTGGTACATAAGCACAAATAAACTAATTATGCCAGACACTTCAAATTTTTGAACTGTCTCTTTACAAGCTGTAGTACATACTGAAATAAACGATAAATCTGTATCCGTTTCAAAACTTTTAGAAAAAATTCTTAAAAATCGGAAATTTTCGCAAAACGTGTCACTCTTCGAAAAATCTTGCAGCTCAGATCCATGTTTAAGAATTTTTTCTGAAAATTTCACAAAAGCCACAGCTTTTTCGCTTATCGCAGTGTGTAAAGCAGCTTATGAAGGACCATCTGGAATTTTTTGGAGACCATGGTGCTATTAGTTTATTTAAATTTGTGTACCAAGACTAAAAACGGAGTTCCTTTTTTTCGAAATACACCCTTAAGGTTATGTGCGACACGAAAGATGTGCATCTAAAGCAAATTGAGGTCTGCTTTGTTTGTTTACTTTAGAATAATTACAAAGAAAGCCATTATAATGGAACAGGAATTAATTTTTATTGCTATCTACACATTTAATGCGTGCTTTTACTTATTTTCATGGTATTTGCGTATTAAAAGTAAGTAAAAAAAAACCAAACTGTTTTTGGAAATACTTGATTCCCCAAAATTATGATTTAGTGCCAATAACGGAAAAAGTTCTCAGCCCTTAGGCAGCTGGATGAATTAATCATTTTTTTAGCGTTACTTGAATTTCATTCCCTAATAGAGGTCTAGTTGGAACATTTGTTCTTATTCAAATAAAATGTGGCCCGTGATAACAGCGATTGAGATCGGCTCGCTATAATTTACGAATATAATCTTTCTATTTTTATAATAAAGATCAAACAAAATTAATGTACAGGTCTCCCGAAAAGCTGTTAACACGGTTTAATGCATAAACCATGTACCAAAGAGGTGGTAACGAGCTTTACTTTTTTATCTATTAAAGGTAAGTAAGCAGTGTAAATTGAAAAAAAAAATGTTAAAAAAGAAAAAAAAAATTGGAAAAAAAGACTACGTAAAGAAAAAATTCCTTACAATTTTTAAAAAGTTACGCTTTTTAAATTCATATATGATCCCTTGTACAAAAAAATCCCTGTTAGTGAAATATGCCTCATGCAGTAATCAGGTAATTTACAAAATTTGAAAACTATATTCCAAAAAGTGGCAGAAGAAAGAGTCTGAAAAAGTGAGATTTGAAGATTAAGAAAATATGCTAACTTATACCATTTTAAATGGCTCTCGAAAGGACAAAAAAAATCACGTCGAAGAATCTCTTTTCAAGCTTCTTACAGAAATTACGAAAGAAAATACATTTTTTGCTCTCCAGCAATAAGCGTTTACATTCCAATTTATGTATATAGCGCCTGACCATCTCTGTTACAAAATATCTCTTAGACATTTTACGAAGAAGGCTGAAAATTTGTGCATCAGCTCATTAGTGTATGGGACACATTTTACAAATTGGGAAATTTTCTGTACGGGAGTCATATACAAATTTAAAAAGTGTAACATTTTGAAAATGAACGAGAGGAATTTTTTCTTAACGGGAGTCTTATTTCCGACCTTATTTTAAACTTTTTTTTTTTCAATTTACATTACCCACTTATCTTTAATAGATAAAGAATTAAAGCGCGTTACCACATCTTTGGGGACACCCTGTATAATGCAAAGAAAATAAAAAAATTTCTAATCCTCATAAAAAGTAACAGTGCAGTTTATGTGTTTCGAAACATGGACTGCATAATGCATATACTGCAAGTTTATTTGCCTTTTAAAATATTATGCAGTAAACATAATCTTTTAGTGATATTAAATTTAACATTCATGTTATTCTGTGTTGGGTCAATGAAATTTTCAAACAAATATATCTTATCTGTCGTATATTTGGTAGAATATTGGGGTTTATTGGTTAGATTATATAAATCAGAAAAAAGGAATAAAGGTTTATAGATGGAATAAAAGCTTTTTTCCAGAAAAATAAATTCTTTTATGCAAATTCTTCACGTGATTTAATGCTTTGCGAACAGAAATCGAAAGCTCAAAACAGGCAGATTTATGTGTTTCAAATAAAGCGGTTATTGTAGTATCACAAATTATCATTACTGTCTCGATATTTGAATTTTATATTTTAAGTTTTAAAAACATTAAGCTAATTTTTTTTTTTTTTTTTTTTTTTGGCCATTATGCTTTTTCGTTAACTCCTCCTAAAGAGATAACATTTTTCCCCCCGGCAATTTTTCGAATTTGTGTTTGTACTTTAAGGAAGTCCAATGCAGATTAACTTGTGATTAATTTGAAAGTCAGATATTTCATTTGGCTAGATGACATCGTGACTTACGATACGAAAGTTTATGTCACTCAAATGATTTACATTTTTTTACTCTTGGTATTCAAAAGTTGAAAATAGCGAAAATGCGCTAAAAATTGGGGAGCAGTTTTACTTTTCAGATTTTCAAAGTAGACTACAGTTTGCCCTGTATTTCTTTTTTTTACGGCAAAATTTCAAGCAAATTAGCCATATGGTGTGGATTCAGTGGCGCACACAAGGGGGGTGGGTCCAGGGGTCCCCCCCATCGGCTTTGATTTTCTTTTCGATTGATTAGTATCCTTTATCTATAGTAAATAAAATAATTCCAAAAAAAGGTAGCAATATAGTTTCAGTTCTTATAAATAAAAAAAATTTTTTACTCGTTTTCCTCAACTTTCAAAAACGAATTGAAAGCGAATATAAAACACCATCTTGTTCTCAAAACTGAACAACTATTATTTTGCTTCCTATTGTACTGTGTAGTGTATTCTTAAGGAACTGGATGCGACGAGTTTCGATGAATTCCATCTAATGAAAACGAGCTCTTTCATCACTGATTTTTGACAATCTGGAACATCCCTAAAAGTTGGACCCCCCCCCCCCCAAACCGTAAAAGTTGGACACGCACCCCCTCAGCCAAAAATCCTGTGTGCGCCCCTGCGTGGATTTGTATGGGATACAGACAACCAAACAGAATTTCGTGCTTATTTATGAGGATAATTATCCTACAAATTCGCTGTTAGTTTTGTACTTACTTTAAAGAAAAGAAACCATGCGGGATTGAGGGGAGGGCAGAGCCTTTTATAAAGCAAATATCAGCTGACAGTCTAACGAATGAAACTTACAAATATATAACAGAAACTGATACACCCTTGTTTAGAAAAAGAAATGTGGAATATTAAAATAAATGGCGACATTAATTTGAGGCCAAGTCAGAACAGCACCAAAAAGATGATATCGCAGCTGTTTCCGAGTGTTATCTCTGTACTAAAAAATGGCGACATGCGCCGGCCCGTATTCATAGGTGCTTTATCGAATACTGCACTTCTGTTATCTTCTTTTCCATTGCGAATAACATACGTAGAATTTGTATTTTTATTTTTACCGTGCATTTCAAATTTCAATCTTCTCGTCCCCTCTGCATTGTTCCTTCCCTTTTATATTTGTCGACAGCATTGAGAAGAGATTTTTCAGCTATATGCACCGAGGTTTTGTGTACCTCCTAGAAAAACAAAGCTTTAGCTGATACGTTCTGCCTTGTCCTGTTTATTTACTTTTTCTCTGTCTCCTACTGTATTTGTTCGGATTCTATCAGAGCTATTTCGAAAGATATTTTTAATATAGCCAGATATTCTCCGCCATTCCTTAATCCTTTGAGGCGCAACCCTTTCCCAATGCTGAAAAAAGGACAGCCGTTGCCATCGCTCGACTTAACTACCAGCAAGATGGTGGACGATCGAAACGTTCATCGCGTGCCATAGATCTAGAGTCCCTTTTTTGACGACAGCTGGCTGTACCAGCTGGTCTCGCATTCTTCCATTTTTCAGCAGATGTGAGTGCTGTTAACAATAGTCGTGACCATTTTTTTACGGGAAATGACGTGCTAAAAAGTAAAGGATTCTCGTGGAGCTATGTCACCCGCAACTATTTTTATAGAAATCAAATCTATTCTTCGTGACTGGCAACAGTCAAAACGTCAAAGTTTGGTGTTCCCAGTGCGGGAACACTGCGCGTTAAAGGGTTAACTGATTGGAGAATCTGAGGATTTTCTCCAGATGTAACGCGAATACGCGTTAGAGCCCCTTGAAAAGTCCTCCGCCCAGGGCAACCCCCGCATGCAGATGCCCCTGAAGCAGGTTTACCATAACACAAAACAAACAAACAAACAAACGCGTGTGATAAATCCTGTGTGGTAGTATAAATACTTTTTCACACACAAATAAAACATGAAT
Organism: Cheiracanthium punctorium; assembly: GCA_038373885.1. Classification (NCBI taxonomy): domain Eukaryota; kingdom Metazoa; phylum Arthropoda; class Arachnida; order Araneae; family Cheiracanthiidae; genus Cheiracanthium; species Cheiracanthium punctorium. The sequence goes on from JAWZYV010012052.1 coordinate 617,137, forward strand.
TTCATGACATATGTATGGATTATCGCACTTAATAAAAATATTGTGTTTAGTATTGGAACTATAACTTTTTCTTGTCTAATCAGGCCAGTTTAAACATTTTTTGCCTATTCATTATCTAATCATTTATTCGACAAATTCAAATCTAGGCACATTTTAAATTATGTTTTTGCACATTTGGAATTTTAATGCTTCAGCTTAGAGATAATATATGAAATATTTTTAAAAATAATTGTGCTCTTATTCATAAATAAAATCTGGGTTAAAAATTCTAATCCCTCGAAATTTTTTAAAATCCGAAACAATTATATTAATGGTTGCAATTTTCTTTAAAAACAGATCTCCATTATGCTTACGTTCACAGTAAATAAGTAAATAAATCAATAAAAATTTAAATATTGTAAGAAAACTTCATAGCTTTTTCCGAATCGATCATAAAAACAGCAAATACTTTTGCCTAATTTTACTTCCATGAATAGTGTAAAAGAAAATCCATCTTCCTTTCATTTGGAATTTCAAAAATGCCATCATATTTTTCCTTGGTGTTTTTTATTGGGCTTATTTGTCGACAAAATCAGAGGCATCTTTATGTGTTCCAAGATTTCTTTTTATTCCTTAGAAAATTTATACATAAAATAAAAGAAACGCTTTTACTTAAAATTTCGTAAAAATTGAACTCAAAAGTAAAGGTTCGGACCCATGATCTCTACAAGAAATCGGCGATTGAACAGTCTACCTTAAAGCACCAAGACATTCAAACACACGACTAAGACCAGCTTATTCACAATGCAAGATTTGTAGTGGTAAAAAATTAATATTTTATTAAGTTTCAAATTAGTCTTAAATCCTTATATTTTTCAGCATTTATGCAGAAATTTTTATAATAAAGACATTAAATTTTTCATTTTTTTAAATAACACTAATAAAAGAGAACGTGACTTTTAGATTTTCCTGAGAAATATCGAAAGCTTCTTAAGAATTCCATAGAAAACAATTCTTCCTAATTTGGCTTTCAGAAATAACGTTTAAAAATTCAGATGGTCCGATTTTATTTTTTTTACTGGGCATTACAAATTTCAATAGCTTTGTATGTGTAGTCGAAAGCAAAGGCATACTACCGTTATATGTTCTATGGTTTGTACGTAAAAGAAAAACCTTCTACAGCCGCTATGATATTTTACATGTTTTCCCCATTTATTTTTCCCTGTTGTACTATGTTCGTACGAAACATACTTTTGCTACGTCAAAAATATTTTAAATATTATTCTTGGGAAAAAAATCGAAACCTATTACCTTATACGATGCAAAAGAAATCTGTATGGTAATTTTCAAAGGTTTGTGTTAGAAAAGAAAAGAAAAACTAGAAAGTTATTTGAAAAGGTGAGTAGAGTTGAAATATTTATATCTCCGCGCCTGCTTTTCAGCATGGGATGTTTTTAAGGGGAAATAGTTTCATAGTTAAAAAATATTATCGGTAAATTTTATAAATTCATAATGACAGAAAGATTTATATTTCATACAATGCAATTGCAAAAAAAAAAAAAAAAAATAAAATAAAATAAATAAATAAATAAATAAATAAATAAAATGAGAGAAATTGCCAGACGAGAGGAGACTGAGAGTTGATGTTTCAATGCGAGACATGACAGGGCTATTTCTTGGTCTGGTAGTCATCGTTACTAAAATTTAATAGAATAAAATAAGCAAATGTAAGTTTTCAGGAAAATTTACACTTGTAAATTTTTTGTTTAAAAAAAGGATAAGTCGTGTCATAGATTATAAAATATTTTTCAAAAGCAAGTATAATTTTGATAAACGGCAATAGTTTTACTGTTCTTGTTTTTGAAAAAGAACAACATACTTCAATAGCAATTACTTTAGTCGCACCAAGTAATGTATTAGGACTATTTTGCGTGCTCCTGTAAAACAGCTTTAACTACAATGCTCAAAATTTTAATGAAGGTTGTGTGATGAAAAACATGGATAATCCTACTACAGAGTTAGCATATGTTCCGACGATGTTAAGACAATCTAAATACGTATCTTAGGAATTTTTTGCAATCGGCTGGAGGTTTTGTTAATATTTTTTCATCACAGGCAAAATTTGTGGCAAATTTCTATTTATATCAAATTTAAATTTCTACTTGAAAAGTGTAGTTCCTTTTAATAACAACAACGAACTGCTCTGTGTCCATATATATGAATGTTTGATTCATAGACAATACCGCAAATACCGGTTTCACAAAACTGCAATATAGCACGAAATGCCGGTGTTCTGTATACCGGTGTACCGATATTGCTATCACCACATGTACCCTGTTGGAAATGATGTATGTAGCATTTTATTTTATTTAATTTTTATTTATTTATTTATTTTGAGGAGAAACAAATAAATCGAAATTATAAACATTTTTCTCAGCTTTGGAGAAAAATATTTTAAAAAAAAAACAGTACTTTTTGAAATAGATTCAACGAAAGATTTTTAATTTTGTGATTTTTTGATCTTTCACAAAATATTATAACATTAATGATACAGAGAATATTAATTTGTGGAAAGAAATGCAAAATACTTTAATTCTATAATAAGTTATTTTCCCAAATTATTAGCTTTAAGGAAAATGCGTCTGTAAAGAAAAACTTTTGATCTGTCATCAATCAAAAATGTTGCTTATAACATGCTTTTATTTGACTAATTAAGTGAAAACATTATTTCAGCGATTGAAAAGTATTATAATTTAATTTAAAATGGATGTTTCACTTCAGAAAATTAGCTTGAATAAGACTTCAACATGTTTTGCTGATTTACATCATTTTATAAAATATTTATAGAAAAAATAGATTAATTATCATTCCTATGTTAGGCTAAATAAAATTATCATTTGGTATCGAATATTTTGCTGCAATCGTATTCTTGAAATTAGAACTACTTGTTCAGATTAAAAATAGATAAGTAATTAGGACAGATGTATGGATCTATTTCTTCATTAAACATTTCCAAAACATGTTTTCGTTTGGGGGTATTCGCAAAAATGAGGTTGTATTGTATGTGTATTATGCTTTTATTCCAAAATATTCACATTGGGTGCATGTTAGGACAGTTTAACAAGCTCGAAAACAAGAAAATAACACTTTATTCGACCAACTGAATCAATATGCATCTCACAAAAAATACAGCATTCTTAACAAATGGCATAGCGAATCATTGAATATCACAGCAATAATACTTTCAAATCTCAATAAAAATTGTATAGCTCTGTTCTCTATACCTGCAGTCCCTCCTAATGAATTCAATAGCGAGAGAGACTTTCTATTTATAGATTTCCAAGCAGTGTGTGACGTCACAAACGTCATGAAATCATATTTCTCGACTTTGCTCTTAACTTCTTTCTTAATTGGGATACAGCCAAAATTCCACTGCTTTCGAAAACTTTCTTTTTGTCGCCAAAGTCGCAGAAATTGTCGTCAAGTCACCAAAGCGACTTGATGACTACCAAGTTTGTTGCCAACTTTAAGGGATCACATAGTCATTTCTCTTGCAAGAATGCCTGTGCAATTCTCTTTGCAGCAACAGTACACATTTTTGATGGAAAACATTATTACACTTTTGTAACACTGGTGTTCTAAAACTAAAAATAAAAGTGATTGAGTCAATTTTGTGTTATTGAATTGATTAAATCATTTTTTTTTAAAGGGCGGGAACTTGCCGATTAGGCATTGTCCCTTACAACGGCCCGAAGGTGCGACCATTTTATTATGGGGGCACCCAGTGGACGGTCAGCGTTACCCCCTAGGAACGGACGGACACAATGACAACTACGCCCAGTCGGGGATCGAACCCCGGCCTCCGGGAATTGAACCCGAAACCGGATTACGGTGCTTTACCCACCATGGAACTCGGTCGGCTTGATTATATCATTAAATGTAGTTTTTGTAATACGGAAGTAAAGACGTCTGCTCTTACTGAAGAACTCTATAAGCAGAAACTTTGTTCAGAAACATTGGTCAAAGTAAATATTGGAAGTCGTGTGGGCTCGTTCTTTGAGAGAGGAATTTGGGGCTTACGGAGACAGAAATTTGGATGAATCGGAATTTAGTCAGACTATAAGTAACTCCAGCTGTGGCAAATCTCGGGGAGGATCTTCGGAGTTTTATCAACTCAATAAGAGATATTGTTTCAGACAGGGACGTAGCCAAGGGGGGAGGTTGGGGGGTCATAACCCCCCCATGAGGAATTTTTGCCATACAAAATGTATATTCTTCACTCCCTTATCACACACATGTATGTATATATGTGAGTTGCAGTAGTCGTAACCCCCCCCCCCCCCATGAAAAATTTCTGGCTACGCCTCTGTTCAGAGCATCATTTTGCTGTATTATAAATTTTGTTTGAGTCAAATAAGCTCTTTTTCCATGTTATCCCTTCCACCCAAAAAATTCTATAATCGTCAGTGAGCGCTTACTATAGCTCCGAATAATGATATAAATTGTGTCAGGAAGTCGTGTAGTTCGTAACAGAAGCACATGAAATTTTATATGTTTCCTGCAAATTTTTTTTACTTAATGAGATAAGTGCAGCTGTTTTCTTGAAATGAGAGCTTTGTTTTCGCATACTACTTTATTTTCGAGTAGTTTTATTCTGAAGTCCGCTTCTACAAGAAGTTTTCTTCCTATATTTCTATATATCATCCATAGCATAAATGTTCTGCGCAGAACGAAATCAAATGTTGGAGTGCTTGTAAAACTTTGTTACATTCTTCTTCAACTGTTTCAACCATTTTTGTAGTTTAGGGGATTCCCGATAATGGTTACGCGGTTCTCCAGGGGTCCACGGACCACAGCTTAAGAACCCCTGCCCTAGAACTTTTTTCAAAAGCTTATCTGAAAAGCAGTATTAATTATTACTCGCGTGACAAAAACGAACGGAATTACTCGTGCAGAGTATCTCATACTCAAGTTTTTTTTCTTTTTTTTTACCGTAAATTCGGTGCACTAGAGTTAAACATGAAAAATTAAATAGAAAAATAGAATTGCAATCATGCATTTATAAATACAACTCGAACAATATAAAAACGGTTGTAACTCAGAACTAGAGCCTCTCTGAGAATAACAGCAGCAGGACTAGCGCAGGGTACGACACACCCTGGTTGGCAATTTTCGAAAACCTGTTTGAAGAATTCGACTACAAGCTTTTCCCATTAAAAGTTATGACCTTAAAATCACCTTTAAAAGATATAATCAATTAAAAAAAAAAGATTAGAAAGGCACATTGGAAACACAAGCGTTGTTTCGAGCAACAGCAGAAGTACTCGCACAAGGTATGATACACCCGACGTTCTATATTCAAAAACCTATGAGAAGAATTAAAAAATATTCCATTTCAAGGTTATAACTTTAGAGTCAGCTAAACCAGGTCATATCCATTAAAAAAAAAAAAAAAAAAAAAAAAAAAAAAAGAAAGAAAGGAAAAAGAGAACACACAAAAACAAGAAGGTAGCCCGACCCTACGCAAGTGCTGTCGGGTTGGTGTGTGATAATGCTTCATAAATATCAAACAAATCCGTTTAACAATTGAATTATTATGTTAACTAGTCTGACGAAGATTTCTTTCTAAATCATATTTCCTATAACGCATTTTTAAAAAACATAAAAAGGAATTTTTACACATACACTTATAAAAACATTTTCAGCCGAGAGATACTTCTGGATGTCACTTTTATCGTTGTCTTTCTTGAGTGCTCAACAGATTGTCCCACACTTCACTTGGCGCTATTCAAACAACTCAGACAAAAAACAACAGGAAAATATTCAACGTCATCTTCACGTTTTATCACTCAAATAAATATTAGCTTTGGTGTTCACTCACTTTCTTGAAGAGCATGATGTAAGATGTCCAAAAACGGTACACTTTTGTTCTTAATAAGTTTCTGGAACGTTTTAATTTTATATTTTCCACTTGGAATTTCAATACTTTTGCGCCAAATTTTAATGAAAAATATAATCTTATAATATCTTAATCTAAAGAACATAGTCTGAAAATATCTTTTATTTAGAAATTTAAATTATAAATCACAGAATACATACTAAATTTGAATTCCAGATACGTTCAAGTAATTCAAGCTCCTTTTAAAAATGTAAATGCATACCAAAAAGCAAAAGTATAGAGACGATGAATTTGAAAACGTATATTAACTTGCCAGTGAAATGCAGTTAAGGAAGAGTTGTATATAGTACATACATAATTGATAAGAAACATTTACTAATATAAAAATGTTAGTATGGGTTGTCTGTCTAACATTTCTTAGTGATACTGTTTGAAATTAAAACATGCCTTGGAGATGGTATCTCGGGGCATTTAATGCAAAATTGATAAAATTATTTTTATCAGAACTGGCATCTGTTGAAAATTATAGAATCTAATGAAAATGGTTGAAAATCCGGTTTCTCACTGGTTGTATGTTTACACAGGTAGCTCTTTTTTATGAAGATCTCAACACCGCAGGAGTTTTCTTCGAACCAATTCTTCTTTTATGCTTCATCAGGAAAATATCGAACAGCTTTTGATGAAGAAGTAGAGGCTATCTGAATCGCTCCTAAACATTTATTGATTTTTGAGGATAAACTTGATAAAGTTGTCTTGTTTTCTGATTAAGAAGCTGCAATTCAAGTGATTAGTTCAACTAGCCCGTCTTCACGTTTAGCAAAAGCCAGTAGTCCACGCAGGCAAGCCGTATCCTCATAGTTATGGCCGAATGGTCATGCCTTTCTTCTGACTGGGCATGACTATTTGGCACAGCATCTGTATTTCATTGGAATCTTTTCGAATCCTGGCTGTCCGCTATGTAATTCGGCAGATTTTGTAAATAGACACCACCTCCTCAGGTGTGCATCATTTTTATGGTTACTCTGACAGTGCTTTTACTGGCATACTAGAGTACTTTTAAGGCAATGACTTCTGTTACTTCGGTTGTATTTTACTTTTTCATTTATTACTGTTTGTGCATATCTTTTTGTATTTGTTCCTGTCTTGCTATTTTAAACAAATAATAACAAGAATCACAAAACATTCCGCTAAACAATAGTCTTGAATGATCTGCAACCTTTCCATGGAGTAACGTGCTACAATGAACGGGTGCTACTGTAGTTGGTTTAACCTCGAATAATGTTGAAACTTTTCTCAATAAAAAGAATGTAACTAATGTATTGCCATTTTACTGTAAAATGTTAAACTGCTTCTATTGCGTTTTCGTGAACACACAGATCTGTCTGTCAGTGTAGTGCGATAAGTGAATAGTCACTTAGTATAACTATACACGTGGTTAGAAATATAAACTAATAAATAAAATATAAGTATATCTATATGTTGGTTCTGTTTTAAAGTGTAACGCAGTTGCAATCCTAAAAGAGCAAATTTAATGCTCAGATGTTGGGTATTACCACAATAAAAGTGGAGAACATTCAAAACTAAAGAATATTTTCTTTGAAAGGCTTAAAAATAAACCAGCTCCTCTTTAAGAAAATACAGGTTTGGTTAAGGCGAAGCTAAATGAAAGCTATTTCCCTGGGGGATGCCTTGAGCAGAGGACTTAGGGGATCACCCGTATTTACGTTAGAAAATGTAAATGAACGTTACTGTATATTTAACAACATTAAGTCTCAAATTTAAAAAAAAGCTATTGCTTGAATTTTTAATACAAATTCAAGCAAAATTTATCTCTGGAACATATTCATCAAATTAAAAAAACACACTATTTCATTATTATTAAAATTTAATGGCCTTGTATACTTTTTTACAATAAATATCGTAAAATTCGTAAATAATAAACAAATTTAATGGATGCAAACGTCCATCCAATGTCATAATGCATGTTAAGTCTTCATAGAACTCAAGAAAAAAAAAAAAAAAGAGTTGATATGCATTCGTAAAAAAAAAGCTCTGGTGAAGAAATTGTCATATGAATGGCACTGGATGTCAGTTTTATCGTTATTTTTCTTCAGTATACTGCAGGTTGTCTCCCTCTTCTCAGCACACTGTTCAAACATTCTAGAAAGAACAAGAATGCATATTCACACACACAAACTTTTCTTTTCTACTATACATTTTCATCCCTAACATAAATATTTATCTTGCTGTTCACTCTCACTTCTTCATGAAGAATGAGGTGTGACGTACGTAAAACATGATTCAGCTCCCTTCTAATTTTTTTGTTCAGAAATTTAATTTCGTATTTTGTTTTTTGAATTTAAGTGGTATTATGTCAATGTGTGGGGAAAAATGAGTTAGTGTTGTGTTTTCAACGTTAATGAATGCTGGCATATATTGAATTTTGAAAATATTTGATTAAATACGTTTAGCCAGAACTTTCAACAAAAAAAGTGTGTTAGAGAGCTATATTAATTTAAGATTTTTTAAATAACTAGGGGCCAAGGCTCCCAGACTCGCCACGCTCGCTTTTCGTATGAGGCATTCGGCCCCTAATCAGGCTTATTCGTAAAAAAGACATAATTTCATCAGACAAAAGATTGGATCAGATAGAATGTTACTGAGCTACGCATTGCTTGGTTCTTGCATGTTCATTGGTACATAAAAATTTAAACTTCACACTACAGTAGACCCCCTCCCCCTCATAACACGGAAGATATTTTGTTATGGGAATCCGTGTTGTACGGGTATTGAGCTATACTACACCTGGAGTGCGGACTCCGCTTATAATCGCTGGAAAATTATTTGCACTCTTCAGAAACACAATGATTTTCAATGTTGCCATTCAAAAGTTATATTAATTAGGAGCTAAAGCATAATAAAATCAAAACATCTGTTTCAGCTGTATTTTTAATAATGTAAAACCTATTGGACACCCTTCGAATTTGCCACCCATTGCGATTTTTCATTATTTGGCGACTTGCGTACATGTAAAGTTAATAAAAGCTACGGAACAGATAAGATAGCTTGCCACCAATGGCGACTTTTCATTATTTGGAGATTTACACATGCTCACAACCTATAATTACTGTTCATGTAAGGTTACCGGAAAACCGTTATCCATATTTTCATTTACATAATCGTTTGCAGATTGGCGTACTTAGCACCACGAATTATACCATCTCGTCGCGCTAGCAAATATCAAAAGTGTACTGTAACTGCTATAATGGCATAGTTAACGCCACCAAATATTTCTACTGGTAGCAAATAATCCAGTTGGACGAGAACCGGCTTTAAAATAGTCTGCATTTTAATTATTTTTCATTTTCAAGATATTAGTTATTCTGTTTTGGAAAAACGAATAATCGCTAATTCTAAACTCCTGTTGTCTAAGCGAACTTACTATTTGAAAATTGCCAACTTTGTGTAACACATTTTGAGTTACTTATTTCATATAGTTTTTATTTTGGCGTAAAATGGGCGTAATTCTCACTCATGTTTGTAAATTTCACGCGATTCTAGATATTTGGAAACGCTTTGTTGCAAAGGAATGAATGATTTTATGCCAAATCTGGCAACCATTCGGTTTATTTTTTCAGTTTTTTATTAATATCTTCTAAAATAATTCGATTTTCGAAATTTAAATCAGCTTAGCAGGTTCCTCGGAATTTTTCGAATCTGTGGGCACCTTAGTCGAAACTCAAATCCCCATGGTTTAGGAGGAGATACGCTTTTGACAGCGGCGGCGACAGCGGCCTTTACTTTTTTTTAGAATAGAGAGACACCCACATAAAGTACACTTATTTAAGCATTTTTTTCTGTAGATTATTTTACAGCTTTTAATTAATTTTACGAAATGTGTTTGTTGACATTGATCTCATACCGAAGTACAGCGGCAAAATAGCTCGAATTATTAGGGCTCGATTATATTATAATAGCTCGATTATATAGGACTTTGAAGGCATCCAGATTTCCTTCGTTATGCTCAATCTAGATTTTTCTACATCTATGTTGGTAACAGTGAGCATTGAGAAATTTCGATCCGCCGTTGAACGTAAACAAGGAAACAGAGGCAGAAGGTCCTGCACTGTTTAAGCACTAGGTTTGTGTAATTTAAATATACGACGCTTTTAAAAATAATTTAATTCCAAAGAATTGTTCAGTAAAATATATTTTACGATTCTGTATGTTTTACAAAACTTTCAAACTTTTTCATGAAAGTTCTTGAGTTTATTAAAACTCAAACAGCAGAGCATACTTTATTTACAACTTTCATTTTCTTTTTCTAAGATGAACTACATGAAATAATCTACAAAGCCATTTTGTTTAACAAGGCATAAAAGCCAATTTAAACATTAATAATGTAAGCATACTTTTATTATTGTATGAGCTATTTTCAGTTTCCGTTAATGCAAAATACAACCTTTAACCCTTTGAAGTGCAACAATTTCCCAATGTCGAAAAAGTCCCGTACAGCCAGCTGTGTCAAAAATGTTCTCGAGCTCAGTGGCACGCACTGGGCGATTCGATTGACCGCCATCTTGCTGGTAGTTAGATCGTGTGATGTCAACGGTGGCATTTTTTCGACATTGGGCAGCCTATCTAGATGTCCCCCTTGAGTATTTAATTGAAATAAAATTTATTCTTCGTGAATCAAAACTGTAAAAGTGTCAGAGTTATGTCCTCACAGCGAAGGCACTGTGCGTTAAAGGGTTAAATTATTTTATAAATTTATTGCGATAATACCACAGAACATCTAAATAAACACCATCTTTTTTCTGGAATAATTAATTTATTAGATGTAAAGCTAACCAAAATAATAATTTATATATATAACTGAACGAAAAATATTACAACTGCGTACTGAACAATATCTTTATGCAACCTTTATGGGGAATTTAACCACGCCCAGACTTCTCGGAAAATCTGGCTGCAAGACTGGAATCCAGCTAAGCATAATGTAGTGAAACTTCTGTATGAGACCATTTCTATTAAGATACTCCCTCATCCAACAACCAATTTTTTGAGGCACCGATTTTTTTACCCTATCTACTTACCCTATATGTTAAAAAGTCGTCTAGAAGAGAAACCCTCCAAAAGCCTATCCCAGTTCTCTATCCGGAAATTTTCTTGCGTTTTTCTGATAGTAAAACGGGTTCATATAAGACGGTTTCCTTTAATACGGTGGGAAAAATCTGACCATGTTCGTGTAAAACACTAAAAGAGGCTAGTACAACACGGTAAAAAATAGAATAGATCCGAAAGTTTTAAATATTTATAAAAAAATGTAATTTTAAAAATATTGTGTCTAATTACATGCATTAATATGCAGTTCCATAATTAACAACACAAACAGTATGTTTTAGCATATTTTGTCTATCAAATGTTAATATTTCGTATGATCAATCACCTCTCTTAACCCTTTGAGGCGCAACCCTTTCCCAATGCTGAAAAAGGACAGCCGTTGCCATCGCTCGACTTAACTGTCAGCAAGATGATGGACGATCGAAACGTTCATCGCGTGCCACAGATCTAGAGACCCTTTTTAGACGACAGCTGGCAGTGCGCGAGCACAGGCAGCTGTCGTCAAGTCCAGTCTCTACGAAATATTAACATTTGAGCTGTCGTCAAAAAAACTGTGGCACGATCTGTGGCACGCGATGAACGTTTCGATCGTCCACCATCTTGCTGATAGTTAAGTCGAGCGATGGCAACGGCTGCCCTTTTTTCAGCATTAGGAAAGGGTTGCGCCTCAAAGGGTTAATGGTAAATTCCAAGAGCTAAGGAAGCAGCCATGTTCAGGAAACAATGAATGAAAACACAGACTTTGATTATTCGGAAGCTGTGCTCGTCTTACACAACCTAAAATTTGAAAACACACACTTCATGTATAAAATCTATCCAATCCCTTTACTTTCGACTTTTTTTATTTTCAATTTTGAAAAGATTTCGGGGAAATTTAATTTTGAAAATTCCATTATGTAAGAGTCGCCGTCACAGCTTATCGACAAAAAGGTTCAAATCGACGCACAAGAGTTCCGAATATGAGGGAGATTTTTATCGAATAAACTTTCACCGCTCATCTCAATGATGTGTATTAAAAATATTTTCAGGCTTAAAAAAACATGAGATCAGCGTTTTTATCAAGAGGGATTCTCGTATTGTGTATAAATTACTTTAGGTCAGCTGACATGACAGCATAAGCTCCCTTTAATGTCCGGTATTGCCTATCGTATTCTGCCCTGTAAACGAAAATTCTGTAAATAAATCCGTTAGCTATTTTTTTTTTTTCGCAACTGACTGAAATGTTTCTTTCAGAGATTAAAAAAAAACGACATATACAGGGTGTGTCATAATTCCCTCCACGGTCTGGAAAGCTTATAAAACGTAACATATTACCAACACAACAACAAAGTTGGCTAGAAAGAAACATTACAAATTTTGTTTCACAAATAACGGTCTTCCTCGTCGTTGGATTGGTCGAGGCTCTGACGGGACAATTGCCTTCTTCCGTGGCCACCTCGCTCTCCGGACCTAACTCCATGCAATTTTTTTTATAGGGTTAGATAAAAGCTTGTGTGTTTGTGCCAAGTGATTTACCAGATTTACACCAAAGGATCACAATCGCATTTGCTACTTGATCGTGACATGTTAAAGTGAGTGTGGGAGGGAAGAATTTGACTTTAGACTTTAAATCTGCCCCATCACGAAAGGTTCAGGAGTTGAGCATTTATGAAACAAAATTTGCCACATTTCTTTATCCAGTAAAGTCAACTCTGTTGCTGTATTGGTAATATATATATATATTAAGCAGGGGCGTAGCCAAGTGGGGGTCATAACCCCCCCATGGGGAATTTTTTGCCATATAAAATGTATATTCTTCACTACATTATCATACACACGTATACATATATATGAGTTTTAGTAGTCGTAACCCCCCCCCCCAACAAAAATTTCTGGCTACGCCCCTGATTAACCTTCCAAACCCGGGAGGGGATTTTGACACACCCCGTTTTTCCTTAAAAATTTGTATTGCCTCCATTTTAAAATACAGGTTGGCCATAAATAACTTTATGTGGACCGATATGTGAACCTCTAGTGACTGGTCTGTTCAACGTACCTAACGAGATGACATTTCAGTGATAGTTATTCAGAAGTGTGGGCTCGAGCTTCTGAGAACGGCAACAAAGTGACATTGACAGTTACAATTATAGGTACAGATACTCGAAAATTCGAACGGCAACACGTATTTTTTGCAGTCGCAAAAGGATCAGCGCCTGCTAAAAACCCCGCTGGAACGGTACGTGCATCACAAAAAAGGAGCGCATTATCCTCGCACAAAACAGGTCTGTGAACGGCCAATAGAAACACGATCGGGGCGTACGGGTGAATTTTGAATATGACAGAGGCAAGATACCAATCACTCAACGACGTTCTTCAGATATTCAGCGTTAGAAACCGTTCTGCTCGCCAGGCTCGGACTGGCCACATCGGCTACTCGGGATTGCCGAGGATCCAGACTAAAGGGTGCCCCGTAGAGGCCTTCCCAAAATGGATACACTACTTTATAATTAGAGTAATTTGATATATATATTAAAGTAATTGGATTATTTATTTCCCAGTAATCTTTAAGCAGTGGCGCAACGGAGGACCCAAAGAACCCCGCGGGGTTCCCGAGGGAGCCTCTGAGGAATCAGGCGCCCCAAAAGTTCTAAATAGTTAAATGTGGGTTTTAGGCACGTAAGACTCAATTCCAAACTTTACATTTCTAATATTCTATTCCCTCTAAATTGATCAGTAAGGGGGCCCTTTTTCAATGTCTAGCTGAGGGCCCCCAGAGGACTGATGCTCGCAAGGAACACACCTGGACTTTCGCTGCCATTGCCTCCTTATGTGCAAACTCTCGACTGCATAATGAACATTCCCACTGTGCGTTTTATCGTTTTTTACGCTGAATACCTGGCGAATGTCGCTGTGTGATTGGCGTCTTGCATTTGCCTTATGCAAATTCTCTCCGTGGGTCTCAATCGTATTTTTATTGGCAGTTCGCACAGCTGTTTTTGTGCGCGCATGTTTTGTGATACATGTACCGTCCAAAGGTTGTTTGGTGTTTTGGTATGTGTATGTCTTCGTCTGATGTTTATGTTTTTCCGAATACTGCAATGTAAACTGCAATGTTCCGAATACTGCAATGTAAACCGAATACTGCAATTTAACAGACTATAGATGAACTTGTCCTGAAGGAAGAACTGAGATGGAGGCTTAAAAGAGGCACAGATTTCGATGGACTATCTATCCCAAATTTCTTAATTTCATATCATTTAAATGCCTGAGACGAGATTTTTCTTTTTAATGTACGAAACTCTAAAATTGTAAATGCATTTCATACATTGAATCCAAACATTTCCCTTATTTTCAACATTCCTGCATTTTTGAAAAAGCTTCAAGGAAATTTAATTTCGAAATTTCCATTTTTGCAAAAGCGAAAATTCGCCATTGCGTTTTCTGAAACGAAAAATACGTAAGTAAATAAATAAATGGACACACGAGTTAGGAATAAAAGGCACAATTCTATCGACTAAGCTTTCGCCACTCGTTTAAATAAAATGGATCGAGTAAATATTTTGGGTTTTAAAGATACAGCCGAAAAGCATTTTTCTCGACAAGTATCCTCTTATTGTTCATAAATCAGTTTAGTCTAGCTGGACCTGAGCTTAAAAGCCCCATTATAGTGTTCTATATGAATCAAGCTATTATTCAGGACTCCTTTTGCTTTCAGTTCGAAAGCAACTTTTTCGTAAATAACTTTTTCCGAGTGCATCTTAATTCAGATAGTGCAGCGTGAGCAAAATAAATGGAATTGGTGGCCTGGGCTTAAGTTTCTTGGAGCATTAGAAGCGAGGAAGGTGATAAAGAGGTGATCTCAAAATAAAGCGCAATTCCCGCGAATTTACTCCTGAATCAGCTGGAAGTGTGTTATTGTGATGGGATAGTGTTTGGGAGCTGGCGCACACGCTCACACACATTTGTTGATGTGCTAAAAAAATGACTGTTTTGTATGGAAAATCAGAAAAGTTTGTTATCGGACAAAGATATCGGCACTTTGGAAATAACTCAATTTTTGTTTGTCCCAAAGAGTCAGATCGCTGAGTCATGACCGGAATTTTCTAGTGCTGAATAGTGCTCAATACACCAAAATCTCGAAGTCGAATTTTTTCATGATTACAATACTTTCCTTACATGGTACATGTTCTGAAAGTAAAAAGAAAGAACGGACTTCAAATTGCTTCAACACAAGGAAAAATTATTCCCATTCTAAATTAGTAGGGTTTGGCAAATGCTCAGCTAATATAGCAGATGTCGTCATGCTAGGTTCAGTTTCGTAAACATATTTTTTGACGCCAAAATTTGCGACAAATCGCCACAAGTGGCCAACCTGGGCAACTTTTGATATTAAGGCCAGCGCCGTTACTGGCAACCATTTAAGCAATGGTTTTAAAATACGTTTTCCCCCATATTTTTCGGAATGCTAATATTATCAGAACGTAACTGAATTAAAATGAAACCACTCCAGAGCTTTCCAACAAAAAAAGAATTTTTTAAATCGGTCCATGTGGTAAAAAATTATCGCTGTACATATTAAAAAGAATATATATATATGATATAGACATTGTAAATAGTACCTCTTCCTTCTTTAAAGTCGGTTAAAAAAAAGGATAACTTTCCTTTATTCGACTGTCATTCGTCGTACAGCAAAGTGACATATACCAATCGTTTACGAATAACGTACACTTTGATTTGTTACAATTTATTTGCGTAAACTTTCTTTTGGTATACATAACTTTGCTGCTCTATGAACGACGGCCCATTAAAGAGTAAGTAGGCCCTTTTTTTGTAGCTGGACCAACATCGTATTTATTTGAAAGTTCGTACAATTGGTAACTAAGAACTCTGAAAATCACTTTAGTTTTCATTTGATTACTGAATTCTGACATTCAAATGGCAGCAGTGGATTCTCATACTATGGTGACTATTATGATAAATTGAATGCGAAATTAATTTCTTACTTTAAATTTAAATCGTGTGGGAATTCGACAAAATTTTGATGTCACGAATTTGAAATAACATCTGAAACTCGTGAGGGTAACGCGCTTTAGGTAAAAATTACGTCATTACTGTATGTTTTTATAACAGTCATAATAGCCAAAAAGTACACGAAACATTGAATGTTTCATGTATAGATATTCTTTTGCCTATGATATCAACAGTATTTTTAGAAATTTTCTGAAACGAAAAATTTTACTAAAGGGTTCTACAGAATGTCTGCGTTTATACGTCGTTCGCGGTTTCAGAATTAAGTCAAAATTAAACAGCTTTTCACATCAAGCGACGCTATTTTAGAACTTAAAAGACAAAATTTCATTCTATAGAAAAGAAAAAGATTTTCAAAATGAATTCATTTGTTTGCAAGACACTTTTTAGGTTCTTTTTGTTCGCAAGTAATGTTGACATATAGTTTTTATGCCATCATTTTGCAGTTGCGCAGTACGAATGTCTGTTCGTTGCTTGCCATGGTAGTTATTCTAGAATGTTTTCAGAAAATATTTTCACGAACTTTTACTTTATATACAGGGTGTTTCAAAATTTGACCGACAAATTCAGGGGGGATGATTGAAGGCATGAAAAAGAGGAAAGTTTACCACAGAACATGGGGTCACAAACTGCGCTGAGAGTGTGAAAACCGCATGGAGGTTTCGACGTCACGCTACAAGGACAAAACTGTACAGTACTAACAACAAAAATATTTACTTGACTAATTATTACAACAGTTTTTTAACCCTTTAACGCGCAGTGTTCTCGCTCTGGGAACACCCAACTCTGAAATTTTGACTGTTGATAGTCACGAAGAATAGATTTGATTTCTATAAAAATAGATGCGGGTGTCATAGCTCCACGAGAATCCTTTACTTTTTAGCACGCCATTTCCCGTAAAAAAATTGTCACGATTCCTTTGAACAGCACTGCTAAAAAATGGAAGAATGCAAGAACAGCTGGATAGATTGCCCAATGCTGAAAAAAGGGCAGCCAATGCTGAAAAAAGGACAGCTGGCTGTGCCCAGCTGTCGTCAAAAAAAGGGTCTCTCGATCTGTGGCACGCGATGAACGTTTCGATCGTCCGCCATGTTGCTGGTAGTTAAGTCGAACGATGGCAACGGCTGCCCTTTTTTCAGCATTGGGAAAGGGTTGCGGCTCAAAGGGATAAAGGGTATAAAAGTATCATTATATGATATAACGTAACGTGTTACGTGTCCTACCTTTTAAATGTTTTGCCTTTCGGCTCAAAAGATCTTGCTCCAGAAAGTAACCTATGTGAGCAAAGTAAATGAAAATCGAGTTTCTCTTAAGTACTTTAGGGTATCACAAATGAGAAACATTAGTTCGTTGGGCAATAAAATATTCATAAAATAAAGTGAAGTTCAATAAATTAAGCTGTAAATAAGCTTTAAGTAGATTATCTTCAAGGTAATGAAAGCGGAATAATATGCAAAATTTAATTCTTTTAGATAGATTAGCGTAAGGTACACCACAGACCAGTGCTTATGGGAAATCCTCCGAAACTATTTATAATCTAATTATAAATACAAAATATTATATATAAATATACAGGGTGTCCCGAAAAGGTGGTAACAGGCTTTAATTCTTTATCTATTAGGGATGAGTGGGCAGTGTAAATTGGGAAAATGTTCAAAATAAGGTCGGGAATGAGTCTCCAATAAGAAAAAAATTCTTCTCGTTAATTTTCTGAAAGTTACACTTTTAAAATTTTATAAGATCCCCCCGAAATATTTTTATAAGACACAGAACAATTCCCAGTTAATAAAATGTGTGCCATAAGCTAAAGAGGTGAGGTGTAAAATTTGACAACTATACCCTAAAAAGTGTCAGAGATATGAAGATAAATGTAACGCTGACTTAAACCACTTTTCAATGTCTCTCGAAGGAAAAAAGTCACGTCGAATGATCGCATTTTAGGGATCGTACAGAAATGACGAAAGAAAATCTTTTTTTCTACTCTAGGAATAAATGTTTACATACAAAATCATAAATAGTTCCCGATCATCTTTCTTTGAAGATATCTCCGTGGCTTCGTATGACGAAAGGCTCAAATTTGGTACATCACCTCATGAGTGTATGGGTCACATTTTACTAATAGGGAATTTTTTTTTACGGGGGTCGTATAAAAATTTAAAAAGAGTAACTTTCTGAAAATTAACGAGGTGAATGTTTTCTTAACGAAGTATTATTTTCGAATTTATTTTGAACATATTCTTTCAATTTACATTGCCCATTTATGTCTAATATATACAGATTTAAAGCTCATTACCACCTTTTTGGACACCCTGTATTGAATGGAAATTAGTGTACAGAGTGGCTATAAAATTACGTGAGTTATTGAGAGACCTCTAGCGAGTAAAGTATTGGATGAAGCCCCCCTAAATATGACGGGCATACTCAATGGATCTCGGAATTTCGATATTAACGGGGAAAAAAGTACCAAATGTCATCACCAGGGGAAATGCTGACGCCGTTTAACGAATAAAATGCATTAATTTGCATGAATGCGTCCCTTGTTGCTATTATAAGTGTAGACGTTGAGATGTCGGGAGCAATTTTCATAAGTCTAAGGCCAGCTGGCTTGAAGAAGTTGCCACTTTTCATCCTTTCACAGATTAACTGCTCTGCGTCCCCAGCCAGATTGCTGTGCTAGATTTCCTACAGTATCAAATAGTTACATCATGTTTCGTAAGTTTGTTACGTTCTTCTTTAAAGCAACCAAAGGCACTCTCGCTCTGGTAGTAATAAAGACTGACTATCAAAACAGGGTCCTGTAAGATTAAGAGACATAGACAGCCAGTTGTCAATAATAAACACCTCAGGATCGAAACGCCTCAGAATGATGTTAATTCTTCCGGCCTTTCTTTTTATATACTTCACACATCTTTAGATGCCACCGATCTTACTGGTGAAGTGCAGTATAAACTTTTGAATTTGCAAAATGACTCTTCAGCACGTGATTTATGCCAAGAAAAATCGCTAACTCAATCTTTGTGTGCCATGCGTCTCTCATATCCGATAATTTTTAAGCTTTCGTGTCAAATGTTAGTGCTATTTGCATCCACTTACCTGCGTGAAGTGAGATTTTCAACTCTTTTGCGGATTAAGACAAAAGCCAGTAATAAATTAGATCCCCAAGATGACATGCGATCGACTTTGACCAATATTCAGCCAAGAATAACAAAACTTGTCAGTCAAATGCAGTCTCGATCATCCTATTAATAATCAGTTAGTACGTTATAAAACGATATCAATTTTAAATCCCAAGATATATGTTTTCATTATCTATTTTTTTTAAAGTCAAACATGGCAGATGGGAGAGAAAGATCGCGAATATTTTTGAAAAATCTAAAAGGAGTCGCGATTGAAAAAAGATTGGGAACCACTGATTTAAAGCATACTTAGTTTGAAATGCGAATAACATTAGAGTGAAACTCATCGTTGAAATGAATAGATTTCATAAAGTAATAGAAAAAATTGAATTTTTAACATTGTAAGTTCAGAAAACAACCCATGAATATAAAATTGCTTGTTTTTATACTCATTTTACTCCACAATACCCTACTTTGGACCTTATAGTGGAGCTTTTATGTTCTTGCCAGCTCATCTAAACTGATTTATTTGCAATGAGCAGTTGAAAAAATTTCTGACCTCATGTCTATTTGCATTATGTAAAAATGCATTGAAAGTTTATCGGATTGAACTTTCCCGCTTACGCCTAACACATGCGTCTAAGTCTCTTTTTTTGTGGATAGATGCAAAGGTGACTTTTCCAAAATGGAATTTTCAAAACTAAATTTCCTTGATGCATTTTCAAACGCGCATAAAAGTCGAAAAAAGAAATATTTGAAATAATATTTTTATGCTTGTGTGCTTGTGTTATCCATGAGTGAAATAATATTTTTATGCTTGTGCACAGCATAATTATCATGTGCTCATTGAGACATTTAATATTAGCTGTATTTTTCACTGAATAATTAGCAGATCGTTTTTGCTTTAACCTTTTAAAACGCAGTGTTCAGCTGGCTGTGCCGCACAGCCAGCTGTCGTCAAAAAAGGGTCTCTAGATCTGTGGCACGCGATGAACGTTTCGATCGTCCGCCATCTTTCTGGTAGTTAATTCGAGCGATGGCAACGGCTGTCCTTTTTTCAGCATTGGGAAAGGGTTGCGCCTCAAAGGGTTAAGTCTTATCATTATCACTAACTAAGCTTATACAGCGTGACTGCTAATTCATGGTGTAAACTTTGAGGGCTGGTACAGCACACTGTAACAATCACATTTTCTATAGGAATCTCAAAAGTGAAGCGTCGAAGCACAAACACAGGAAAGAACAAATACAGGAGACGGAGGATAAATGGAGTTAGTAGTTGCTTCCGTTGCCGGTAGATGACCAGTCGGCGTTGATTTGGAGAAGAGAGACCATTCTCGTTTCAGTTTTCGTCCATTCACCATTAGCAACCGCATGTGGTTTCAGCATGATGGTGTGCCATCCCACTTCATCCTAGATGTTCGTCAGCACTTGTAGGGATGGACGCGAGACGTGCGAGACGAGAATCGGGGCTGTCTCGTCTCGTCTCGCAGTGGTAAACCTCTGTCTCGTCTCGCGTCTCGTCTCGTCTCGCAAACACTGTGTCTCGTCTCGCGTCTCGCAAAGAAATTGCTGTCTCGTCTCGCGCGAGACGCGAGACGTCTCGCGAGTCTCGCAAAATTAAGGACTGCGATTTCGTTACCATTTTATACTAACTTATTATTGGGATTTTATTGAAAATTAATATTAATAATAACAATTACTTACATATAGCCACATTAGTAGATATATTAATAACTATATCAGCATATATCGGCATTTGAAGTAAAAGAAATTGAGATTTAATCCGTATATATAATGTCACACCGAAAATATAGTATTTATTTTTATATACTAGCTGCGTGCCCGTTCTTCGCACTGTAGTAAAGGAAAATTTTATTAACATGAGTAATTTCAATTAATTCCAGTGATGTGAAATCTAAAATAAAAGCAAAATTATTTGACTCTTGATGTAAAGTTTGCGTCATGAGTATTTACCTGGCATCATTGCAGTATAATGACTCAAAAAACTACGTCAGTGTCATTCGCGATCAGAAAAGTGAAAAGCTTAGCGGTTTGCAGAGAACTCCCGACTTTCAAAATGTGTTATTTCTACATCATACTGTAGTTCTACATCAAACTGTTCAAGTTGTAGCATTAAATACCTCAGACACTACATGAAATGGACAACCGTTTGTTTTAAAATAGCTGCGCACCCGCTCTTCATACGAGAAGTAGCGAATATTTTACTAAAATCATATCTGCATGAGATAAAACAAATTTTTTTTTTAAGTTCAAGTAATCTCCTCTGTTGAAATTACTGCGGGATATATTAACACAAATTAGAATTACTTATCGTTCAGTTGGTTGTAAAATAACCCTTGAAAAATTATAAACAGAACACTTTTAGTCTTTATTAAATCTCTACTATTTACTTTAACGTCAATTTCAAGTCTCTAAAATATGTGTAATTTTTATATTAATGAAAAGAAGATTATATTAAAGATAATTATAATTATTTGCCTAATATTTCCAATAACATTACCGTGTGTGCATTTTTAGATTTCATTATAGTATCTCAGTTGGTTAATAGACGTCTTATTTTTTGTTTATATTTTAAATTACTGAACAGTTAATTTGTTGAAGACTATCCGTTTGTACTTTTCCACAATAATTTTTAGTGATAGTACTACAGTCATTATGGTCGCCCTGTTTACAGAAAAAATTAAACCATAATCCCCCTAATGTATATCCAGTGTGGATTTTTTTTAAAAATGAAAAGACATCTAACAGGCGAAGATAATTTTAGAATAGGAACCCAACTGTAAGATAAAATGACGGAGAGGAAAAAAATTTATAAAAGTTTTGCAAGCCGAAGGAAGGGAAAACATGATAATATAAACGAAAAGAGAAATAGTTTTTAAAAAAATTGCTTGCATTTCTTTCCGTCCGATATTAATATATAAGAATAAAAAATGTCATTTTAATCTCTTTAAAATAGGCCAACAATAGGGATTTAACCACCCCTAGAAAGTTGTTACCAGGGTGGGCGCCCCCCCCCCTCTACGCACGCCGCAACGTTAAAAGTGGTCAGATTTCAACATACCGTACCGCCTTTCCTATTTACTTATTATTTTTCTTTCAACTCTTCTCTGTTTTCTTTTTTTTTCCGCCTCTTTCTTTATCCTCTCCTTTGTGTGCTTTGTATATCTCTCGTCTGTTCTAATTTTAAATGTTACGTGTTTGTGCGTATTGTAGAGTGCTGATAGTATACCAGGACCGAAAACGAAGGAGACGCAAGTTAAACGGTAGAGGCTTCAGGCAAATTGTCGCTTTTCAGATCGTATTTATGCGAGACGGAAAAAAATGCGAGAATTCTCGCGAGAAATCTCGCGCGAGACAAGACTCTGTCTCGTCTCGCGTCTCGTCCCGCAAAATATTTTCTTTCTCGTCTCGCGCCTCGTCTCGCAAAATAATGCCTGTCTCGTCTCGCGTCTCGTCTCGCGAGACAATGCGAGAACGCGAGACAATGCGAGAATTCTCGCGTCTCGCGTTCATCCCTAAGCACTTGCATGCGATGGATCTATCTCTTGGCCACCCGGGACAAGAGATAGATCCCTCAGATTTGAAGCCCTTCGATTTCTTTTTATGGGGAAATTTGAAGAATTTCGTTTATGCAACTCCAGTAGACTCCAATGAAGATCTCATTGATCGAGTATTCGTAGCTACTGCAAGTGTGCGTGAAATTCCTGGTATCTTTGAAAGTGTTCGTCAATCGCTGCACCGACGCTGTCATGCATATTGCTGATGAACGCAATTTTGAACACTTATTAATTTCAACTTATAAACGAGGTTATGAAAATAAAACACTTTCCCTATCATTTGTTCTTTCCTGTGTTTGTGCTTCGACGCTTCACTTTTGAGTATACATTCCTGCACAAACTAACTCGTACCATGAATTAGCGGTCACCCTGTATATTACCTTCATATGTGGAAAAATGAGAAAGTTTGTCGGGTTAAAAAATATTAAAAAGGAAGATGGTAAGTTGAATAAAATATACACTATTTAAAATCTTGAAAAAGAAGTGAACTAGAAATAGGTTAGTATCTATTTTTCGTCTCTTTAAAACCGGAAAATTTTCTTTAGAATATTAGTTACTGAGCGCAACTATCATTTTTTTTTCCCAACACGCTAACTGACGGACCAAAAAGTGTTAGAGTACACTCTAAAAAAAAAAGTATTCGAGCAAGAGAGAAATTTCCTATGTTAGATTTGCGAATAATAATTGAGTTTTTGAAAAACGCACAACCTGACAGAAATATGGAATTTCCTATTTATACATAGCCTAATTCATATTCTATGATAAATAATTTTTAATATACGAAACCAACTTAGGAAATTTATCTCTTGCTCGAATACTTTTTTTGGAGGGTGTATAAGACAAATTACTTATGTCAATTTCACTTATAACATATAATTTTCAATAATAAATGATTGATATCGCGAATAGTAAAAATTTCAAATGTTTCTTTCAAATTGCGTGTTTCTTGAAAAATTAATTTGTCATACACAAAATTGATCTACTTATATAATGCGCTAACGTATGCGGTACCAAAATCGACGATGTTTCCACGCTGCGAACGGCAACAGCTAGATGTAAACATTAGTGCAATAACAATAACGCATGTGCAAAAATCCAAATTAACAGTTCAATGACGTCCAATGGAGCAAGTTTATGTCACGCAGTAGCTAGATTACAAAATAACAATAATGGATACACAAAAATGTAAGATCTTTCGGACTTTTTCACAGCTTTAAAATATCGACTTTACAATACTTGGCGCATTCATCATCCATCTAAAAATGCCCCATGCATTGGGCTAAAGCACATTTTAGCCACTTGATGTTCAACATCGGCTTATAGGATGGCACCCGAAATGTGTAGCAACCCTAACCTAATTTAATGACAGATACTGTTAACCCTTTAACGTGCAGTGTTCCCGCTCTGGGAACACGAAACTCTGACGTTTTGACTGTTGCCAGTCACGAAGAATAGATTTGATTTCTATAAAAATAGTTGCGGGTGACATAGCTCCACGAGAATCCTTTACATTTTAGCATGTCATTTCCCGTAAAAAAAATGGTCACGATTTTTTTTTTAACAGCACTGGCATCTGCTGAAAAATGGAAGAATGCGAGAACAGCTGGATAGATTGCCCAATGCTGGAAAAAGGGCAGCCGTTGCCATCGCTCGACTTAACTACCAGCAAGATGGTGGACGATCGAAACGTTCATCGCGTGCCACAGATCTAGAGACCCTTTTTTTGATGCAGCTGGCTGTACAAGGCACGCCAGCTGTCGTCAAAAAAGGGGTCTCTAGATCTGTGGCACGCGATGAACGTTTCGATCGCCCGCCATCTTGCTGGTAGTTAAGTCGAGCGATGGCAACGGCTGCCCTTTTTTTCAGCATTGGAAAGGTTGCGCCTCAAAGGGTTAAAGCAAAGAAACATGATTTTCATTGAAATGAGTTCAGAAATTTAGTCAACACTCCTCTGAATATAAAGAACAGTAAGGTATGGGCGGCTAAGCTGGCCGCCTTGGTGACTAGTATAGGAAATTTAGCTTATTCTCGTGATCTAGTATCACGAGTTATCTCGTGATCAGCAGCGAACATGTTAACGAATTGCATAGCTGCATAGTTTAAAACTAAAATAATTATTATGTTCTGTAAGGCTCTTTCCATTATTTAATGGAAGTACCTTTCTCTATTTTTTTTCTCTTTTTCTCCAGAAATATCACTAAAGAGTTAAAGAAATTTATTTAAAAAATTCAGCCATCATGGCCTTGATTGTCGCATGGGCATTTGGGACATACGTCCAGAGCACAAACACTCAAATATGACTAAAAATTGAGTTTAAGGGTACGCATAAGGCATAAAAATTGAGCCATCTATATACAGTTACACGAAATTTGACAAGTGCCCTGGGCACAAAAATGATCAGGCCATCAGTACTTTAAAGAAAAAAAATGATACCAAACTAAAAGACTAGCAAACCGTACTAAATAAACTATATTTTCTTTAAATTTGTGGCATGACGAATAAAGATTTCGCCTGTATAAATATTAATAGAGATTCCGCCTATTTACTTTGTAATATTTCTAAAACATGCTTTAAATACACTTCACATAAGTCCAAGAATAAATGTGCACTAACAAATGACAAAAGAGAGAGTTTAGAATTTAATCCCAAAGCAAACAAATATTCTTCAAATAATAAACATATTTATCTACAAACAAACTAAACTATCAAAATTATGAATCTTCTATCACGTATCTCAGCAAACTTCCATTTATAATTTCGAAGAAATTTGCCGTTTGTTAAAATAATCCAGGAAAAATTGCAGCTGTTTAAAATAAGCAAACTTATACACTGCGTTTGTATCAGTGAGCAAATAAACTTCTACAGTTTAAATGGAATGAAACACCGTGTACACCGTAATAAAACAGAACTTGTTAATTCATATATAGGCGAAAAATTTCGATGAAGATTACTCTATTTTAGAGTCAGTTCCGATTGAGAAAGAACCAGAATGTGTATTTAGCCATGATTCAATTTCGTTGTATGGCTTTATCGCATGTTCCCGTTTTCCCCAAGAGTATAAACTGATGCATTTAATTAAAATTCTTTCTGGACAAAGCTTTAAAAATACTTTCTTAAGTTTCAAGGAATTATGACATTGGTTCATAAGTCTTCTTAGTTTAAATTGCCATTTCGTATAATATATTCATTCTTTATCTTGATACTGATAAGGAAGAGTGGGATTTTTCGAACTAAACTAACAGTATTAGGCGCACAGAAGTTGACATTAAAATAAACATTAGTATTTTTACAAAGTATTATAGATGCGTCTATGCTCTCGCTTGTCTTAACTTTTTTTATGCAACTGCTTCGTTGAATATTTATTAGTCATTTTTGTAACATTTAATTTGTCCGAAGCAACCATGCGAGTTGGGACCGATTTTTGCTGTATAGTTTTGCCATCAGAATAATGATCAATGGCATGAATAACGTCAACGACGTCAAGAATTTCGCAACGAATTCCTTAGACAGACGTAGGAATACAAATTTCTACTATTATTCGCCAAAAATAGATAAAATTTTCTTTAAATCTATCTAATTTAATTTTCATGTGTTCGTTTGCAGTCAAAGTCAGGTTAGGAAATCATCCTTTATAAAATGCGTCTAAACGATACCTCTGGATGTGATAGTTCAGTATTTCATCTGGAATTCTCTCGAAATTAGGAGACCATTTATAGGGTGCAACGTTGACCTACCACACAACTAGACGACTGCATAATAAGATAACCAACATCTCCGACCCTATCGTAGCGGCGGTTCCTGTAGTCGTCAGCTGACCTGACCATTGGAAAGAAAGATTTATAAAATGCATTTTACCAGATTTAATTGTGCACTATTTTCCTTTGCAGTAACTCAATTTTCCTTATTGCTCCAACAATGTAAAAAAAAAGAAGTTGGCTTGAGGCAAAGGAAGGATCCCAGTTCACAGATTAAGAGCATATATATCCAGATGCATGAGTCATACTTATGGAAGATTTACGTCCTTAAAAACTTGGAGCAACATTTCACCAAAATACGGTATTAAAAATTTGCTCCATATGATGGTGAAAACTTGTTCCAACATTTGATGCTTCACCAAAGTACGGTGAATCCTTTGGCACCAAATTTAAGAGCAAGGTTTCACCATCTTACGGAGCCAATTTTTCTAGTACCATGTTCTACTGAAATATTGCACAAAATTTGTGAATCTATTTGTAACAGAATGTTCCAAATTAATTGGCTAAAGAGAAATAATTATACACTCAAACCTGTTTTCGTGGGGTCTTTTTTTGTGCGAATTTCTTTTCAGCGATTTTTTTTATACGGTATATGAAAATTTCAATCAAATTGGAACAGAATTGACGAAGTTATCAATAAAAAATAGTAGGTTTGATCGGACATTTAATTTTTCTTTTTTTTCATATGTATTTCATCACATTACATATGCTTTGAATTCTATAATCGCATAATTTAATTTCTGAAAGCACAATAATTTCCACGTAAATAAATGAAATGTGCAATAGCATATTGCGAAGGAATTCTTGTGTAGCAAAGCAAAAATGCATTGATCGCAAATAAAGATTGAAGGACATCTGCATCGTGTTAGTTCGAGTTTTCCTGAAACGGATTACGATTCTCGTTAGGTCGCTGAGTTGGTTTTTTGCTAATGAGCTAGTTGGCGACTATTCTCATGCATTGTTTTGTTTGTATTAACTTAGACAGAAGAAGTTTACTTGCAGGGAGCAAAAAGTTGCATTTTTTTATTCGTCTCTGATCTGCGCGAGTTACAAGTTTGCTAAATAAAATGATTTAATAAAAAAGAATATTGCATGTGTTTAATTTTTAAATCTAATATTAATTGACGTCTTTCAAAGTCTTTCACATTACTGGACCATTACGATCCCAAATAGCTGCCAAGCTCCGTGTCTTGATTTCTTTTAAAAAAGCAATCTAGTTATTTTGTAAGGTTTTGAGTTACTTTCTACGTGAGACTTTTTTATGCGGTCCCTATTCACCGCATAAAAAATACTTTCTAATTGTGTTGCAAAACCTTTTGCTTGTAGCTACTCGTGAAATTTTGTGAGATTTTTTTTAATGCGTTTTCTTTCACGCGGTTCCTACACTGCAAATCTTTGAACACATTTTAGAACACTTTTTGGAACACTTATTTTGTCCCCTTTTTGAGAACACTTTTAAAAGCACATTTCAGAGCACTTTTTGGAACTCATTTCAGAACACTTTTTGGAACACACTTCGGAACACTTATTTGTCCCCTTTTTGAGAACACTTTTTGGGAACACATTGTAGAACACTTTTTGGAACCCATTTCAGAGCACTTTTTGGAACACTTATTTTGTCCCCTTTTTGAGAACACTTTTTGGAACACATTTGAGAACACTGTTTGGAACCCATTTCAGAATACTTTTTAGGACACTTATTTTGTCATCCTTTTTAGCACACTTTAAGGAATGCTTTTAGGATTAGATTTGAGAACACTTTCTAAAAAGTAAGAGCAGGTGCGGCGGAAGTGACGTCATCAAGGGGCGCGGCCGCACTTGGCGTAAGGGGTGGAGTTAAGTTGTTTCCATCCTGGATGGTTGAGTTGTATTTTTTCTGGATTTGGAGTCTGCTATGTTTCGATTGGGACATTTTATTTAATTATTAATTAATTAATTTCAATGCTGCCATTTTTTATTGCATTTTTAGTGCTGCAATCTGGTGTTATGTTTAGGAACTACTTTTTAGTTTTGGAATTGGACTTAGAATTTTTTAGAGTTTGGAACTGATTTTAATGAATTATTGAATTTTAGTTAATTCCTATAATTTAGTGCTGTCATTTGTTATTGAATTTTAGAATTAATTTGTGGACTTGGATTTTATTTTTTCTCACTTACCGGCAGCGGGATTCGAACTCCGGACCTCCCGATCTCGAGGCCAATGCTATACCGTTCAGGCTACTCGCTCATAGCAATATCGTTGTAACAAAGAAAGCAATGATTTCACTAGTGTTCCCAATCTGTACTCAAATGTGCTCCTAATATGTGTTCCCAATCTATTCTTAAGGTGTTCCCAATCTGTTCTCAAATGTGTTCCTAAGTTTAGATTAACAAATGTCCTAAGCATAACACTTTCAGAACATTTTCAGAACACTTTCGGAACACTTCCTTTATAAAGAATCACATTCGGGACGCATTTCAGAACACTTTTAGGTAACTAGAACACTTTTTTCCAATAAATGTGTTCCAAATGTGTTCCCAATGTGTGCTGGGAATTTGCAGTGTATCCACTGCACAAAAACAGTTTGAGTATAATTGGTTAAACAATACTATGTAAAGAGACAACTGAAGTGAAGGAATAATTAAAACACTAATTCGGAAAGTGCAGATGATGAAAAAGGCTTACATAAAAAATTAATGATTCCAAAATTGCTGAAATAATATCCCAGCATTGAACAATTTTGAAAGTTTTAGCATACCATTGTCAGCAAATTGCAGCTGAAAGTGTTTTACCAATACTTAGACAAAGTAAGGAAAATATTATTTTCCTGGGAGAGTTCTTATGCACATTAGAATTATTCCACATAAGTTTAATACAGTTTGGTACCAACAAATATCTCCAAAAAAGCAAAAAGTCTTCAGTTTACTGAATGTTAGAAATCCTCAGATGAAATTTCAGATATATTTTCCGACTTGAAATTAATTAACCTAAAGATCTTTGGAAATACTTGCTCTGAACTTTTATTCTTACCAAAACTTGCATAACAGATTAAGATTATCACAAGTTTTGCACAATATTGTAATCGTGAAATTAAATTTTACTTATTAGAAGTACGAGAATAAAAATATTTTGACAGTCCAGAGGTGCTTATAAATGTATCCGAAAATACTGGTTTGATCGACCTCATCAATAGAGGAATTTAAATAACTTGGATATTAAAAAAAAATGGTTTTAAGTCCAATACTTTTAAAACATATGTTTTGGAAGGTAATATTTCGGTGATAAAGCTCATTTAAAAATTAGACTCTGATAATTAATCTAGTCCTATCTGCTGTATTGACGTTCACTGATATATTATTTTAAATTATACTTGCGCATCAAGTGTAAATGAATGCCAGGAACAGTGGTGTATTGGTGGTTTTAATAAATAATTTAAATCGAACATTTCAGGTTAACCAGTGTGAAGCTGTTTATGAGAGCTGTTAGAATGGTCAAAAAAAGCCTATCTGTAATCTTGTGAAGAATAATGTTTATTAAAAAATTATTTTGCTATCTAAAAGTCGACGCATTCAGCTAAACCAAGTACCATAGATCGGAACAAGTCATAGTCGGAAGGAGCAACGTTTGGTGAATAAGGCGGATGAGGGTGGGCTTCCTTTTAAGCGTTTATAAGCAAGTTTAACCTGGTTTGGAAAACTTGGCCGAGCGTTATCATACTGAAAAATAACCTTACCGAATCTATGCTCGTGGAGCGGATGTTTTACCACCAATCTGCACTTCGCAGAAATAACATGCACTGAATTCCTATCTTGCTTATTGTACTTCTACCTGGTAACGCCATGTGTCGGCAAAATCGAAAACTTTTTCAACATTCTAATAGCTTTAATGCGATAGCTTTCAAAAAGTTACATAAAAAATCGTTCACAAAATAGTATTTATGTAAATAAAATATATGAATTGCTTTGCCATCTGATAGACAGCGAGAAGTGTGTAAAAGATACAGCATAAAGAATTTTACGTGGACATGAAACTTTGTGCTTATCCAAAGAATAGTAATTTCCAGCAGAAATTGCTATAGTCACAAAATTTTAAACCTGCACATATTTTATGATGATTTGAAATGCAGGACTCCTAGTTTTAGTCGCATAAAATGTTTTATTCGCGAAAAAAATCTGTAAAAGTTTAGAACTATTTTCAAACTTGACTTAAAATTTAGTTTTAGTGCTGTAACATGTCAAAATTAGTATACTTAAACCTCAGGAATTGAATTCCTGCATGCTATTCAAGTTTAGTATAATTAGGGTGCAATAACTCCATATGGCAAGATGAAAATATGCCAGTCATCAGTGGCGGATCCAGAAATTATCTTTTGGGAGGGGCTAAACTTTGTAAAAAGCTTATTTCACCCAAACAAAATGTACAATAAAGCAAAATTTTAGTCTAAACCACTAAAAACTTTTGGGAGGGGCTAAGTGATTAAAAAAGATCACTTTACATATTCAAAATGCATTATGAAGCAGAATGTTACCCTTCAGCAATCTCTTTTCGGGGGCGCTGAAGCCCCCTAGCCCCTTCCCTGCATCCGCTACTGCCAGTCATAAACCAAATTTGCAATACTTTCAGGAATGGCTCACATGTGCAGAAAATTTTACCATTTAAATCTATGTTTAAAAGTCCACGATTGTCACGCGATTACCGTCTATTAAATCGCATTATATAGCTTTTGAAAAGGCATTCTAAAAATTTTCAAAGCCATGACGAAATTACTTTGTTTTTATTTAAATTTACTGACTGTAAAGCAGGGTTTCTCATTATTAACCCTTTGAGGCGCAACTCTTTCCTAATGCTGAAAAAAGGGCAACCGTTGCCATCGCTCGACTTAACTACCAGCAAGATGGCAGACGATCGAAACGTTCATCGCGTGCCACAGATCTAGAGACCCTTTTTTTGACGCAGCTGGCTTTGCCGCCGCACAGCCAGCTGTCGTCAAAAAAAGGGTCTCTAGATCTGTGGCACGCGATGAACGTTTCGATCGTCCGCCATTTTGCTGGTATTAAGTCGAGCGATGGCAACGGCTGCCCTTTTCCAGCATTGGGAAATCGATCCAGCTGTTCTTGCAGTCTTCCATTTTTCAGCAGATGTCAGTGCTGTTAAAAATAATCGTGACAATTTCTTTACGGGAAATGACGTGCTAAAAAGTAAAGGATTCTCGTGGAGCTATGTCACCCGCAATTATTTTTATAGAAATCAAATATATTCTTCGTGACTGGCAACAGGAAAAACGTCAGAGCTTGGTGTTCCCAGAGCGGGAACACTGCACGTTAAAGGGTTAAAGATAAAGGTTCACGTTTTCTACTCAAATCGTTTTCCTAAATGCTTTTCACATTTATTTTTCTAATCCTTGATGTTTGTATCCGATATTAATATTTCTAATATCTAAAACTTCAGATTATGCCTTACAGCTTTAGCTTACTTTTCATTACGTAGGTGTTTATCTGAGAAACATTTTCAAAGTTCACACTTAAACTACAACCGCTTATACAGGGTTGTTGTAAATAAACTTTTCCTATAAACAGTAATCTAAATTCGAAACGTGTGTGACGATTGCAGTCAAATTTGTCATACTGTCTGTAAACTAAGTGCAATCAAGGAAGTTTCTATGAATGTTTAGTTGAAAAAATATCCACTAGGTGACGCTTTACAGGATGAATTCAACTGAAAAGAAAATAAATCTTATTAGCTATTAAATGCCCAAATACTGTTCAATAAATGTTGAAATTATTTGTACATTTCGAATTAGCCGTTTCCATTGTTCATTTGTTTGTATACTTCAAATTAACTGTTTTTTCATGCAAAGCGTCACCTAGAAGACATTTTTTTAAACTCTTTTTTTTTTTGGTAATTTCTTGAGAACATCTTATGTATAGTCTATGTAACAAGCTTGGTTGCAATTCGTTCACTTGTTTTAGCTCTATAACCTTGTTTATATGATTTTTTAAAATTAATAACCACTCTATATTTTGCGCTATCATATAATTGGTCCATTATTTTTATATTTATGCAAATGTAATTACTATCATATACTATTAAAAAGGCAAAAATGCTTATATATCAAGAAAATATCATTTCAACGTTATTTTGGACTTCAGTTTAAGAAAGCAACCCAAGCATTGTTTGCTGTTGTATTTAATGAAAAATGTGTATTGAAATAAAGCTAGAATTTTACTGTCGTTGTTTTTTTTTTTTAATAAATAATGGTATGATGTGAAATTAACGAAGTTAATTTCACATTGAAGTGGGAAAACTAAATAATTCACAAGCTTATACTGAAATTGGAGAACGCTGGAAAAAAGCACTTAATCTAAAAATTAATGGTAGTATTCGCAAAATGACCAAGAATTACATACAGTTAAAATTTAATTAGATTTCTAAGCATACAAAAACAAAAGGGATGCTATTGCCTAGCACATTATAATTTGAGATCTTTTTAAGCTTTTAATAAATGTTTAATGATGTGTACCTTTGAAAAACATTTATTTCTTACACTATTAACGTAACCCCATTTCACTACACCATTAAAATAACTGCAAATGTTTTTGCAGCTATTAACCTACTTTTTAATAAGGATTAAATTAAATTTAAGGTTTTCCTGGGCGTGGAAATTCTTACCGAGTTTTCATCAAGACGTTGCTATAGAAAGATATAGTAATGCTTTGCAGTATGCGTTAAAGCTTTATATGATTTAATTTCAATAGATATATTTTTTTTCTCTTTTCAGGATCAGTAATAATACATTCTAATATCAAAGCAAACTGAGATAGTAATGCAACAAAAGATAATGTATATTTTTGTTCCGAACTTTAAATTTTAAGTACCCATTAAATTTCTTCTAAAACTAGTTCATGTTTGCAGTTTGTAGTTTCAACTAGTTAAGTTTATTATAAGGCAATTTATGTTTTTTCTTTTTATTATTAAAACTATTTTAAGTTTAGCTACTCCGTTCCGTCCGTCTACGCTCCTTTTTCGAATCTTGTGATGAATTCTAACCACCCTTTGCAGGGCCGTTCGATAGAATCGTTCATCGCGTACCACAAATCATGTCAAAAATGATCTCTAGATCTGTGACACGCGAGAACGATTCGATCCGCCGACATCTTGCTGGCAGTTAAATTGAGCGATGGCAACGGCTGCTCTTTTTTCAGCATTGGGCAGTCTGTCCAGTTGTTTTTCTATATCAATATATTGCCATCGTATTCTCCAGTTTTTAGCAAATCCCATTGCTGTTATAAATAATCCTGACAACTTTACAAATAATCGACAAGTTTTACTGGAAATGATGTCCTGAAAAGTAAAGGATTCTCGTGTAACTATGCACGCTCGAGTATTTGTTACAGAAATCAAATTTATTCTTCGTGACTGACAACAATGAAAACGTCCTCACGGTAAGGACACCGCGCGTTAAAGTGTTAACGCAGGATTACGTTCTTCCGTTACGTCCTATGTAATTTATTTCTACATATTGGGTTACTTAAAGACATGCAGGGTGCCCGAAAATTGTTGGACACTTTACAAATTTAAATTAAAAAAACTATAAGCACGAACCGGGTATCTGAATGATGCGTGACTTACAAAAATGCTAGATTTTCGTTTCTCATCATTTTGTACCAAAAAAATAAATAAATACCGGTTGCGCCAAAAGTTCGTGCAAACTTTAAAAAATCATCAAAAAAAGATACATGATGATAAAAATGTGCGGTTTGCACGAATGGCATCAGAAAGAAGGGGGACTTTTTTAATAACAAATATATATATATAGTTCAAAATATGGTGGTGGCGCTGCTATACATACACCAAGATGATTTATGCAAATAAGGTTGTCAATAAAACACTTAAATGCACGTGGACTCTTCAATCGATATCAACATCATGTGTCGTTACGGGATAAAGCGTTGATTATGCAGCTCTTTTATAAGAATGGCGAATCAGCAACAGACGCACTGAGGAAATTTCGCAGTGCGAAATAAATCTTTGAAAATATAGAATTGTGTTGTTGTTGTGTTTCTGCTCATTTTATTTTAATGCATACCTCATTCGCATTAATTTGCTTCACATATTCAACATCAGCGCCACCTATCGGTCATTTTTGAACTAATTTTTTTTTGTTCTTAAAAAAATGCACCCTCTTTCTAATGCCATTCGTGCAAACCGGACATTTTTATCAACATTTGTTCTTTTTAAATGATTTTTTAAAGTTTGCATGAACTTTTGGCGCACCCGGTATATAAATTAAAAAAAATCTGATGTGTTTCGCCAGGTGTCAAGGACTTTGACAAAAGATTCAGCGCAGTAGTCATGGCGACTTTGGCAATGATTTGGCAATGTGATTTTCCAGCAGGACGGCGCACTTCCACATTCGTCAAAGTCTCTGTGCAATTACCTCAGTCAGCATTTCGCAAACAGACGGAATTGTCGCGGTGGTCCAATTCATTGGTTTTCTCGATCGCC
The DNA here is from genome assembly GCA_038373885.1 of Cheiracanthium punctorium. Lineage (NCBI taxonomy): Eukaryota > Metazoa > Arthropoda > Arachnida > Araneae > Cheiracanthiidae > Cheiracanthium > Cheiracanthium punctorium. The sequence goes on from JAWZYV010012052.1 coordinate 652,080, forward strand.
AACTTCAGCTCCCTTCGATATTTTTATTTCGGGATTACTTCAAATATATTGTTTACAGGACCACTGTTCTTAAAACCTAGCTCTATGAGAGAGTCTTTTGCTTGGCTCTGTTGGCTAACATAAATGTGGCTAAATCACACTATCTAATTAGCCCTGTTGATTTAATTATACGTTGGGTCCTATTTTTCATCCCCACTCTATATTATTACAAATTAGAGAGATTGGAATGTAATGTCGTTTTTTCGCATGTCAATATTCTGCTTAGCCAGATCTATTGAAGCTAATTTTACGAAATTTGGCCCGTCTAGGAATTTTTTAATGTACACAGAAAAAAAAGTTTTGTTGAATTTAATAAAATTTTGAAGATTCAAGAAAAATCTTGTTGGCGCTATTTCAACCGAATAGTTTTGGCGATTTCAACAATTTTTTTGTTGTTGTTAAATTAACAAAATTTTTCTTCCAATGAACAAATTTTTTTTTGATTCAACAAAAATTTTTCTTTGAAATAAAGCCTGCCAAAGTTTTCTTGAACTAACGAAACATTTTGCTCATTGTAAGTGCTAGACTAGGCAGCATTTTCCAAAATTTGTAACCAATAGGTTGCAGAGCCCGAAACGTTCTTCAACACACGTCGTTCAAAATTATTGCTGTAAAATACTACACTCACCGATATTTAAAAATCAGTTTCAAGACGTTTTGAAATTCTTTCTCCAAGTATGGTAGATGGCTAACCTTACAGTTTTTCCACATATTTTTTGAAAGAAATATTTCCTACAAAGTTTTTTCTTCAAAATATAACAGATGTGAATCGTATGTTTAGGTACAACTTGTTTGTAATAAAAAATCTTCTGAAAGTTTATTTGTTTGAATTTAAGGTGAAAAACCGGTATTATTTTCAGGTTCACGTAATATATTAAAACCTGATGCCCTGTTTTTAATGCATTTATAGGATTTCTTTTCCTTTTTTTTCTAGTTTGGCATTGATTGAAATTTACTGCCCCTTACGTCGAGATCCTTTTGCAATGACTCGATTTTTTAAGACATTATCTTTCCTCTTAAATTTTACCAGCAGACATTTTACTTCTCTTCACAGACAGCTTTAAAGATATGATAGGAGATTATATGTCGTATTTTTTCCAGAAAACTTTTTTCGCCAGAATGGCTGCAGTATATATATATCCAATATCATTTTCCTCGAATGGTTTAAAAAGATTAACGTTGAAATGTTTTGCTTGGTTTGGACGTACATTTTCTTTTCTTTTTTTTTATCTAAGGAAAAACCATAAGTTTGTTCTGAAGAGGGAAAAAAAAAACAGATTAGTTTAACGTAGTTTTAAATGAAAAAGAGATTAGATTTAATCTCTGAGGTTTTATACTACCTTTGCGTAAAATTAAGTGCTCTTGGGATGTTTGATTTATACACATTTAAGCTTGATATATGAGTTGAACTGACCAGTAAGTAGAACTTTGGAAGAATTGGTTTCTTTTTTAATCATAATATATCTATTAGTTGTATCTTTTCATATTTTTCTCTTTTAGCACTTTTTATATGCTGTTGTTGTTTCTAATGTCTCAGACTAACCGCATGGCAACGCCGGCAGCCTCTGATTATGACGTCATGGGGAAATTATGACATCATGGAGAGTCCAGAAAATACAGCGATAAATTTACAAAATTTTTCTCAGATCGTTTTGTCTCGTTACAGTGTAGGAAATCACTAAACAAAATACGTGTTTTGACTCTTCTGTTCTTTGCATTTATGTATACACGATGTCTTTTCTTACTAAATCGATGATGCTCTACAACTTTGTGCGTGAGAATCCCTTTTTCCCCCTATCTCGTTCCGTTTTCGAGAGAGAAATGCTAATTCCGCAGTCCACCAGGTAGCGCCGTAGGTGATTTCATTCAGTACTGCATGGCTACTTTACTACACTTAAGACACCCTTTTATGAATATAGCAGAAGCCGTTCCGAAGTTAAGAGGGTAGAAAGGAACTTTAGAGGGCATACTGTATAGGAAATTGTTACAAATTTTTGGGGCAATGCGCTGTTCTGTGGTTTAAAATAGTTCAAAATTCGTATTCTAAGCGTCATAGTTAAATTTTGCTTTTTGTTGCATCAAAATCGGTCAACTAGAACCGGAGATACGGAGATTTGGGTTTTGCTATTCATTAGTATGGAATTTCTAGAAATATCGAGAGATATTGTTCCTGCGCCTTTGCTAGCCTCACTTTTGGGGACTTATTTTTGCACCAAATGGTGATATTTCACCGAAATTCACGAAGCTTGGCGACATTTTGGTGCGATTTTCCCAATGAGCTTGTAAAGTTACTTTTTCTGCATTAGCAGCATAATATATTTCTCTTCTATGACGTAATCAAAATTCCTGCTTTATGTGGAATCTTCAAGAGATACATTCTTCTGCAAGCTCCGTGTAGCTTGTTCGTCACCTATAAATACAGGTATGACAGACAACCCCAGTCGGATCGAGTTTTCGATGAGTACGTTGCTTTGCTCTGTGAATTGTATTGTGGGTGTTTTCGCTTGCCTATTTGAAGCTTTGTTTTGAGTTCTGTGTGTAAATTCTTTTATGCTGAGCCTTGAGGGACAGTTTATGAAATCCCTCGTATATTTCCATTGAATTTTTGCCCGTGGAAGTGTTTTATTTTGTGTGATAAATACAGCATTTGTGAAAGCTTTTGTACTAAGCGGACTGTTAAAAGCACGATACTGCCTGATTGTGCTATTGAATTTTGTACGGCTGATTGTTCGACGAAGTACTAGAAATAATAAAGTTCTTTTTCCATCCTGACAAGTGGACTCTTTACTCGGACTTTCTACACCTACTGGACTTTAGAACGACGAACCCAGGAAACAAGCAGAGTATTCTGCAACAATATATTTCGTTAAAATATACCAGAAAGAAGTTACAAACGGAAGAAAAAAATACTTCTTCTTATTAAAAATTCCATCTCCGGTTAAATGAAGCTTGAAAACTTCTACACCTACTGGTAGGTGTTTTACATCGTTCTACTTGTTTTACATCGTTCACTGGTAGGTGTTTTACATCGTACATTAGTTTTACATCGTTCACAGTATACCAAACAAGAACCTTTTACCGTATGTTTTCTTAGGTGAGATAGATCACTCATATTCTGGACTACATTCACGTATCCTCCAAGCTCCGTTCGCCTTCAATTTTAGCAAAAATATGATGAAAAGCAAGCAACTCTAGCCTTTTGAAAAATGATTCCAGATATTTAGTATTGATTTAAATATTTTTAAAAGACCTAAATCAAAATACGTTACAGCAGGATTGAGCAGTGAAAAGGTAAGCTGCAGCATTAAAATAATTTTTCGTGTGAAATTAGAAATATGAGAAAATATTCTAAGAAATGTATTTTTTCTTAATCTGAAATACATTATTAGAAATACAACACGCGTTGAAACGTTCAGTTCTCTCAATATTAAATCCGAGAAAAATATTTAAATGCCTGAATTATAAGCATCTTTTTTTTTTTCTTTTTCTTCATAGCCTTCGAAAAATATTACTTTAGCAACGTAACATTTTATGTAAAAAACGCTTAATGAAAAGGGAAAGAATATTTCGAGAGTGTATCATATTTTAACGAAATGGCTGGTGCAGGAAGAATTAAGTTGAGTTTAGTTGTATCGTAAAAATTAGGTTGTTTGAGAAAGAAATTTTAGGAAGGCTTTCCAGGAAAAATTTCAAATTTTTATTCCGTGATAAAAGAAAGTGAGTCAAAAATCATTTCAAAATATTTTCTTAAATAAAAATTGTCAACCTGATATTTTTGTATTATGATACTTTCGTGTTTAAAATAGTCTCTTTTTTTATATAAATAACCAGAAAAATGAGGAAATTCTGACATAATATTCTTATAGCATTAAAATATTGTAAGCTTATACAGGATGTTCCAAAAGGATGGTAACACGCTTTAATTCCTTATCTGTTAGAGATAAATGGTCAATAAAAATTGAAAAAGAAAATTTGAAAATGAGGTGGGGAAAATACTACGTTAAGAAAAAATTCATCTCGTTTATTTTCAAAAAGTCACACTTTTTAAATTTGTCTACAACCCCCGTATAAAAATTTTAAAGTAACTAACCAGTAATGTGTCCTATACACTAATGTGGTGATGAACAAAATTTCAGCCTTTCATCCTAAAACTTCCCCAACATATCTTTAAACAAAGATGATCAGGGGCTATATGTGAATTTGAATGAGAACGTTTTAATGATAAAGTGTAAAAAAAAAATTCTTTCGTAATTTCTGCACGACCCAGAAATGCAATCACCTGACGTGATATTTTTCAACTTCGAAAGTCATTAAAAAGTGGTTTAAGTCAGTACACATTTGTCTTACTAATATTTTAAATTCTAATTCGATTTTCTAATATTTTAAAAGTCTAATGCGAGGGTGGTATTTTGGGGCTTCTGATATTTTCAAAATATGGCCCAAAATACCTTCATCGCAGCAGACTTCGAAAACCCGAGAAAATTGTCAGGCACTACGATTATCAAAGAGAAGCAATCGAAATTTCAACTGAGCAAGGGGCAGTGAACTACGTCACTCATGTGCAAATTGACGACGGGTGGCGCATTAGTTTTAAATTAGGGAATAGTTGGGGTGAGTCTCAATTATCCCCATTGCAAATGTCCAATTTATCTCAACACCACTTGGCTACATAAAACAAAAAATAAGGCTTAGTGCATACTCGTCAATGTTCTTAGTAAGTATCATAAATGCTATGAGTTTATGTATTTTCACTACATAAGAGTGTATTAAACCATAAACGCATACTTAATTTCTTAATTACTACTTATAAGCACTAAAAACTATGGTAGCTGAAAAACACAGCTTGAATTTTTTCTCTCTTTCTATGGTGGATGCAATTCACAAACTACGTGTGACAAATGATCCTTGTGCTGCCATCTATCAGACAAAATATGAAATACAATGATTCAAAACGAAAATTCTGCTGCTGTTTCCACTCATCCTCCCTGTTCCCTACATTTTTTTTTTGATGTATAAAAATTTGTTTAAAAATGAAATCCAAATATTTGCATGGAATTTAATTTTTAAAATAAAAAAAAAGAAAATTTTAAGGAAAGTAAAATTTATTTAGTATTTTTTTTTAAAGATTCAATTACACCATTGCCAGCAGAAAGAGAATATAGTTTGTAGTTACGAAATGCTCGTAATAGTAGTATTTCTAACGAATTAATTTATTAGAACTTTTTAACTTTTATTGTAAGCGCGAAATAAAAGGGGTGAACTTTTCAATGAATACGTAAAGTATATATCACTTAATTTATTGTGATAAGAAAATAAGAACATATACGCATAGACATCATGAAAACAAATCAACTAATTTAAAAGGTTATATTTAAAACTCTTTATTCTTTGAATTTATTTCAAATTTACTTTAATTTCGTTATTTGTGTGTACACTAGCTACCACACTAGCTACCAGTACAGTAGCTACCACAATAATGAATTTAGGGAAACAGCTTTTGTTTTGGGTGAAGTACTTATTTCAAAAGAAAATTATAAATAAGAAATTTGAAGTAAAAGAGAAATTTAACTTAATTCTTATCGAAAATACATTACGGGAAATCTGAGAAGCTAAAAAATGTTTGATGCCAGCTACATTAAACTCAAACAAAATATTTAAATGTCTGATGCATAAGTATTAAGTATTTCCCGCTTCTTAATAAAAAGCATGATTTCATCGTTGAATAAAACATTTAAAGAATTGCGATAGGATTCTGTTGAAGTGTATCATAATTTAACGGAATGACTGATTCAGGAAAGATTAAGTTTAATTGTGTCATAAAAAATAAAAGGTATTTCAGAAAGAAACGTCAAGGAAACTTGATTGTAAAAAGGAAAGAAGTCTCCAAAGAAGCATTTCTGAAAAAATTCGATTTTTGTTTGATTGAAACAGCTATAGTGACAATTCTAAAATCCCTTAAAATGATCTTCCATTTGCTAAACAAAAACTTAAAAAGACGTTTTATTCTTTCTACAAAATTTTTTAGCATTTGAATGCTATTAATTTCAGAAATGTATATTTGAGTACTCAGAAAATACTGCATATTTTCTGATTGTTTCTACTTTTCATGTTTGTTTAAAAAAAAAAAAAATCAGTCCCTAGAATTGCACCCAGCTTGGCAATATCTACTATATCGAGAAGTTGCCTAACACTGATGTTTAACTGTTTCAGGGAATCATAATTAGTGCCTATAAAGTTGTCCATATTAATGTAAATAAAGGTGAAGTATAGTTGGATTATGCCTGATGAATATTGTAAAATACGTTTAGTAGGCGAGTTTAATATAGAATACCGAAGAAGTATTTTATGGAACAAGAAAGACCCACTCATGGATTGCGATGCATTTTTCAACATAATGAAATCAGGAAGACAAAGTGGGCCTACACATGCATTATGACACACTTTTCCAGGGTAATAAAACGAGGAAGACAAATCGGACTGACGAATGGATAGTGATACACTTTCACACTCAGAAGCAAGAAAGTCAAACAGGGCAGACTCATGGATTATGATACGCTTTTAATATGCAGAACGCAGAGCGCATTTAAAATATGAAAGTTTTTCATCAGATTTTCTTTGTTTATCAATATTTTGTTTATTTTTCTTACAAGAACAATTTTCAATATTCTTAACTGCAGTTAAGAGCTAAATTTTAGTAATGTCGTTGGTGGCCACTAGTTTCTTTCTTTTGTTGTGTACGTGAACAATGAAAAACTATTACGTATAACTGCACGAATAAGAGAATACATTCGATAATTGTACAACCAATAATATTTTAAATAGACAGCATTAGCAAGAAATAAGTAGCCCATTTCAGAGGACACCCAGTTAGTGATAAACGTAAAGATTAGAAAAATATGCAAATATTTCAGCAAATTCATGATTAACGCAAACATATTTCTAGAAATCTAACATGATTAAACAGAAATTTTACTAGCACATTACATTCGGAAAGAAAATTTAAATATCTGAACTAAAGATATTAAATCTTTTTCCTCTTCAAAAAAATCAGAGATGAAGTTTCGAGAACAGCGAAAGAATTCTTTCGACGTGTATCATATTTTAGCAAAATGACTGGATCTGGAAACATAATATTTAACTGTATTTAAAAAAATAAAATAAATAAAAACAAAAATAAATGTTTCAGAAAAGATTCCAGAACGCAGATTTATTTAGAAAGTAAAAATAAATTGTCAGAGGAATCGTTTTTGAAAAACTCAAAAATTTTCTTCGGTTAACATAGAAATACTGAAATTTCTGAAAACCTTTTGAAATATTCTTCCGCTTGTTAAATGAAAATTTAATGTTAACAAGTCTGGTTTTTTTTATTTGCAAAAACATACTTTGTTCTTTTTGTTGTAGTTTAAAATTAAATTATATTCTTTGATCATGATGATGCGAGTGTGATGTGTGTTTCTCTGATGTCATTAAAGTATACAATGAAAGGCTATTTAAAATTGCTGCAATAATAGAACAATCTGTTTGAGTTCAAATGCACATTTATAGTTCAGGTCTGTATTTAATGAAATTTAACACACTTTAATGAATAAACCTAAGTATAAATAAACAAGTATTTATACACTACTTTAACATTTTACGTGGTCCGCTTGGGAATACTGAAAAGCATTTTGAATAATATGATCCCATAAATTTAGGAAGATAAAAAAAAGACTATTATCTTTTTTTAAATAGGAAATTGCATTAGCAGAGATATAAGCGGTGTTTCATATCTCTATTATTAAACTGGAAGGAAATATTTAAATGTCTAAACCATAGTCATTAAATATTCCCTTCTTTTCTTCTAAGAAGTGCTTCTTCATCATCGTAACAGTTAAATAAAACGTTTTACGAATTGTGGTAAATTGTTATTTGATGAAATGGAGGGTTGAAGGAGAATTAAGTTTAATTGCGTCATAAAAACAAAGATTTCTGTTTCTTTTCAAAAAAGGACTCGAAAAAAGCTTTGTGAAATGGGAAATAAAGATACTCAGTGTTTAAAAAGAATAATAGTAATCCATTAAATAAGAGAACAGCTCCGATACTATCCAGTTTTGGCGTTGTTTTGTCTTGGCGATAAGGCACAGCCAGCTGCGTCAAAAAAAGGGTCTCTCGATCTGTGGCACGCGATGAACGTTTCGATCGTCCGCCCTCTTGCTGGTAGTTAAGACGAGCGATGGCAATGGCTGTCCTGTTTTCAGCATTGGGCAATCCATCCAGCTGTTCTCGCATTCTTCCATTTTTCAGCAGATGTCAATGCTGTTTAAAATAATTGTGACCATTTTTTAACGGGAAATGACGTGCTAAAAAGTAAAGGATTCTCGTGGAGTCATGTCACCCGTAACTATTTTTATTGAAATGAAATCTATTCTTCGTGACTGGCAACAGTCAAAACGTCAGAGTTTGGTGTTTCAAGAGCGGGAACACTGCGCGTTAAAGGGTTAAGAAGAAGTCTCTGCCCCCCCCCATCCACCTTAACATTCATTTTTTTCTTCAAAGTAAGTACAGTAATACTAACAACAAATTCCAGAAGCAGTTATTAAATATAAAAAGAAACCTAAATTCACGGGCTGCTTGTGCGCCAAAAAAGTGTGGGGTGAAAATAGATCAGTGTGTGTAGGTAAGTGGGGGATTGGGTGGAAAGCTGATTTATTTTGTAAAGTTGGATTTTAATTTTGTATTTTAGCATCATTATTGATTAATTGATCTTCTCTAATTATTGATTAGGTGACCTTCAGAGGCAAATTTAGCTAGCTCGTACTTGTTTTCTTTTTTCAGTTTGTGTATTGGGATTTCCTCCATCATTTTCCCACGAATTGTTACTTTTGAACTGCAAAAATTGGAGGGGCAAGGCTACTTTACATTTGGAAGCGAGGGAGAAGTTGCCCCCCTTGCCCCCCCCCCGTACGAGCGAATAGTCGGGAAATATAGAATGCCGAGTGTCCGACCCTGTGAGTATGGCTGTTGTCACGTGCAAATAGCATGAACTACTCAAGAAAGATTCCTATGTTATAATGCAGTGAGAGTTGACCGCTTACAGTTGTTGTACATCCCACTACAGAATAAAGTGTGTTTTGTGATTTTCAAGAGTTTTTTCAGACATTTCAAAAGTTTTCAAACATTTTTACCTACTAGTGCACATGTGACTTGAACATGGATGTTATGCGAAATGTACACTAAAAGTATTATAGTTTGTTGTACTGTGGTTGTTTTTTAGCTGACAGTGTTGTGCCCATCAGTTTAACCCTTTAACGCGCAGTGTTTCCGCTCTGGGAACACCAAACTCTGACGTTTTGACTGTTGCCAGTCACATAGACTAGATTTGACTTTCTATATAAATAGTTGCGGGTGACATAGCAGCACGAGAATTCTTTACTCTTTAGCACGTCAGTTCTCGTAAAAAAATTGTCACTATTACTTTTTAACAGCACTCACATCTGCTGAAAAATGGAAGAATGCGAGAACCGCTGCATAGACTGCCCAATGCTGAAAAACGGGCAGCCGTTGCCATCGCTCGACTTACCTACCAGCAAGATGGCGGACGATCGAAACGTTCATCGCGTGCCACAGATCTAGTGACCCTTTTTTTGACGCAGGTGGCTGTGCCTCGGCACAGCCAGCTGTCGTCAAGCGATGTTAAGTTAACTCGAGCGATGGCAACGGCTGCCCTTTTTTCAGCATTGGGAAAGGGTTGCGCCTCAAAGGGTTAATGTGGTTTTTTGGCTCAACCACAGTCTGTCAAAGGGTTAAGGATGCCCAAAGCTAATGAAGCCTGCTTTCGGCAGATTTCAATTGTTCCTGCTGTTAAGAGAAGTTTTTAAGAGGGCCCTTTACCTATGAACATCGTGTATTTCTTTTTAAAAAGAAATATATTCTTACAAACCTAGACTGGCTGAAAGATTTAAATCCTACAACATTAAATTGAAAAAAGAAGTATTTAAATATCTAAATTACAGGTATCAAGTTTCCCCTTCTGTTCAAAAGAAAATTATTCTTATCATCCTTAAAGGGAAAGCATTTAAAGAACTGGAAAAGCATTTAAAGAATAGCGAAAGAACTTTGTTAAAGTGCATCATAATTTAACAAAATGGTTCGTCCAGGGAGGATTAAGTGTGTCATCAAAAATAAAAATTGTCTAAGGAAGTTTAGAAAAAAGAGAAAGAAAGAAAAATTTATAGGTAAGGACGTTTCTAAAGCAGTTCTAATTTTCATTTCATCAGAAAAATAGTAAGCAGAAATAGAAAATCATTTTCCAGCATTTCCAGGTTCTTAAAAGGACACTTTAATTTTTTGTATTCTTTTATTTCCTTTTCTATGTTAATAAACAGTTTGAGTTTCTGTTTAAGTATTCAAAATAGTATTTTTAAATGTATATTATTGAGCTTACCTTTAGATTGCATTTGAATATCAATAATCATAAGGATAATGCCCAATGATATGCAAGTATTACGCATACGTAATGCTTAATTCAAGTAATGCAATTTTCTCTTCCATTCCATTGTTTATTTTGTTTCCTTTGGGTTAGACTTTTAAAATCTTTAAATTTAATAAGTAAACAAAATTGTAATGCATTGTGAGTTCATGCACTAATTCTTATAAAAAATTATTAAATTTTATTTCAAATTATTTTTTCAATCCCATACATTCCAAATTCGTAAAAGGATTTGAAAGATTTTTACAACGGATTTCCCCTTAAATAAACAATGATTTATTTGTTTATTGTTCGAACAAACAGTAGAATTATATCACCTAGAAGTTTAAACATTTCATCTTCGTGCATTTTTTATTTAAATGGAAGTTTAGAGGAAGTGAAGTGAAAGAGAAAAACGCTTTCATTGGGTTAACTCTAATTTGAAATGCTTTCAGGCGCAACATCAAATATACTTAGCAAATGTAATAATGCTTAAATGAAACAACAGAAACTGTTTTTATTACCTCTAGATAGGTAGTCGCGCATTCAAAGCAGTTCTGTTTGGAAACAAAATCTTACTGACGCCGAAATTTGATTTTATCTTGTGCAAACACTTCTTGTGCCCTTATCGAGTTTTGTTTGTTAAACAAAATTAAGTTCGGGAGATGTAGTCACAAACGAATTTGTTATTGTTTAGTAGAAAATTATATTAACTAAGATCATGTTTAATACTATAGAAGACACTAAAAAAGCTTAACAAATTGTGTAATTTTGAAAGTAGTAAGACAACTATGCGGTGATGCAAAGGTCACCATGACCTAAGTGAATGGTGGAACTTTATCTCAACCGATGAAGGGAGTGCATTTTGTACTACCCGAAACAGTGGTATTGCTAAGTATCTTTTTTATGCGTGTTATTTTACAAAGCTCTTATTAATTTTACCTCTTAACGCTAGTTTTTGTTGAGTGTTCTTGTCATTTAAATTGGCCATCTGAAAATAAATAAATAAAAATAAATAAAAAAAAAAACGTTCACATAGTCTATTTTGTTGGAACTACCGAGGGTTATATTATCGTAAGATAGGATCCCTTAACGTTTAGATAGTTTTAAGGCACCCGTTGAAAAATGATGAATTTTGCTATATATATATTTTTTGAGGTATACCTCGCGTTAATATCATACATAAGAAATGAACTAATACTACATATCACTTATTCTAATACTATCTATCTTCGCTCCCTACCCACCTCCATTAAATGCTCAATTTAGAAGAACAGCTCGGATATAGGACATCATGGCGACATTTCATTCTCTGGAGATTTTTTTTGACGAATGGCGCATGCGCATAATCGATAAAAATTTCCCATTACGATTGCCATTAAAATAGTTCTCCATATATTCTTGTGCATAATCTTTGTCAGATTGACGTTTTAGCAAAATATTCCATATCGCATTTTTCGAAAATAATGCTGTTTTACCAGTTTAAATATTTAAATCCTCCATGGTTAGTGAAGAATATCAAAATGTGTCATCTCTAGGATCTATTCAGAATTGCACAATTAGCGAGTATGGCGCACAGCTTGTCGGCAGAGTTTATGATCTCACACATTTTTTAACTTACGGCGTTTTATGTATTTGACTGCTGTAAAACAAACCCCCTAGCAGTACAGCCAGCTCATTTAGTTATTTAACCAGTTAGTTTTCAAACTAGTAAGAGTAATATTTAAACTGGATATGACGTTGAATTTTTTTTTTAATTACATAAAACGATTACAGGAGGAACGCAATATCCGTTAAAAAAAATCGAGTTTAATTTTGCTCATTGTAAATAATTAGGACGTGCCTTTATCAAGATTAGCTGCTTTAGCAAGTCTAAAATCATGAGTTCTTGATGAAAGAAAGAATTAATTATATTATACATAGTATAGACTTACATTACATTGAAGACTACATAAAACGCTAAGAATGGATAGCACATTTATTAATGGATATTAACCCTTTAACGCGCAATGTTCCCGCTCTGGGAACACTAAAATCTAACGTTTTGACTGTTGCCAGTCACGAAGAATAGATTTGATTTCTATAAAAATAATTGCGGGTGTAATAGCTCCGCGAGAATCCTTTACTTTTTAGCACGTCATTTCCCGTAAAAAAATTGTCACGATTATTTTTAACAGCCTGACATCTGCTGAAAAACAGAAGAATACGAGAACAGCTGAATAGATTGCCCAATGCTGAAAAAAGGGCAGCCGTTGCCATCGCTCGACTTAACTACCAGCAAGATGGCGGACGATCGAAACGTTCAGCGCGTGCCACAGATCTAGAGACCCTTTTTTGACGACAGCTGGCTGTGCTCGCCATCTTGCTGGTAGTTAAGTCGAGCAATGGAAACGACGGCCCGTTTTTGAGCATTGGGCAATCTATCCAGCAGTTCTCGCATTCTTCCATTTTTCAGCAGATGTCAGACTGTGGTTAAGCCCTAAAACCACATTAACCCTTTGAGGCGCAACCCTTTCCCAATGCTGAAAAAAGGGCAGCCGTTGCCATCGCTCAACTTAACTACCAGCAAGATGGCGGACGATCGAAACGTTCAGCGCGTGCCACAGATCTAGAGACCCTTTTTTGATGCAGCTGGCTGTGCCGGCACATCCAGCGATGGCAACGGCTGCCCTTTTTTCAGCATTGGGAAAGGGTTGCGCCTCAAAGGGTTAAAGTATGTAACGAACATGGATTAACAATTTTTCTGTCGATATACTTTTCAATGCTACTGTTTTCTCCCAGAACAATACATTGAAAAATTGAAGCATATAAAGTTGAGCGGGAACTTCTTTACTTTCATGTATCTGTTGTGGCTACGCAGTAGAGGTGAGTTCGGGCTATTTTTTAAAGCCTGAGCTCGCCCTAGTCCGAGCTATATTATTTGAGCCCAAAATTTCAGCTAATAGATAAATAAAAGTCAATCACTTCATTGATGGAACATCAACAACTTTGCTGTTTGTGCAAATTAGAGACAAATATATTAGCAAACTCTTAATGCACTTTTCTTTTCTTTATATTCAAGTTTATCAAATAATAATAATAAAAATTTTCGCGAGTCCGAGCCTGAACAAAATCGTGAGTTACAGAGCGGTTCGGGCCAAGCTCAGGCTCAGGCCTTCTCATCTCTACTACTCAGCCTCAGTGATACCGAAAGAGGGATATTCTGAGCGCATCTTCCCTATCCAATAAATAATACGACGAGAACGGATGAAACCTTGATCGAAAAGAGACCGTTGTATGGCGCTCTATCAGCGATCAGTGTTTGATACTGTTTCTAAAATGTTTATTGTTTAGTTAAAAATAAAAGCATAAAAAGACAACTTGTACTATGGAATAAAGAATACGGAAACCCACAAAGCCGAATATATATTGCCACATCTGTTATTTTGAGTATGGAAATAAAAAGTGTAGGCAGTCTTGTCTGTTGAAACTACCGGGGGATGTATTCTAAAGTACTATTACTTATCGTTTAGTTAGTCGTAAGGCTCCCGTTGAAAAAAGAGTACAGCAAATACTTTGAAACTAAAAAATCTTCATCAGGACAAAAAACTTCAAATTTTTTAAGTTTTTGCTTACAATGTTTTGATAATGTAGTTAATTGAGCAAAGTTTTGAAACAATCGATGCTGTACAAACGTCGTGAAAAAAAAAAAACCTTATATGTTTGAACTGCACTGGCGATCCTTTAAATGAAACGCCTTTAAATGACATTTTCTCAGTTTTATGTTTTTCACAAAATTGTCATATTTAATATGTTAAAATTACAAGATATATTCATTAATGAACTTGAATATTTTTGTGTGCTCAATATGATTGGCTGAATATAATTACGGGATGATTTTGATATATCTTCAGAAGATAAAATATTAAAAATGAAAATGTAACAACATTCATGTTTTTTCAACTTCTTTAAGACAAAAAAATATTTATTTATTTATTTATTTTTGTCACAAATTCATTAATAGAAAAATCCCATCTTTTGAAGTCGTAAAATATATTATTATAAGTTAAAATGTAACTAAAAATAATAAATAAAAAAGACAAAAAAATAATTTAAATCCTTAATTTTTATTTAAAAAGTTAAAATTTTCTATTAAATTATTTTTTATTTACCATGTTAAAACATTTTTGTTTAATAATAACCTTTAATGTGTACACATAAGATAAATTAAATTCCTTGAATTAAAAAAAAATGATCAAAAAGTGCTGAAGTACATTAACATCATTGCTGAGCATTTTTAGAATAGCCTGTAAAACTCATGATTGGATGAATCCATTACTATTGCAACTAAGTAACGTCAGTAAGTAATATTATTATCTTAAGTATCATGTATGCGTCTCATTGAATTCCGGTAATGCGATTTTGTCTTCTTTTCAACTGTTTATCTTATTTTCTTTGGGTGTAGCTTTTGAAATGTCTACACACAATGAACAAAACAAAGGCTGGCGTTTTTGTGCAACACTTTTCTAATTCTTAAAAGACGCCCGGGATATTTTATTTCAATTTTCTTTTGCAATTCGTTGAGTTCTGAATCCATAAAAGGAATTGCAAGATTTTACGATCGATTTCCTTTTAAATAAACAATAATACGACGACTGTTTACGAAAATAATGCTAGAAGTTTAGTATCTGAAAGTTCAAATAAACATTTCATCTTATGTGCAGATTTTCCTTTTTTTTTCTGAAGGAAGAATTAGAAAACAAGCAAATGGAATCCATTGCATTAGCTTTAATTTAAAATGCTTTCAGGCGTAACATCAAATGCATATAAGCTAATGTAATAAAGATTTGACAAAGAAACAGAAACTGTTTTTTATTGTCCTTAGAACTTTAGTCATGCATTTAGTGATTCAATTTAAAACAAGAAAAGTATTGAAATTGAATTTTGTGCTATGCAAAGATATTGATGTCTTTGCCAAAATTTACGTATAGTACATATATATATAATGAATCTTTTTATAAGACATTGAAAAAGTTTAAAAGCCAATAATAGTTATATTAGTGTTCGTTATATATTTCCATTTATCTTAAATTAAAAAAAATATTTTATTTTAAAAAGTATAAATTCTAAGAAATTGTAGCTTTGGGATTTCAGTTGCCAGGTAACGACGCAAGAACTTCCGCCAGAACCCATTTCTGATGTCATATTGATTCTGTAATGGACAGGTGAAACTGTCAAAGTTTAACCCTTTGAGGCGCAACCTTTTCCCAATGCTGAAAAAATGGCAGCCGTTGCCATCGCTCGACTTAACTACCAGCAAGATGGCGGACGATCGAAACGTTCATCGCGTGCCACAGATCTAGAGACTGTTTTTTTACAGCTGCTGGGTCTCTAGATCTGTGGCACGTGATGAACGTTTCGATCGTCCGCCATCTTGCTGGTAGTTAAGTCGAGCGATGGCAACGGCTGCCATTTTTTCAGCATTGGGCAATCTATTCAGATGTTCTCGCGTTCTTCCATTTTTCAGCAGATGTCAGTGCTGTTAAAAATAACCGCGACAATTATTTTACGGGAAATGACATGCTAAAAAGTAAAGGATACTCGTGGAACTATGTCACCGCAACTATTTTTATAGAAATCAAATCTATTCTTCGTGACTGGCAACAGTCAAAACGTCAAGAGTTTGGTGTCCTCACGGCGAGGACACCGCGCGTTAAATGGTTAAACCAATTAAAATTAATGTACCGCCCTTGGTCCTCTAGCGGTGAACTCCAGAAACAGGGAGCTTCTCCGTAACGACGGTGTACTGCAAAACGTAATAAACCTTATCCAAACTTCATCAGTACGTCTAAGGGTTTCAGTTTCTTCAATGAGTTCGGTGACTGTACACGGAAAGAATAATAAAGAACTCGTTAACGTGATGTTATATGTCCGGCCTTATTCCTCCCTCTACCCTAAACCCGACAACACCCCGAGATTAATCCTTATATATACTATCGAAGCATCTAACTTTAGGAATATCGAGATGTTCAAAACTAAAAGTTAACATTTAATTGTGAAAATCATTAATCTTAACGCAATGAATATATTTAAATTAATAAACAATTCAAATTTGTAAGCATTATGTATCGAAGTGTAAACTTTTTTTTGCCGGCACTGTATATAGTACCATTGAAATTTAGTAAATTGTGCCTCAGCATGCACGTTTAAGTGATATCCCTACTAGCAATTTTGCTCCGGCTACCACCGGCCACGCAGCCAGCCGATGACGGCCCGAGCAAAATTGCTAGTAGGGATATTAATCCTTTTCGCATTATAACAGCATCGCAAGCCAATATTATTATCTGTCGACTTAGCCAACGGGGATTGTTTAAACGTTGGCCAAGTGTTTGTAGAGAAAACCCTAATCTTTACTAGGGCAAAAGTAAACGACCATTCTAAGGGGATTTTCTCAATGGCCAAATGATTAAAACATGTCTTAGCGGCAAATTTATGACGTACTAAAGCTGGGGGCATTAGAAATTCATTGCACCGTTGATCGATATGACTATGTTTTGTTGCTATTTATTCGATATAGCTAGGTATATTTGCATATTTGCGGTTGTAGATTTATAAAGTTCGATACAGAACAATATCCTTTCAAAAAATCTAAACCTAAGCCGTAACTTGGTTAAACTATTGCGATTTTAACAAAAGTAAGCTGTTTGCACCCATACCTAAGGCTGAATGTTTTCTGCTAGTCCCGCAGTGGCCCAATCGCTAAGCTCTGTTCTTATAAGAACACGGAAAGTGAAGCAGCACCGGCTTGGCCAGTGCTTGGGAGGGTGAACACTTCTCTCTGTTGGACTGCTGTGGGATCGTGTAAGCTAATAGAAGCTGTTAAAATCTGTTTGTAGCTCTAATGTCCTCCGTGCTTAAGCGATACCTCTGGAGATGCAAATTCAGGTGTTAGGTCTCTCATCTGCAATTGGTTCAAAATTAAGAGACTATTCATAGGGGGCAACGTTGGCTTGCCTACTAGGTGACCCCATAATGAAATGACCAACACCTCTGGTTATCGTAGTGATCAAGCCGCCAGGTAGGCCGCTGACCTTGCCATTAGAAAGAAAAAAAAAAGTTTTCTGCTATGCTCATAATCTAAACAATTTTCGAAATCAGTCGCGGATACAGAAATTACTTAGGGAGAGGCTAGATTTTAAAAAGCTACTTATTTAACTTAAGCAAAATGTACAATAAAGCAATCCGTTACCTTACAGCAATGCACAATTTTTAGGAGGGAATAATTAATAAAAAAAAATTCATCTGGTCTAAGCAAAGTCGTGGAGCTCCTCAACCGCTATCCTGTATCTGTAACTGTTCGAGCCTAAGTTAAAACTGCTATGTTAATATCATATTTAAAATATTGTTCTTCGAAAATGTGAAACATGTCGTATATAATAATAACGTCTCATATTTCCTTTGAATTGTGTTTTTCAAAAAATCCAATAGGTTCTTTACAAAACTGAAATGGGAAAAAACTATAAGTCCCATACACACCAAAATCAACACGGGTTTTGCGATTGTGGTTTATAACATAATTACCAAGTTTGATCTCAATCGAATGCACCGTTTAGGGGCTATCGCCTACACTCACATACCCACAAACACACATACAAATCGTAAACATAGCATAAATGAATTCAGAAGACCTCAAAACGGGTAAATACAGCAACATATCAAAGTCGAATTTTTCATGATTACAATACATGTTCGGAAAGTAAAAATTTCGAGCTACAGTACTTTTTTACTTTACCGCTTGAACTAACACAGGAAAAACAGATGTATTGTTTTATTTCATTAAAAGTTCTCTATTATTATACATGTATGTACTGTTTCTAGAAATTAAATTAGAACCCAAGTTTTAAAAATTGAAAAACAACCCTTCCTACTAACTTGATACTTGAAAATCTGAATTCAAAATGTAATAAAAAAAGAAAGAAAACAAACCAGAAACTTGAAAATCTGCCATTTTTAACTAATAGTAACTATTTTACAGATATTTCAAAGTGAAATAAAAATAAAATATGTAGATGATCTCTCTTAAAAAATGAAATTAGATATAAAGCATATATCTTTATAAAGATATAAAGCACTGAGCCATAAACAAAGGTTTAAACAGTTTGTTCCTGAGTCACTTCGAATCCAGGCTATCTCGCATACTAAAATTTTTTTCTGAACATTCAGTGAAGAAATTCAAAAATTTTATTTCAAAATCCAATTGAATATGAGTGATACTTTTTAAGAAACAAGTAACAATACCTTTTAAATACTTTTCTCATAAACTTCATAAATCTTTCACAGAAACGATTTTTAAGAGATGCTGAATTGTTAAAAAAATTTCAAAAGTTTCCTTATTGACTAAACCGAAACAGTACGATATTTTATAACATAAAGTCTTTTGAAGTTTCAATATTACGTCCTTTACAAAATATTATTTTACAAATTTTCATCGATCTTTCTAATAGCGATGATACACTGAAGTTAAGTTATGTAAATAAATATATCAGTGACTTACTAGAAATGCTATATCTTGTTTCTTATCTTATGAACTTTATTTCAGTAAAAACTTTGAAGTATCTCTTTCGCAAATAGCAAAAATTTGATAAAAGAGGAAAGGAATAAAAATACCGACATTTTGACATTTTACAAAAACTGTTCAACCAATTGAATTACGGAATAGAATTTTGCTTTGTCGGATGTGTTAGTGAAATTCGGTCAAAAAAAAAATAAGGATTGTGACATAAATCGTAAAAGTCAAAGGAAAATATTACAGATTTTTATGGAGAACATTAAAAATGATATTCGTTGTAAAGAAAGATAAATAAATTCTTTTAAATGAAGAGTTCCTATTGAAACGCGCTAAAAAGATGAAAATTAGAATTTGAGTTAAGTTATTACTTTTAAAGTGTTCCCTGATATTACTAAGTAGAGTTGTCACCTTAAAAAGCTCTAAGAAAAAAAAACATATTTATATAATACTGTTAAATACAAAATGGTTTACATTAAAGTACTTCATAAATCAAAACAAGAAAAACAAATCAAACCAAACGCATCTGTTATAAAACACTTTATAACACAGCAATCTTTTTGCGTCAGATTTGTCGATGCACTGTTATCATGTTTGAGGATATTTTTTGGGAGAAAACCTAAAAGAATTCATCATATCTGTATTAATGTAAATATGCGACACCCTGTACAAAAACTTTAAATGTTATTACCACTTTTTAAATGAAGAGCAATCTATCATAGACATATCTATTATTTTGGGCTAAAAATGGATGCATATGGATGACTTCCATAGACCGTAATGCATCTGAATTCTTTTGCGTGTTTCTGTAGAAGAATTATATATTTTACAGACAGCATTATAGACAGGAGACCCTTATTCTGCAATTCTTAATAACATACATTAATTTTGTTTTGTTTTAAGTAGTCGAATAACTCTAAAATACGCTTTAAAAACACTAAGACTGAGAATACAGAGTGATGTAGTAGAAACATTTTGATTGCTCCTGTAAAAGAACTATAGATGCTATACATACCATTTTCAATAGAGTACAGGATACAGTACATATAAATAATATATATAAATTTCGTAGTATTCGATGCGTGTTTATAGCACTTAGATTACGGACGGACGGACAAACAAACAAGCGAAATCAAAAACACTTTTGAACTTTGTTGGAATGGCTTAAAAAACCTTTCCAAATTGTTCACTGATGTAAAGTTGACTAAAAAGTTAAAAAAAAAGTAAATATGAAAAATATAATTAGAAAGGCGATCGTTTCGGGTGATTCAAATCGACCACGCTTCTTCAGCTGCAAAGAAAAGTTCCACAATCCACAGAGACAGGAAGATCAGAAATGTGAACTTTTGAGTACTAACCCTCCTGCCTGCGTAGTTGGTGGAACCATTTGCAACTCCTGAAATGATTGTTTTGCTGAGTATCTTATTTATGAGTATTATTTTACAAATTTTTAAGTACCCCTTAACACAAATTGCTTTTATTATTCTTGTTAGCTCTCTGATGTGACTGAGCACAAAATATTTTTCTCATTTAGACGCACTAAGAATGAAATAATTATTTTAGAACTGCTTTCTGAAGCAGTTCAACATTCCGCGATAAAAATGATATTAAAATAGTTTCAAAATTTTTATGAAGGAAAGTTTTGTTGTTAATTAGTGCTTACAGTGATCTGTGGATCCAATTTATGGAGAATTATTTCTATATAGAAAGGTTATTGCTAATTCAGTACCATTTTATGTGGAAAGGCTCATCGTCTTCTACTGACAGAGTGTACATATATATACAAGTGTCGGACCTGTGATAAAGATTATCAATCTGTAGTGTACAAGTTATTAAAAATAAATTGTGCACTACACACACGAGATTGTAATGAATTTCATTTAATGTGGGACAATAGTATCGGTACTGATGCAGATGACTGTCATACAAATTTGTTATTTGTTTGGTTATAATATTTTTACTGTACACGAAGTATTTTATGTGTTTTGTATATTTATAATTAACATACATAGAAATTTTGGTCAGCACTAATGACTGTTACAGCTGCTTACCAGTTTCGGTGCGTGTGACTTAACATGATCAGTTCAACAATCTGAACTGATTCTGTGAAACACGCACAGGTGTTTACTAACGTTATTTCGCTCTATGTTAACTGTATTTCATCAAGCTCCGAATTCTATGTATAATTATAATATTTAGGTTATCAAGATTCATGAATTAATTTATAGTATTTTATCTGTGAAACAACTTTCAATGTATATATATATAACAGCACATAAAATTTTAACAGTAATTTTTTTTTTCTTTTTGGGATTTGCGTGACATTGTAAAAGTTCATAGCGCCTTTATATCTTAACTGAAACTCTTACACACTTGCTACTACTAAAAACGTTTGTTTAAATGATTAATTTCGCATTTTGAAAGGTGAAATAAAAACATTCCAGTACAATCTCAAAAGAACAAAATTTTTTATCAATTTGGTACAATTTAACAAATTTGTTTCGGAAGAAAAAAAATTAATTATTAACCTATTTTAATAAAAACTCCTAAATTCTTTAACTAAATATTCATAAAAGTTTAATTTTTTAAAACTTTGTATAGTAAATAAATAATAAAAAACCGTTCGTCAAAGCCTCTTTTTTATGAAAGAATAAATAAACTTTACCAGTTATATAATGCTAAAATAGAAACATAACTCATAAACTGTTAAGTTACCTTTAAAATACGGGGATATAAATAAAATTATGTACAATCTTGATAATCCTATAGGACTATACAATTGGCGGATTATCTGGAATATCGAAAATTTACAGATAAATGCATATTTTTTTTTTTTTTCAGGAGAAAATAAGACAGGATTTGGCTATGAAAAATAATCATCAATTGTTTTCTGTTTCTTGATAAATTTTGCCAAACACACACTCTCGTAAACGTTTACTTTCTAGGACATTATCACTTGCGATGCCATCGGGAGTGTAGAATGAAATCGGAACGCGTATTTCCCGAGGTTGCCGGACTACCAAACGTGCCGGACTAACCAACTACTGGATAATCAAGATTGTACTGTGATTTATTATTCATTTTCTGGATAATATTAATGCCTCATAATATTTTCTACAAAAAGAAAATTATCATTACTTAAAAAGATTATGCCTATCATCCCTTGAGTGGGTCGATAAAATGAGGACCAAGCTTGCTTGGGGTCAAACACTGGGGGCGTCGCGTCAGGCTGACCACCTGGCCGAGGCATATGCATCCGTACCCCAGAGCCTATGGTCGCGAAGGCTCGGTTGGGCAGCGCAGTCCTTGGCCCCGCAGAGGGGCTGTTGCGCCAATGTTTGACTTTGACTTTGACTAAAAAGATTATAAAATTAAGCTGGCGTCGCTACAGGGGTGTAGACGTGAATTATCTGTACAGGGTGATTCAAAACTTTGTCAGAAATATAAAGTGAGATAGAGGAGACTTAGCCGATTTCAAATTGCGTAACAGCAATGTGTTGTCGGAAGCGTCGTCTCCATTTACATACGGATAATCACTTTGGAAGAAGTGCTGAAGTAACAGGGAAATTTCCGAGTATCGTATGTCAAATAATAATGCACCTTTTACATGATCCAAAAATGATAGTTCACAAATTCTATTTTTTTTTTTTTTTCATTGCTGAAAGTATGGGAGAAAAAAATTTTGTGCTTATAAAACTCGATTGAGAATTTAGATAAGCACTCGAACAGTTTTTTCAACGTGATTATTAACCCTTTGAGGCGCAACCCTTTCCCAATGCTGAAAAAAGGGCAGCCGTTGCCATCGTTCGACTTAACTACCAGCAAGATGGCGGACGATCGAAACGTTCATCGCGTGCCACAGATCTAGAGACCCGTCTTTGACGCACCTGGCTGTGCCGGCACAGCCAGCTCCCACCATCTTGCGGGATCTCCCGCCATCTTGCTGGTAGTTAAGTCGAGAGATGGCAACGACTACCCTTTCTTCAGCATTGGGCAATCTATGCAGCTATTCTCGCATTCTTCCATTTTTCAGCAGATGTCAGTGCTGTTAAAAATAATCGTGACCATTTTTTTACGGGAAATCATAGGCTAAAAAGTAAATGATTCTCTAGGAGCTATGTCACCCGCAACAATTTTGATAGAAATCAAATCTATTCATCGTGACTGGCAACAGTCAAAACGTCAGAGTTTGGTGTTCCCAGAGCGGGAACACTACGCGTTAAAGGGTTAACAAGTACATGAAGACGAAGTTTTCGATCCCGCATTAATATGTGAACTTGAAATTTCTTGGACTCCTCTATCACCCTTTATATTTAAGACATAAAGTTCTGAATCACACTGTATACATTATTTGTAAATTTTATTGTAAAAGTATTTTGAAACGTCGTTGCTTCGTTTTTATGCACACAAACATTTTACAAAGTTGCAACAGTTATTCTAAGAGTTATATTGTTTCAAAAAAAAAATATTTGAGCAATCTTTAGTTTTTGAACTTTATTTCTGAAAGATTTTTGATCTTTTGCAAATAATAAAAATTTGATAAACGGAAAGACATATGAAATATGATACTTTGACATTTTATAGAAATTGGTTTGAAGAATTGAATTATAGAGTAAAATCTGATTTCTCAGAGACACATTGCTAAAAACTGTCTTAATAATAAAAAGAATGTATATATATATAAGGCATACAGCATGAAACTTTCTTATAAAAATTAATGATTTTCAGTCTGCTTTAGTGGATAGTATTAAGAATTTATGCAGTAGAACATCAACTTTTATTAAAATGTCTTTAAGGGAAAGGAGCCAAGAAGCAGTATTGATACTTGGACAATGGCGGATTAAGATGGGTGTGGGTGGGGGGCATAGGGGAAAATTCCCCTCGCAGACTAATGTGGGTTAGATTATTAAAGACTGAGTTATTATTTCAATTTTATTTTATTTATGAGTAGCAGAAGAGAAAAAGTTTTTATAACCCTCCCAGACGAATCAAATTTATAATATAAAAGATTGAATTTTTGTAAATTCAAATGTTTGTTTTTAACTGTTACGATCTAAAAAATGCTTAATATTACTGTTGAGATACCTATCATAATAAAGATTAATGCATAAGGTTTTGTGAACTTTATTACTTACAGATTTGTTTAAAAAATTCGCTGGTCATAATTACTTTCAAGTGACCGTACTGCATATATTTATACATATTTGTTTAAAAAGAAAAAAAATATATTAAAATAAATAACGACATTAATTTGTCGCCAAAGCAGAACAGCGTCAAAAATGGATGATATCGCAGCTTTTTCAAATCTTTATCCCAAAGTAATTCATGTTGCTAAATTTTGAAAGTTTTTCAACAAATTTTCAAAAGTGACATGCTAAATTTTTCTTGTACGACCATAAACAAAACTTTAAAGACCATAATTGACAGAGATTTAACAAATTTTATAACGAGTTTAGCAGAAAAAATAGATATTTATTTTCTGAAAAATATGAACCAAACTATAAATTAAAGGAAGATGAATATTTCTGTTTAGAAATAAAAAACTCTATTTAGAACTTACGGAAATTGTAAGGCAAGTATGTGGAATAAAATTTTATTTAGAAATAAATCATTACATTCTAGAAAGCGAAATGCCACAGATAGTTTTATAAATGTGTTTTCTTACACCTAAACTTCAGATTTACAACAAAAAAAGTTTTGGCAAGTTTTACGCTCCCATAAAAAGAAAATAAAATATCTGATGACAAAATGAATTACAGCAAAAATGAAGATTTTTTTAAAGTCTTATATTTGATTTAGAAAATGTATTGATTACATGAAATTTTTTTCTTAAACTGTTGTTGGATTTGAACTTTAAAAAAAGTCTGAAGTTTCAAGGAACCAATTTATGAGTGGTGTATTAATGACTGATGATAAATAAATAACGAAACGTATATCGTGCGGAAACCATCAGTTATGAAA
Source organism: Cheiracanthium punctorium (assembly GCA_038373885.1). Classification (NCBI taxonomy): domain Eukaryota; kingdom Metazoa; phylum Arthropoda; class Arachnida; order Araneae; family Cheiracanthiidae; genus Cheiracanthium; species Cheiracanthium punctorium. The sequence goes on from JAWZYV010012052.1 coordinate 677,072, forward strand.
CATTTTTCAAAATGATATGACTGGCGTTTGCATTGCTTGCTTAATGCTTAGTTAATTTTTGCTAAGAAAAACGGCAAAGATTCCTTTTATGTGCCCATACTTTCTTCTGTCTTTGCATACTCCGACTGTTATGCTTTACTGTTCCTGTGCAATCCTGTTGTCCTGCATTTGGTTGTTATTACTTATGGTACAGATGTCAGCACTGAGCAATGGATGTTTGGGTAGCACTGTATTTTTATGTTGTTGGATATGAAGTGAATTCAGGTGTTGTGGACTGAAGTGATTTAAATTGGAGGTGGAGTTTTCGACTTGAGCTCGTGTTTTTGGTTCGCCTAGTGATGTTGGCGGCAATTTGATTCATGCATGATTATTTGTTTCTTGTATGGAAATGTTTTAATTGAAGTAATTTTATTGCTTTTATGAATTACATTTTAATTAAAGCTGAGTTTTAGAAGTAGTTCGCCCTGAGTTGGCGATAGTAATTTTTAATGCTTAATCGTTCTGCATGTGATGTTTTGTGTCGTCCAATAAATAAGCTCAAGAAAAGTTGTGACGTGTCTTCTTGTGTTCAAGCAACAATTACAGTGGTGCTTAAAAAGCGGGAGAGGGCTGGGGAAATAAAATTGTAAAACAAAATAAATTAAACTATATAATTAATACATTAAACAAAATATCCATTAAGTATTATTTGTATTAGTTGCTTATTTTGGTGGCTTTCTAAACAAAATATTTTATTTAAAAAACAAAATGTATTTTAATTACGTAACTTTATCCAGAGATTCGTTTTGTTTCGGATGAAGATTTTTACCGCTATGAATTTCTTTGGTCCTTTCGTTCATTTCTTTCAATTATTGTTTTTAATTCTATTGGAATTATAATAAAAATAAAAGAAGAAAAATGTTTAAATAAAGTCACACACATTATGGAGATATTTTTTAATTAGTCAAGTGAGTTAAAACATTTATGGAAGTAATGAAATAGACTATAAAATTTTTATGACGCAAATACGCAAAGCAATAAAATTAATGGAAGGATATATTTAATTTTAGAATAAGTTTTGTTAGTTAAATATTTACAACAAGCCTTAAAACCAATACCATTTGAAGCATTATATGAAATGAAAAATAAACTAAAAAATTATCTGAAAGTCTGAGTTATGGTTTAATTTTTATTGTATTACTAAGGTTTGTTTATAGTTTTCGTTTTAGAAAATAAAGATTACACTACTAAGTTAATATCATTGAATTATTTTAGCCAGCATTCTTTTTTCGCAAATATCAATTAAAGTAGAATGAGATGTGAGCATATTACTGTTTCGAACACTTTACAGAGTTGAGGAGTGTCTGTGATTCCGGTTTGTTGGTCTAACTTTCTGTGTTATTGCTATTGTAAATATAAATATATTGTAAATATAAATATATGTTTTTAATACGGACAATATTATGAACCCTGTGCATCTAGCATAAATATAAAGGAAATCCCAAAAATAACGACCTAGGTTTTTATTTCTTTACTAATCATAGGAATATACAATAAATTACTAAGTTGCGTAAAAAAAGTTACAGAACCCTACGATTAAAGTTTTAGAAGATTAAATACATAAAAAATTAAATTTTTCACATGGCCGCGGTACAAAAAAGTTCCCATATAATAAAATTAATCCCGTGCTTTAATTGGGTGATGCACACATTTTCAGCCTTTTATTTTAAAAATGCTCAGAGATATTTTAAAAAAAGTTGGTAAGGGGCTAATAACCAAATTTGTAATACAGGCAGTACAGATAAGATGCTCTCAAGAAATTTCGAGAAAACAGTCCAATTCCAAATATGTCCACTAGTTTCTGTTTGCATAAAAAACAGCTAATCTAACAATGAAAATGGCTAATTCGAAATGTACAAACAGTGTCAACATTTATTGAATAGTTCTTGAGCATTTGATCTAATTGGGTAAATTTTCCCAGCTGAATTCATCATGTAAAACGCCACCTAGTGGGACAATTTTTTGACACAGCTGGCTGCCCTCGCGCACAGCCAGCTGTGTCAGAAAATGGTCTCTACATCTGTGGCACGCGATGAACGATACGATCGACCGCCATGTTGCTGGTAGTTAAAACAAGCGATGGCAACGGCTGCCCTTTTGTCAGCTTTGGAAAATCAGCTCACTTGTTGTTCTTCTATATCAATGTATTTTCCATCGTATTGTTCCAGTTTTCTGCGGGATGCCATTGCTGTTAAAAATAATCCTGACAATTTTAACGGGAAATGATGTGCTAAAAAGTAAAGGGTGCTCGTGTGACTACGTCACCTTCGAGTATTTTGATAGAAATCAAATTTATTCTTCGTGACTGACAACTGTCAAAACTTCAGAATTTTGAGTCCTCAGGGCAAGGACACCACGAGTTAACCCTTTAACGCGCAGTGTTCCCCTTTCTGGGAACACCAAACTCGGACGTTTTGACTGTTGCCAGTCACGAAGAATAGATTTGATTTCTATAAAAATAGTTGCGGGTGAAATAGCTCCACGAGAATCCTTTACTTTTTAGCACGTCATTTCCCGTAAAAAAAAATTGTTACGATTATTTTTAACAGCACTGACATCTGCTGGAAAATGGAAGAACGCGAGAACAGCCGGATAGATTGCCTAATGCTGAAAAAAAGGCAGGCCTTGCCAGCGTTCGACTTAACGACCAGCAAGATGGCGGACGATAGAAACGTTCATCCCGTGCAACAGATCTAGAGACCCTTTTTTTGACGCAGCTGGGTGTGCGGCACAGCAGATCGATCGTCCGCCATCTTGCTGGTAGTTAAGTCGAGCGATGGCAACGCCTGCCTTTTTTTCAGCATTGGGAAAGGGTTGCAACTCAAAGGGTCAAAGAGATAACCTCTTTGTTGACATCGTTTCAAACGCACGTTGTAAGCGGCTCCCTTTCAGTGCCGGGCGTTGATTTTTGAATGCTGTCGGGATGCCGGAAGGAGACTATGGGCACAGGGAAAAGAACTGAGGCAAACAGGTTAAATATAAACAAGTAAGATCGTGTTGTTGTTTGTGTTATACAGAGTGTCCCCAAAAAATGGTCACATCACGCTCGAAGGACAAAAGTGTACAGTACTAAGTACAAAAATATTAAACTTGATCAATTTATTACAGCAGTGTTTGAAAGGGCATAAAAGTTTCATTGCATGAAAAGACGTAACGTGTAAACGTATCCTACCTCTTAAATGTGTTGCCTTCTAGCTCAAAAGAAGATCTTGGCCCACAGAGTAACGTAATTCACCTAATTTTATGCATGTGAGCAAAGTAAATGAAAATCGAGTTTCTCTTAAGCACTTTGGGGTATCACAAATGAGAAACATTAGTTCGTAGGGACAGTAAAATATTCATAAAATAAAGTGAACTTTCAATAAATTGAGCTCTAAAGGAGCTTTAAGTAGATTATCTTCAAGGTAATGAAAGCGGAAATGTTTTCTGATGGCGACATAATATGCCAAATTTAATACTTTTGGATACATTAGCGTAAGGTACATCACAGACAGGTGCTCATGGGAACTCCTCCGAAAATATTTAATCCTAAAATTACATATACATACAGGATGTTCCAAAAAGGTGGTAACGGGCTTTATCTATTAGAGATAAGTGGGCAATGTAAATTTTAAAAAAAAGATAAAAAGTAAGGTTTTAAAAATTTAGAAAAGATTCGCTCCTCAAATTTCAAATAGTGACACTTTTTTATTTGTATATGATGACGTACAAAAAAACTTCCCATTTAGTAAAATTTACCTTATACATTAGTAAGGTGATGTACAGAATTTAAGAATACTCTAAAGTGTCAGAGATATGAAGATAAATATATGCTGACTTAATCCACTTTTTTCCAATAGCTTTCGAAAGAAAAAACTCACGACAGATGATTCTATTTCAGGGTTCATAGAGAAATTACGAAATAAAATAATTTTTTAATTCTAGTAATAAACATTTACATTCACTTTCCTGTATAGCCCCTGACTATAAACAAATATAAATTATATCTCTCAGACGTTTTATGATGAAGGACCGAAATTTCGCTCATCACCTCATTGGTGTATGAAAGTACATTTTACAAATTGGGGAATTTTTTTAAGGGGATCGTATACAAATTTTAAAAGTGTCATTTTTTGAAAATTAAAAAGAGTAATTTTTTCATGTAAACATTTGACCTACCTTATTTTGAACATATTTTTCAATTTACATTACCCACTTATCTCTAATGGATTAAAGATTAAAACGTACTATCATCTTTTTGGGACATCCTGTATAATGAATGTGTTTGGCATGATTAATATTTCTTTTCGTTTAAAAAAATTAAACACTTTGTGTGCCATAATGAATCTATTGAACGAATCGCGCTGCATATTTGATTAACCCTTTAACGCGCAATGTTCCCGCTCTGGGAACACCCAACTCTGACGTTTTGACTGTTGCCAGTCACGAAGAATAGATTATGTTTCTATAAAAATAGTTGCGGGGGACATAGCTCCACGAGAATCCTTTACCTTTTTAGCACGTCATTTACCGTAAAAAAATTGTCATGATTATTTTTAACAGCACTGACATCTGCTGAAAAATGGGAAAATGCGAGAATTGCTGGATAGATTGCCCAATGCTGAAAAAAGGGCAGCCGTTGCCATCGTTCGACTTAACTACCAGCAAGATGGTAGTTAAGTCGAGAAATGGCAACGGCTGCCCTTTTTTCAGCATTGGGGAAAGGTTGCGCCTCAAAGGGTTAAATGAATCTCGCTTCATATTTGATTAAGTATAAATCAAAATATTTATTTTTGATATAAAAGAAATGTTACCCCACAAACAAAATAAAAAAAATAAGCTGCATACACCCCCATACAAAAGCAAGGAAAAGAACATCTGTCTCCTTTTTAACTTTATTCCTTTTTTAACTTATCAGAAATGAAAAACCAAGAAATATACAGTTAAATATTTACTTGCAACTCAGTGCATTTTGTAAAACGAGATATTGTGTGGCAGAATTTGATAAATAGTTTCCCCTGAAATAGAAAAGAAAATATTCCAAGAATAAAAGATTTTTAGCAGCATTTTGATCAGTGTAAAATTCTAAAAAAGAATTTTTATTGGTAAAATAAAATTATTACAGAAGAATGACTCTTTTCTCTTCTTTTGTATTTTGTGTTTATTTATTTATTTTGTATAAAAACGTTTTCCAAAGACACTTTTTTCTATTTATGTGTGTGAAATTTGATTTAGTGTTTGAAAAATCTTTATAATGCTGTTCCGTGATTGCTTGTAATATTTTAATTTTTAAATCTATTTTTAAACGTCATTAACTACGTACAGCGTCCTAGCCTTATCTATTAAGTTAAAATATTTATTCCTGTCCTCTCATCTTTCAATATAACCGAAAACCGGTGCGTTTTACTGGTGATGAATTGTCGCTTTGGTTTTAACGTCAGTAAATACAATCCTTTTTATTAGTATGTTTTACATAAAAAAATTAAACAAGCAGTATACTTTACACATACATTTGTACACAGGATGTTCCAAAGTCATTGGCCTGGGACTTTGTTCCTTAAATATTGATCATAGATATTTACAATAAATTACTAAGGTACGTAACAAAAGGTATGGAACTTCATGAAACCGATTGAATTTTTCAAGGGATTAAGTTTGACTAAACACAACATTCAGATTTTTTTTGTGGTTCCTATATAAAAAAATGAATAAAAATTTGTTAAGCAAAATCTGAACCGTACACTGATGAAGTGATGTGTAAAATTTGAGCATTTAATATGAAACCGTGTAAGGTGTATATAAAATATTTTAAGGGTTTTTGAAAGGAAAAAAATCCCGTCTGATGATCACAATGAGTGCTATAAATTTTTACACCTAATTTAGGAACAGCATCTCACCATTTTTGTTTAGGCATATCTCTGAGATTTTTAAGACAAAACTCTGAAATTTTTTACATCACTTTTTTAATGTGTAGAGCACATTATACTAATTCAGAATTCTTTTGAACGGGATATTAAAAATTTTTAAATTTTGTTTTCATGCAATTTTAATCCCTTGGAATTTTTTGACGTATAGAGCATATTTTACTAATTCAGCAATTTTTTATCGGGGTATTAAAAATTTAAAAAATTGTACCTATGCAAATTTAATCCCATGAAATTTTCAATCGATTTTCTTTGAAGTTTCTGTCTTTCACAAAATCACAACATCGATTACAGGACTAGGATTATGTGCTTTGAAATAAGTAAGTACATGAATTTTTCAAAAAGGGAACGAGCTTGTATTCACAAGAGATATAAAAAACCTGTAGTGACTCCACTCGACTTTCCGAACACTTACAATTAAGATCATTACCAAGCATTTAAATAAATTTTAATCGATGAATAATTCAGCAAAAATTCTTAGTTTTTTCAATATGAGCTCAATCGAATGCTCCGTTTAAACGCTAGCGTACGTCCAAGAATTTCCGTCCATTGGCCATAATGTAAAAGAAATCTTTGTCGTAGCCCTATAGAAAAACTATAGGTCCTATACACACCAAAATCAATACCGGTCTTGCGGCTGTGGTTTATAACATATATACCCAATTTGAGCTCAATCGAATGCCCCTTTAGGAGCTATTGTGTTCACTCACATACACTCAAACACACACACACACACACACATGCATACATACATCTGGTAAAAATAGCATAAATGAATTCAGAAGACCTCAAAACGTCTAAATACACGAAAATCTCAACGTCGAATTTTTTCATGATTACAATACTTTCCTTACATGGCACATGTTAGGAAAGTAAAAAAGGGACTCTTAACAAATATTTGTACAGCCAGTTAAAAGAAATGTTGTTTGCTCGAGCTGATGTTATCACTTCTACAGTTATTCTCCGGTAGACGGAGTTGATAAAATACTCTGGCTCAGCAAGAGAGAATAATAGTATTAAAAAAAATAAGCATTAACTAGTTTAAAAAATTGTTTTTTATTATAAATTTTCCTTTAAAAATTAATTACTCTAGTACAGAAACAAGTTACTTTTTTCTATTGATTTTGAATATAGCTCGTTAATTACGCAACACAGCTATAATGATATTAACATTGTTACGAAAATTACACAGTGAGGGTATGTTAAACCAGCACAATAAGTTTGCATAGCGAATATAATACTGTATTTGGCGATTCTAAGCTCTAATATATCACAGAAAATAGAGAATTTAGTAATACATGCAACAGCAAGACATTAACTATCACAGCAGAAACATGAATCAAATTGCAACGTCAATCGCATAGCTCAGCTCTCATACATATATTCAGTCTGCCACACTGGACTCAAAGCGAGAATGTAGTCTTTACAGATTTACAAGGAGATCGCAGCGTCATATTTCTCTAACTTTCTCGTAACGCCTTTTCTAATTGACACACAGAAAAAAATCGATTACTTTCGAAAAATTTCTTTTGGTCTCCAAGGTCAAGGGGTCACATACTCATTTCCCTTGCAATAATGCCTGTACAACTCTTTTTCCCACAACACACACAATTTTCTAACAATATTCTTGTCTGTGAGAACGAAGTTTAAGTAAAATTAATTTAATGTAATGTTAACGTATGTGAGTGTATGTATGTAAATAAAAATTCGAACTAATAACCAGAACGGAAAAAAACCTCAAAATACTGGTGCTAATTGATAAAATAAATAAAAACTTTGTGAAAAAAGCACACATAAAATGTTACTTATAAGATGTTACGATCGTTTCGACCAAAAAATTCTTTCGGTCTTCATCAGACTAGCCCTTCGTCTCACTGAGCTGTGCTGAAACAGATTTTTTTTAAAAAGGTTCTTTTCTTTTCTTTTTTTAACTTTTTCAGCTCCCTCAGCTCAGTGAGTCGAAGGGCTTCTCTGATGAAGACCGAAAGATTTTTTAATTGAAACGATCGTAGCATCTTATAAGTAACATTTTATGTGCGCTTTTTTTCACAAAGTTTTTATTAATTTTATTTTAATAACCAGATGTCCATCACAAATAAAATATTGTAATTCCAATTTGCCGAGAATTAAAATGCATTCTTTATTTCATGAATAAAGATTTAAGAACGATTTAAAATAAAACGATAACCATATCATTAAAATGAGAAGACTGAAAATTTATAAACCTATAATATACACAAACTATCGCTGAGAAATTATATATTTCAAAAATTCTTATTATAATTTACCATATCTTACCACGCTTTTAAAGTCTACTTTAGAAAATTGTCTACATGTACATCAATTATTTCGAATCCTACTGCTGCATAATTTATGGTTAGTATAAAATTATATGGAATATGAAAAAACTCTGGGGTAATCTTTTAGGAAAGTAAATGAAAGAAAAATTTTCTTCGCTATCAAAATTTGTTGATCATTATAGAAGAAACTTCTCCCTCGACATCTTTGGGTAGTTTTTTTTAATACAGATTTTATCTTATAAATTGAGAGGAAACGTTCCCCTTAATGTGTGAAATATTTTTAATAATATTCTTATGGTATTAAAAAAATAATCTGCCTTAAAAAAAAATCTCAAAAGACACGAAAGCTATAAATTAGTTACAAATAAGGAAAAAAACCCTCTTTTATATGGATTTAAGTACATATGTTTTAAAAGCCATACATACGTACAGGGTGCTTCAAAATTAAAGGTAAGAACTTCTAGGAGGAGTAGGTTGCAACAAGACGATTTTGAATTCCATAGCGATGTGGGGTCGGAAACTTCATGAACCAGTTAGTAATCACTTTAGAAGAAGTTTTCAAGTAATAGTGAACATTCCGACTGCGGTTTTTCAGAAAACAACGCATTTTTCACAGATTGCGCTTGACAAAGGTTGTTAATTCAGAATTTTGCTTTTACATCACATTGATGAAACTGTCAGAGTTGAGCCCGTTGTTTCTGAAATATCGTTAAGAAATTAGACGCACACTTGAACAAAACTTCTTAAAAAGTGGTACCAGGTACTTAAAGACGATGTTTACGCCCCCATTGTTATGTGATCCTGAACCGTCTTGCTGTATCCCTGCCCTCCTAAAAGATTTTCCCTGTAACTTTGAAACACCCTGAATTACCGTATACCTCGGCGTATAGCACGCACCTGTAAATTGAAGATATGTCTTTTACGAAAATAATTATCTTTCGTAATGTAATGCGTTTTGGTAATGTTCATTTATATATTTTTTATATTAACCGTTTAATATTCGGTATATAACACGCACACGAAAAAATGAAATTTTTTTGAGGTTGAAATTGCGTGTTATACGCCGAGATATACGGTAATGTGTGCGTGTACTGATACGTATTACGATAGGTTATCTGCTATATATGAGAGGTTCACAACCACGTGGACCAAGTCAGTATTTTTTTAAATGGAGATAATTCGTGTTGGAGTAACCTAAAAAGCAGTTCTATTCCTTGCCATAGTGAATCAAGTGATAAATGCGTTTTCTCTCCAAAAAGGGTATTTACTACACGGCAGTAAAATGCCACTGTACTATCAGGCGCGTAGCCAGGAAAATTTTTCGGGGGTGGGGGGATATGCGCCTGGAAAAAATTTCGGGGGGGGGGGGATATGAACTTATATCTGTATAAATAGACGGAATTTCTTCACTAATCCAAAAATTTCGGGGGGGGGGATATATCCCGATATCCCCCCCCCCCTGACTACGCCCCTGTGTACTATAATATGTAACTCCAAACCTTCATTTCGTCACTTTAGTGTAGATGGACTTTGTTCATTATAATTATGACCCCCTCGTATATAAATTACATTTCTTATCTGTCTGCCTGTTCGCTAGAGACACCTAGACTTTCCTTTGGATCTGTATCAAATTTGGCGCACTTACTAAATTTTATAAGAGAAATCTATTGCTGGAAAAAGGAAAATTAATCTGATTTTTAGTTATTTTATGTTTTTGCTGGTTTCTGGCCATTTTTCTCGCATTTTATGTTATTAAGAGTTAATTTTTTTCCAGAAAACTATATTTCTTACGGCATCGAAAAGTTCAGAGAATGCTTTTTCAAATGACATATGTAGAAAAATCATACCTAAATTAGTTTTTTAGGGGAATTTTTAAAAGTCGCGAAAAGTGTAGCCTTTTACAGAGTCTTTTGACTTTACTGTGCTTGCAGTGTCTTTGTATGGGCGAAATTTCCCTAAATATGAATGCACCTGGAGGCTGTATACAAATTTAGGTTGCACATTTTTTCATTAATTTACTTTCGATTCGAACTTTTAATGTATTTAATGTATCTAATTTTGTTTTACCATTTTTATAATCGGAAGTATGCATCTAAGCCTAACGGTTGCAAAAATAAGTCAGGCAACTTAAATATGGACATATTGTTATGCGCATATGGAGCATTAATGATTAAAAAGAAGGAGAGATTTTCAAAAGGAAAACCTATATCGGATAACGGAACCAAATTTGGTTGATGTATGTTCGAGATTACTGGAATTGGTTAACGATGAAAAAAAAAATTCCCAAATTGCATTTTCAAATTCTTTGAAACAGGGAAATAAAAATCTACCAAAATGAGTACTTTAACGAGTACTTTGGGGAAATGCGAATTTAATTCAAAACTTCTACGCATTTTCGATACTTTACTTTATTTTTAATATTTAATATTTAACCTTCCGCAGTGTAAGCTACTGAAACTTCAATTACGCTGATTTCAATTTCCATTCGATTAATGATTAAAGATATTAATATAAATATTAAACAATCCAACAAAAGAAAACGTAATAATATTTCCGATTAACAGTTCATGAATAATAGAGAGTTTTCTAAAAATCTCTCTTCGATGTTATCTACTCTGCTAAGAATAAACTGTTTAAATAGTGTAACTTCATCAATTCAGTGAGATAATTGATAAATTGATTCACGATATTTATTATGATTATGTTTCGATTTAACTGATGTTTTATTTCAAAATGCACTTATCGCTTTGTCGTATGCATTGAAAAGATTTTATGAAAGTTTTTGAAATGTTATGTAATATTTTGGATATAGTGTAGTTCTCAATTATTTTTTCTTTTCACAGCAAATGTGGATTAGAGTTTGAAATTTCAGATTTTAGAAGCATAATTCAAATGTTTGATAAGAAAGTTTATTTTTTTTTAATTAAAAGGATTAATTTACAGAAGTAGAGCTTCCATGATATATAGGAGCAAAATATTTTTTTCCCCCACAGCAATGGATTGCTTTTAAAAAGAAAAAAAAAAAAGAACACCCTTCAAAAGTTGCCCGAGTTGTGTAGCAGCTGAAGAACCATTTTACTACCTAGGGTGCATGTTCGATTCCCGGCATAGGCTCGGGTGTTATTCCATCCATTTCTTCACGGGAGGCAACGCTGATCCACCTACTAGATGCAAGTACTTTCGGCATAGTAGCGGACAATGTCTATAAAAGGCTAGTAAACGCCATTAGAAGAAAAGACATTCTTTAAGAAGTTGAAAGCGTAAAATGTAGAAAACCACAGCTTTTAAGTACTGTATTTCCCTTCATAATAAAGCCAAAAGAAGATAAAAGATTCAAGCTAGATATCTCAGTGTAGACAAGCGTTGTATATTTGTTATTGCTCTACATATGTGATGGCCATAGGATGCGCTATCTATAATGCTGGATGTCTATAGTTTAAATTTAGACTACAGTGGTGGCCAAAATTGTGGACACTTTTGGAAATGTTTAGGTTTTTAAACTTTGTATGCTTATAGGAAGTGCTAAGTTTCACAAAAATGCAAACTCATATATCCTTTTAAAGAGAATTTAGTACTGATTTCAATACACAGAACTTAATTTAAATAAGTGCAATAGAATAAAAGTTATAATTACTTTAATCTGAAAAATAAATACAGCGATGAAGTGGATTGTAGTTTTTAAGTTTTCAAGTCAACCACTGTTATTTTTCTGAGCTTAAAACTCTAGTCAGCACAATGAAACATCGATGTGAAGCTGTAATAAAAAATTGAGGCTATCGTACAAGCTGCTGATAACTCAACTACAATCTTCAACATCTAATGCATCTCGATAATTAACTTCTTTTGCATTACAGATATTTTAATTTTGTTTTCTGTATTGCAATCAGTATTAACCCATTTATGCCTAGTGTCCCTTTTTTGGGACGACATTTTCGCTATTAGTCGAAAACGTTATTTATTTTTCCTAGCCTTTATTCATGAGTATTGAGCCTCAACTCTACAAAATATTTTAACATGACCAAGTAGGATATTGATATTTCGATTTTTATGCATAATGATTTTAAAAGAAATCATCCCTTGTTCAAGAAATTGACATCAGAAATATATCTATTATTTCTGTTATCAGTAAAAATCGAAGAAAGTCGCAAAAATATCCAGGCACAAATGGGTTAAATTATCTTTAAAATGATGTAAAACAGTTTGCATTTTGTGAAACATAACATTTTTTTGTACGCATACGAACTTAGAAAAAAATGTTTCCAAAAGTGTCCACAATTTTGGCCACCACTATGAGATTAGAAGAAATATATCGAATACTTTGTGCTGATTATTTTATACAACATACGACTTTATTCAGGTGATACAGAGAATTGGAAAGGTGAAATTAGCTTTGAAAAACTTAAATAAATAAACCCATAATGCAAAACTATCCTAATGCCCTATGCATAGGGTGACCCAATTGCGACATTTTGATGCAGGTGATTCATTTTTAAGAGTCAAATAAAAACAGAACTACTGCAATACAGTATTGTATTTTATTTCTTTTTCTTGAGGAAATAGTTTATGTTTTCACTGAAACAACATTTACCAGTCATAGTGCGCTTAGTATCTAAATACTTGAATTTCAGTATTCAAAGCGTCCTCAAAATCTGAGGACATTTGGTCACCATTCTTATGCATAAGTAAGAAATACAGCATAGTACGTATATAAATGAATGCAATTAAAAACAGTATGATTAAGTTACACAACATATGCAGTTAATTGCTTTTTAATGCGCCCTTCTATAAATAATAATTCACATTTTCCAGCACTGTTATGCGAAATAACATTAGAACTTTTCATTTAAGATTTATAGCGTCGGACAGCTAATTATTAGAACATTATACATAACATGCATCTTCTGTGTTGTGAATGGCGTTTAATGATTCAGCATGCGAAATGTGATTGGCCCTTTCACGGGAACAAAGGAACCAAAGAGACTCAGCGTCTGCTGGAGAGCGAACTTGCGAATATCCACTATTAATTACACAACACTGCCTTTGATGTGAAATTCTGGAACTTGCGGACTTTGCGAATGATCCTTTAACCCTTTGAAGCGCAAACATTTTCACATCAACATAGAAGACCAATTGGATAGACGGCCCAACGCTGAAAAAGTGCCGCCTACAACGATGATATTTGATTGGCTATTGTACAATTAATTAAAACTGCGTTGTGACGCTTAAAAATCCAGGTTCGATACAGTTAGCTGCAATATAATAAAAAGACATTGAATGCTTTAAACTATTTTATTTAAAAGTAACTATTAAAACATTAAGTTATTACAACGGCTGGTGGTGGCTAGCGAAATAAAAAGTGTGCGATAAGGTCAGTGATAATACGATGGAATCGCGAGCAAATAATTTTAACCCTTTAAGCCGCAACTCTTGCCCAATGCTGAAAAAAAGGGCAGCCGTTGCCATCGCTCGACTTAACTACCAGCAAGCTGGCGGACGATAGAAACGTTCATCACGTGCCACAGATCTAGAGACCCTTTTTTTGACGCAGCTGGCTGTGCGCAAAAATCAAATCTATTCTTCGTGACTGGTAACAGTCAAAATGTCAGAGTTTGGTGTTCCCAGAGTGGCAATACTGCGCGTTAGAGGGTTAAAGATGAGCAGGACAGCAGAAAATAACAAACGCCAGCACAATACTAAATAAGTGGAAGCAAAAAGCCAACGGACGTAATGCAATCTATTTCTAGCACGACGGCTCCACAGGTCTGATGAGACAAATAAACAACAAAGAACACTGCATACAGGAAAAAGCGAATATACAGATTTGAAAGCCGAAGTGGCAGAAAAATGAGAACGGAAATGATTTAGAATACATGATTTTGGATAGATTATATTAAAGAAAGCCAAATTAAAAAATTAGATATTTGATCTTCATCACACAACCATTGCCATCGATCCATTTAACTACGCTGCAGCACAGCCAGCTGTGTCAGATAACTTGTTTAGCTGTGTGGCACCAGATGGGCTTTTCGATCGTTGTTGTTAGTTAAATGGAACAATGGAAATGGCTGATTCAGCGTTGGGACCATTTAACCATACTTTTTCGCAAATAGCAGTGAAAGCGCTGAAACAAGGTAGTTTCACGGGGCAACCAACGGGCGTCTAAGGTTTAAATGCAAAATTAAGGAGAGGAATCGCTATAAATATTTAGTGCTAGTTTTACTAACATTTGAAATAGGTGGCTTATTTAGGGTGTGGTAGGCAGGGTTTGCGCTGGCTCTTTTTAACATTTCGCCAATTCATCTGCCAAATTAAATTTTTCCGGACATCATTTAGAAAAGCGATTGTCAATATTTTCGCCAAACTAATTTTATTTTCGCAATTTGCGACGTTTGCGATTGACAGCGCGATCCCTGGTGGTAGGTAGTGCCATGGTCAAAATTTAAAAGGGGGCGATTGTCAATATTTTCGCCAAACTAATTTTATTTTCGCAATTTGCGACGTTGGCGATTGACAGCGCGATCCCTGGTGGTAGGTAGTGCCATGGTCAAAATTTAAAAGGGGATGATTATTTCGATTGCGAGATTAACTCAAAGGAAGGAGCTTTTAACCTGTTGGCTCCTATAGTTGCAAGAACGCGACGACATCTATTCTTCCTTCTGTACTGATCGATGATGCTTCCAGGCTTGAGTTTTCGAATGCCCCTCCTGCGGCCCAGTGCATATGCTTGCGCGCAAACAGGCAACATGCAAAGACCCATCTGGTAAGCAACGATGTGTACAAAAGGGAGAATCTTTGCAACTATGCAAAACATACTACAGTCAATAACAGCATTATAATGTTTACTTGGAATCATAGAGTCTAAATCTATGAGAGCTTTAGCATTTATTTAATGAATTCTCATGACAGAAACCACTGGTATCATAATTAATCCGTCGTATCTATTTTTATTCCTTATTCGATTAAGTAGGAAAATGTATCTTTATTCATGAGTATACCGTGTTTGTGTTTCTTGTTCCATAAAACACTTCTTTGGAATTGAAATCTATATTAAAATAACCTACTCAAAATGGTTTACAATGTTCGTCAATGGTATTCCATAAACTGTAGGATTTGCCAGTTTCCTGCCAAATATGGAAGATATTGCTAAGTAGGTTTAGAGACTTATTTTTAGGCGCAAAGTTGGCGATAAATCATCAAAAATTGCAAACCTTGGCGACTTTCAACACTTTATTCCCCCCCCCCCTTTTCCTCTATCCTTCAACTGTATTGATAAATGCAACGAAAAAGTGTCTACGCAAATAGTGTCCACAGAAATGTTCACAAATTATGCCATCAGTAAAAACAAAAACAAGAAATTTTCTAAATTATTGTACTTATTGTTTAGTAAATAATCTATATAAATAAAATTAGACTTTTGTCTGTACATTTCTCGGAATTCAAAAATTTTGCGATTTCTATCCGTTTCAAGCACCCGGGATTCCGATGCGATCCTCAAAAAAAAGTTTGTCTGTCTGTCATTCTGTCATTCTGTCGTTCTGTCATTCTGTCCGTGACGCTTTTTTTGTTTAAGCATCGCGTAAAAACGACTGAAGCGAATGATATGAAATTGGGTGTCATGATAGGTGGTCACTCAACTTAAAGCATAGGCGTCGAATTTTAAAAAAATCTTGATTGGATTTTCCGATTTTGCGAAAATCGTTTCAAACTGCGTAAATTTGTGCACAAGCATCACGTAAAAACGACTGAAGCGAATGATATGAAATTGGGTGTCATGATAGGGGGTCACTCAACTTAAAACATAGGCGTCCAATTTTTAAAAAATCCTGATTGCATTTTGAGATTTTGCGAAAATCCTTTCAAACTGCGTAAATTTGTGTTCAAGCATCACGTAAAAACGACTGAAGCGAATGATATGAAATTGGGTGTCATGATAGGTGGTCACTCAACTTAAAACATAGGCGTCCAATTTTTAAAAAATCCTCATTGGATTTTGAGATTTTGCGAAAATCGTTTCAAACTGCGTAAATTTGTGTTCAAGCATCACGTAAAAACGACTGAAGCGAATGATATGAAATTGGGTATCATGATAGGTGGTCACTCAATTTAAAACATAGGCGTCGAATTAAAAAAAATCTTGATTAGAATTTGAAATTTTGCGAAAATCATTTCAAACTGCGTAAATTTGTGTTCGCACATCACGTAAAACTGCAAAGGTGAAAAAATGATATTTGGTAAAATGATAGGTGGTCACTCAATTTAAAACATAGGCGTCGAATTAAAAAAAATCTTGATTAGAATTTGAAATTTTGCGAAAATCATTTCAAACTGCGTAAATTTGTGTTCGCACATCACGTAAAACTGCAAAGGTGAAAAAATGATATTTGGTAAAATGATAGGTGGTCACTCACCTTAAACTATAAGCATCTAATTAAAAAAAATCGATCATATTTCGAGATTTTGTGAAAATCGTTTAAAACTGAGTGAAGCTTTGTTCGCGCATTACGTAATAACGACTAAAGCGAATGATATGAAATTTGGTCACACGATAGATGGTTGCTCAACATAAACTATAGGAGTCCAATTTTTAAACATTTTTATTAGATTTTGTGAAAATTCTCTCAAAATGCGTTTATATTTGTTCAAACATCACGTAATAACGACTAATACGAATGATACGAAATTTAGTGATATGATAGGTAGTTGCTAATCTTAATTTATAGGCGTTGAATTTTAAAAATATTTTGATTACATTTTGAGATTTTGCGAAAATCGTTTTAAAATGCTGAAAATTTGTTCCAGCATCACGAAATAAAGACTGCAGGGAATGAAACGAAATTGGGTGACATGATAGGTTGTCACTCAACTTAAATTCTAGGCTTCCATTTTTTCAAAAATGTTGATTAAATTTTTAGATTCTGCGAAAATTATTTCAATATGCGTAAATATTCGTTCACGCATCACATAATTACGATTAATGCGAATGAAATGATATTACTTAGTTACTCTCTAACCTGTAATATTTTAACAATACATAAAAATTATAACTTCGCTTTCTTTACTTTGGCAACATACTACATCCATTCTGTGTACTCATACAATGCTGACGAAAGATCTTGCTTTTTCGGAAATTTGCATACACTAACCCGTCGAGGACGGGTACTTCAGCTAGTTCCTCTATAAAACCAAAAAATCTCAAATTTGATGTTTTTTAAAATTTAGTAAATAATTCCTTTATAAAAGCAAAAAAAAAAATCTGTAACTTGTTGCACAATATTTAATAACTGCCTTCTCGATAAAAACAGAAAAAGAGGTGCGAAAAACAGTTAAAAAAAATTCAATACAAATAACTTCGTCAATACTTGTTCACCAATTTCGAAACTCGGTACTACTTATCGTACCTTTCAAGTCTTATAAATTAGAAACTTAGTACCCCACCCCCACCCTTTCCGAATAAACGAACTTAGGACAGAATTTATTTTAATGAAAACTTGTAACTCAAACCATGTGACAGCTTTCGAGGCACTTTCTTCACTGTGGAACTAATTTAAACATGATTGTGAAAGTTTCACATACTTCTCAGCGTGCGACTCTCCTGAGAATTTATCTTACGTTTTGAAGTTTATACTAGATATCCGACAGAAAATATCGGCTTGACCGAAATAAAACTCGAGAGCTAAAAATGATTATACAAGCGCAATTTAGTTTGTAACCAAGGCACTACTTTACCTAGGTACACCACTGCTAGATATCTGTATACTTCAAAGCGAAAGTTAAATTCAAAGGAGAAGCACACGGTGAAAATGGCGTAATTTTTCACAATCATCTTTTAAATTTCTAAGACTTCTACGGTGAAGAAAGTGCCTCGATAGCTGTCACATCGTTTGAGTTATAGGTTTTCGTAAAAGAAATTCCTTATAAGTTTGATTACTCGGGTACTGAATTTCTAAGACTTGAAAGGTACTAAGACTCGAAATTATTGAACAAGCATTCTCGAAGTTATTTGTATTGAAATTTTTTGAATTTTGAAACTCTTTTTTGCACATTTTTAACACTTTCCAACAAGGTTGAAAAGTGTTTATGATTTCGATTTGTCTGTCTGTCCGTCCGTCCGTCCGTGCTCTACTCTAACTCGCGTAAATATGCTTCGATTTCTACGAAATTTTAATATGTTATTCTTATCTACTGTACCATGTACCCTATTGAAAATGGTCTATGTAGCATTGATAGTTTTTCTACAGGAGCACTCAAAATATTCCCAATATATTGCGGTCTATGGGAAGTTATTCTTTCAAGCGTATCGTCCTACTATACAGTTACGCTGATCCCTGACTTCAAGATAAAACTTTTTCCGCCATTACTGCAAAAAGATTACAAAGTTAACAAAGAAGGCCTAATAACTTCTTCACCGTTTGTACGATTCGCTTGAAATTTTTCATGATCATGTATAAAAATATAGAAAACAATCTGCGCTACTTTAAAAATCTGAAAATCCACCCGTTCCCACATTTTAAAGCGATTTTTCGCTCTTTTCAGCACCATTTCATTTCCGAGAGTCAAAAAAGTAAATCATTTGCGTGACAAAATTACCCTTTTCAAGTGAATATGACGTCATACTATTGGGATTCAAATTCGTTTAAAAAAGTTTTTCCAGATTACACAGTTTATTATCATTTTTTTTTTCACAAATAAATCGTTTGCATGGACATGAGAATAGCTGTGTACACAAAACGAAATCTTTCGATTTCGAAAAGATTCAGCGAGTTTCCAGAACAGCATGAAATTTAATTTGTGTTAATAAAAAATGAATATGAACTTATTTATTTTAGGTGGATGAAAATTAAATATTTTGAATGTAGACAAATTTTCGTCAAATGCTTTTTCTAGCGCCAGAATTCATTGCCTCTACAACGGTCTTTGACTTCTAGTTTTAGAGAGATTCTGCTATTTGAAATGAAGCAAACCTGATATATGTTATTAAGGATTACAAGATGAAGCTAGCTTTCCATCGAAAGTAGTGTTTGTATAGTTAATAGTTTTTCTACAGAACCACTCAAAATAATTTCAATACAATCAGGTCAGTGACAGTTTAGAGACAAGCATCTATTTAAAGCATATAATACTTATCTCCAAAATGTCGCCAGTTTTAAGGAAAATACATCGCCAAATTTTTCGAAAAAATATTTTAGTGTTGGAAAGTGTTTTATAATCCATGCGTTTTGCATGATTTATCTTTCTTGTTTTTTGTTGTTTTTGTTTTTATCGAAGAGGTAGTTATTAAATAGTAAGTGCAACAAGTATGAGATTTTTTTTGCTTTATAAAGAAATTATTTACTAAATAAAATGAAAACGGTATTTTTGATATTTTTTTTATGACATAGTTAATAAACAGATAAGTGCAATTATTTAAAGAATTTTTTGTTTTTATAGAAGAATTACTTTCTAAATAATAAGAGAAACAATTAAAAAATTTTGTTGTTTGTTTTTATCGAAGAATTGTTTACTAAAGAAATAGTGCAATAGTTTAGAGAAATTTTTGATTTTAATATTCCGAAGAGTTCTACGGTGAAGAAGGTGCCCGAAGGCTGTCACATCGTTTGACTTATAAGTTTTCATAAAAGAAAACACTCCTTAAGTTTGCTCATTCGGGTACTGAGTTTCTAAACTATAAGACTTGAAGGGTACGATAAGTACTGATTTTCGAAATTATTGAACAAGCATTTACTAAGTTATGGAATACAGTTTAAAATGCAATTTTACTAACAGTAAATATAATTTACTTATTTTATATAAAAAAGATTACTTTTTAACCAATATATGAAAATATTTAGATAGTTTATAAGAGTAGATTAAATAATTTTTTGCACCCTTTTATTGAAAATACCTAATACAGCCAAAACGATTAATAAAATGTACCGGGGGAAAAAATGGAAACCCTTTAAAATGTAAATTAGTGACATAAGTTGTTCGTGCGAGTTACTTATCTGTTAAATTAAAAATCAAGATTATATTTTAACTTTAATATATTTTTGTATATGTTCAAACTTTTATTAATATAAATTTTATAACTTTATCTAAACGATTAGAAGTTAATTTAAAACTTATTATTTCTAATCATTTAATTCAAAATTGCTTTTCATTAGCTAACAACTAGTAGTATAATGTATTATATTTAGAAATATAGAGTGTTTCCTTTTAAACGGCATGTGCACCCGACAAGAAGTTTGAATTTCCATGCTTTCACGACGTATGTAAATGGTGTGTGACTGACATATTCTCTAAATGTCTGGAATTCCGGCATAATTACTACGTTTATAAACTGTCAGGATTCGACGAAATCGTCAAGGAACTACTTCTATTAGACGAATAAGCCTGCTTTTTTATCTCCATAGTTTATTATAGTTTTTCTGTAGTAAAATATGAAGAAGTTTTCTATCTACAAATCCCCCCCCCCCTCTCACCCTCCCACGAGAAAAATTTTGTCTACTTCATTACACAAACAGTTTTTTATTTATCTCTCTTAATTCTTTGATTTGTTCAATTTCACTACTCCAAATAGGTTTAAATTACATACTAAATGCACACATATTAGTATACAATTTAAAAAGAAAAAAAAACTTGCATAAAGTGCTTTAATCTGTTTCATTGTAAGTTATGCCATAATGCAAAAATTAGTTGACTTTTGTTATAGTAAGTTTACATTAAGTAAATTTGTGCTTATAATGAGAAAAAATATTTCATATGCTTAAGCTAAACAGTTGATTTTATGCCAATTGTACCTTTATATTTCACTCTATAATACAAATAAGAAGACTTATAATTAGCAATTAAAAAGAAAATGAATAAAAGAAACAAAGCACATAATTATTAGTTAAATAATTACTTAACTCACCTCTAAAATTTTGATGGCTGGAATTAAAATTTGTAGTTACCCCGATAAACTTTAATAACATCACCGGCCAACACAATTTAAAGAGAGCCAGACAAACTTATTAATATGCCAAGCTAACGATAAATCGTGTTAGCATTGAACTTGAAAAATATTCCAAGAGATACTTGAAAAATATCCACTTTTATAGTTAAAACTATGAAAATTTTACTGTTCTGTGTAGCGCAGCTGAGCTCAGCCATTGACTACACGCTGGAGCGAGTTCTGCCCTTGCATAAAAAACTGCGAAGTACGAGCCACGCGAACCATGAACGAATACACACACAAAAAAGAAAAAAAAAAGCATCTGTTTTCTGAGAAAACGGTTGGGGTGGACATGTCAAAGGTCGTGAGAAAGGACCCTGTAAATTCTGTCTCCCCTGCACTGTTTATTCGACGTTCAACTGACTATTAACTAAGCTGAAAAAATTTCTCGATGCTCCATCGCGTGTTTCTTCTTGGCTGGCTGGGGGGGGGGGGTCTCTTAGACCGCCAAAGCCATAAGCGGAAAATCGGCGATGTATTGACGGATCATAGACCTCCTGAGGGCGACCAACATTAACAGTCGAAGATAGCCGCCTCCCTGACCAAAATCGAACGGCTCTTTAAGACGTTGACAACACAATGTATGTTTGATCTCTTTTAAACGCTATTTTTTGCTGTAATTTTTCCTCGACCTATTTTCGACATTTCGACATCGGGAATACGTAATTTAAACGTGTGTGCGCTTGCTGGGTTGTATTGAAATTTTTGATTTTTGAAACTACTTTTCTGCACTTTTTTGTTTTCATCGGGGAGGTAATTATTAAACAGTAAGTGCAAGAAGTTAGAGATTTGTTTTTGCTTTTATAAAGGAATTATATACTAAGTAAAATAAAAACAGTATTTTTGAGAATTTTTGTTTTATTGAGAAATTATATTTAATAAACCATCAGTACAATAATTTGGAGAATTTTTTGTTTTTATTGATGATATAGCTACTATATAAACAGATAAGTGCAATAATTTGAAGAAATTTTTGTTTTCATCGAAGAATAATTTACTAAATAATAAGAGAAAAGGTTAATATTTTTTGCTTGTTTTTATCAAAGAACAATTTACTAAAAAAAAAATAAGTGCAATAATTTAGAGAAAATTTTGATTTTGTTGTGAAATTATTTACTAAACAATACGTGCAACAATTAAATAAGGGTTTTTTTGCCATTTATCGAGGAATTGTTTTATAAACAGTAATTATAGCAATTTAAAATTTTTTTGTCTTCTATCCTATTAAGTTTTGTTAATTTTTCTCGGGCGTTATCCTTATGGGAATCAGAATAAACATTAGTCCAATTATTGTGTGAAACTTGTGGACAGCGAAAAGAAATAACGAGAAATGTAGGGAGGCCGGAGCACTTTGGCTCATTTTTTGCATTATTATTATTTTTAAAAGTAATAGATATTTAATTGATTAAGTTCACTTATAAAGTGAACTTTCTTATAATAGTTTGGTTTCGAATTTGAAAATTTCTAGAAAGCAAGTAAAAGATATTCTTATAAAACCATTGAATAACGACTTATTTAAACATTCTGAAAGTATTAAAATTTTTAAACTCGTAGAAATAAACAATATTTCCTATGCAAACAATTCTCACTAATACTTTTCTGAAACAACTTCTTTTCTAATAGTTTTCTCTCAGAATCTAACAAGAATCTCCCAACATTTAATGCACACTTTTAACATGTTTACATTTTCGACTTTTGACAGGAGTGATATTCCGTCAATAAAATCGATTAGGCAAATAGGGAGATTGGGAGGGGGGGAGGAGTAATTGTTACAATTTCCTTTTCCCACCCATGAAATCATTTTTGACATGCAGTAGGTGATTTTTTGCGTCGAGTTAACTGTTTGCATGTTTTTGTTTTTCACTAAGGCAGTCTTTAGTTTTGATCACACTATCATCGAATTTTCCAGTTATTTAAACGCTCTTCAGTTACCACGGAAACGGTGGTGTCAACAAAAATTTGCAATTGTAATCATGTTTTGCGGTCGTCGTGAAAATTATTAGGTGACATGAATTACTTTATTACTGCTTCGCGCGTAATTTATTGTGAAGGATGGAAAAAATAGATTTTTATTAAATAATTAAATTTCCTTTCTTTTTTGTTAGAAATTTTCTTCATATATTTTTTCTTTTAAAAATCTACATTTAAAAAAAACTCATAAGTTAATAAGTTCTTTTTCAAAGCAGTTAACAAAGTTTGTGGATAGCTGTATATATTCGCACACAGCAAGAGCATTTAAAATCCCAGCCCGAAACAAAGCTGGTTACGTATTCAGAATAGCTATTTTTTTTAGTATTATAGCGAAATTTTTTATTATAGCCAAAAGACCCCACATTATATTTTCTGTACGGGGAAAATAATGTGATATGTTTTCCGGGTGGTGAAAGATGTCACGTTTCACGTGAATTTATTTAACGTTAAATTTTTTAATCCTATACATATTGGGAAATCGGTTAATAAGCATATACATGGTGTCCCCAAAATGCTTTAACACTTTGAGGCGCAACCCTTTTCCAATGCTGAAAAAAGGGCAGCCGTTGTCATCGCTCGACTTAACAAAGAGCAAGATGGCGGACGATCGAAACGTTCATCACGTGCCACAGATCTAGAGACCCTTTTTTGACGACAGCTGGCTGTGCGGCACAGCCAGCTGTGTCAAAAAGGGCTGTCAAAAGGGTGTCAAAAAAAGGCACGCGATGAACGTTTCGATCGTCCGCCATCTTGCTGGTAGTTAAGTCGAGCGATGGCAACGGCTGCCCTTTTTTCAGCATTGGGCAATCTATTCAGCTGTTCTCGCATTCTTCCATTTTTCAGCAGATGTCAGTGCTGTTAAAAATAATCGTGACAAATTTTTTTGCGGGAAATGACGTGCTGAAAAGTAAAAAATTTTCGTGGAGCTGTGTCACCCGCAACTATTTTTATAGAAATCTAATCTATTCTTCGTGACTGGCAACAGTCAAAACGTCAGAGTTTGGTGTTCGCATAGCGGGAACACTGCGCGCTAAAGGGTTAATTCTTTATAGATTAGAAATAAGTGGGCAATGTAAATTTGAAAAAAAAATGTTCAAAACAAAATAGGATAAAGGATTATGCTAAGAAAAATTTCCTGACGTAAATTTTCAGAAAGTTACACTTTTTAATTTGTATACAGCTCCCATACAAATTAATCCAGCACCAGTTAATAAAATGTGCCGTGTACACTGGCGAGGTGATGTAAAAAATTTTAGAACTATATCTTAAAAACTGGCAGAATATGAATATCAATATATGCTGACTTAAACCTCTTTTCAATATACTCTCGAAGAGAAAAAAATTTCGTCGGATGATCGCATTTCAAGGTTTTTGCAGAAATTACCAAAGAAAATAATTTTTTCTTATCTAGCAACAAAAAATTTTATACAAATTCATGTATAGCCCTCGATCGTCTTTGTTTAAAAATATTTCTGAGACGTTTGTTGACGAAATGCTGAAATTTAGTACATCGTTTTGTTGTTGTATGGGGCAAATTTTACTAATTCGGAATTTTTTGTATGGGGCTAGTTTAAATATTTAAAAAGCATAAATTTTTGAAATTTTGACGAGAGGACTGGACTTACTTCCGACCTTATTTTGAGCATTTTTCCGATTTACATTGCCCTTTTATTGTTTTAGATAAAGGATTAAAGCCCATTACACCCTTTTTGGGACACTTTTCTATAATTAACTGTAGAAAATATATGGGCAACTTCCAGCCCGCGGGCCGGATGTGGCAGGCCACGGCTTTTTATGTGGACCGCGAAATATATCAAAATCCAGTATGAAACCCATACAAACCCTTATAAATCTCAATTATACACTCCAAAAAAGAGTCTGTTAAACTGACAGGAAAAAACTGTCATTCAAGACGCCAGTTTATTTCCGTTTATTTTACAGAAGTCTTCCGTATTTTTTCCGCACACAGAAGATTTCTGTAAAATAAACTGAGAATCTGTAAAATTTACGGAAAACTTCTGTAAAAATAACGGAAATAAACCAGCATCCTGGCTGACAGTTTTTTCTGTAAATTTGACAGATTCTTTTTGTAGTGTACGGCACGCGACTTCGCTAACATCTTAAAGCTTGGCCCGCAACTTTTCAAAGGTTGCCCATCCTCCTGTAGAACATGGTGTTTTTTTTCACTATCCTATCATTTCAAATCTGTCCCTACTAAGTGAAAAACTTAGATCTCGCGTTTTCCCCCGAATTATTTTATTTAATGAGAAAGCGAGAGAAAAACTTCGTACATGCACTAATACATAATACATAATACAGAGGGAATAACTATCCCATTATCCCAAATCTGGGCCTTGCAGTGGTGCTTAATGGTTTTCCACGGCCGAGTTTCTAATTATTCCTACGTCTGTTTGCGGTAATCTTTCGCAACAGGCAACCCGAGATAGATAGCCTTGGCATTAATTGCAGGCCGTTAAATTTCGCACTTAGAGAGAGCAGTGAGTTCTGCGTCTCAGTTTTCTACTTCGGTCTTCAAACTCAATTATACTGGCATTCAGCGCTCCGGAATTTGGGATTAGGGATTTTACTTGTTTCAAAGGGTTGAGAGTTTGAAGCGCTTTTCCGTCGACAATCTAGAACAGGCATATCTCGGGAGAGATAAAGAGAATCTGAATTTTTAGTCTGCAGGAATTAATTAATTATGAATTTATATGACGTGCAGTGTTGCTTTAAATTTAATTAAAGCATGGCAATTTATATTTTAGTCATGAGGTAAGCCTTTTCTAGAATGCAAGGTTGTATAGGTTGCATTGGCATTTCGTCAAATTAAGACAAATACAGACACGAGCCTGCTTAACTTTGTTTAACGTCAAAAGAGGGTGTCTAGATCTGTGACAAGCGATCGTCCGCCATCTTGCTGGTAGTTAAGTCGAGCGATGGCAACGGCTACCCTTTTCAGCATTGGGAAAGGGTTGCGCCTCAAAGGATTAACATCACTTAGTTTGTTCTCAAGAGGCCCCACCCTAACATATTGGATGAAGACACTGAACATGGTAGAGGACTGAAGTATGAAGGTCCCGGGTTCGGACCAAAGGCACGGCCATCCATTTAAGGGTCTAGCGTTCTGGGCGGTTTCCTCCAGATGTAACGTAAATACGCGTTAGAACTCCATTAAAGATCCCCACCCAAGGCACCCATCCCTAAGCAGACAGCTCGGGTATAGCTTTGACTTAATACACAGTACAACTGTTTCTAAAGCTAATCTTTCGTAACAAGGCAATCCGAGATAGCTGTGGCATTAATTGCCAGGCCGTTTAATTTCGCACTTAGACAGCAGGGTTCTGCGTCTTGATTTTCTACTCGTACTTCGGTCTTCAAACTCGGGGATTTTGGGGATCTAATATTTGGCTTTTTATTTATTTTTTCGGTAAGGTGGGGGGGGGGTGTCATTATTTAAACAAAAACTTGTATCAAAGACACACGAGATCAATAATCAGTTGTCGTCAAGATATCACTTGTAAAGAAAGACATTTCGACATTTTTTAAACTGTCACAGAAATTAGAAACTCAATTATTTTTAACTGAATCATTCGAAATCGGGTAAAGCATCCTAAATACCACTTACAACGTAATAAAGTCTGTTTATTTTAAATATCATTGTTACTTGTGGGTAATATAATGGGGGTAATGTAATGTTTAAAAGTAAATGTTTAAAAAAGTAAATGTTTAAAAAAAAAGCAGTTTTTAATAAATTTGTTTCGTATTTTCGGGTGGGGTCCGGCACCTTCCCGGCAGCCCCCTTAAATTCGCCACTGGGTGGAATGCTTTGATACAGTATATTACCATTTTCTTATCCCACGCAAGGAACATAACTTTTCTCATCTTTAGCTCATGTGCAAATCTTTTCTTTTTTGTTTTTTCATAATTTCTGCAATGAGTGTAGTACCATTCGTAAAACGTTTCAAACCTTAAAAAGAAGAAAAAAAAACAAGCAAGCAATAATTATAAATCTTATGGCCGTCACAAACTATAGGGACCCGGTGCGATGTGCCGTCCCCAGTATTTTGTTCTATAAATCTTATTTGTAAGGGAAAATAGAGTATATTTTGTTCTTCGTCATCCCTAATAATCAGCAGGTAGCAACACTAGTAATAAATCTTGCAGAAATCAGGATCTAGAAAATATATTTTAGATAAATTTTTAATCTAGAAAATATGTACACTAATGTCGAAATTGAAAGTTACAAAATCATGATTCTCCGGAAAACAGGGGTATTAATCGTATGGTGTGGCAGGAGATATACAGACCTCAATTCCATGGAGCACTTGTAGAATGGGAAGAGCAATTTCTTATCGACAACTCCCTGCAAGAGTCCTTCAGGTATTGAAATCGGTGATTTTTGAAGAATGGAAATTATACTGCCACAATCTTTGATCAATAGCCTCATTGACAGTAATGGACGCACTAAAAAGTTATGTCATATCTATTTTCACCGATGTTGCTTTCATTGGACGTAAGCTTACTTTTAACTTCTGTGCAAATATTTTTGTTATCATTTCCTACAGCATGAGATATTAGTACACCAAATTTCAATGCATTAAGCCCATTTTTACCGAACAATCTTATCCTTTTTTATGTATGTATGCTTGAATTTTGACACCAGGGTACTAAACAAATTGCTAACCTATTCAGTCCTTTCGTTACGAAGATCTGTTGGCAGAAAGGGTTGATGTAGCATATGCTTCAATATTCCATGAATGTCACAAAGATAATTTGAAATTAACAGAAAAAAAATCCTGAATAAGATTAATCACCCTAAAATGGATGAG
Source organism: Cheiracanthium punctorium (assembly GCA_038373885.1). Classification (NCBI taxonomy): domain Eukaryota; kingdom Metazoa; phylum Arthropoda; class Arachnida; order Araneae; family Cheiracanthiidae; genus Cheiracanthium; species Cheiracanthium punctorium. Next base: position 705,084 of record JAWZYV010012052.1, read on the forward strand.
TTGTTAAAATGGGCTGAAAATAAACTTCATTTAGACTTACTTTTGCTAGGAAATTTTTTTTTTTTAAATTTCAGCATGTAGTTTTTCAGAAAGATCATGAAAAAATTTTCAAATTCTAAAGATTAGAATGTCCACCCTCTAGATCTCCTACAACAAAATAAAATAACCTAATTCTACTTTATTAGTCCTAATACTACTGTTTTTTTAATAGTTTTGTATTCGTTTTCATTTAGCAATAAAAATTGGAAGTAATAAAAAATTCGGGCCAAAGTTTGTCCAGCGAAATGGATGCACACGCTATAAATTCATTGCTCAAAAAATAATGTTGCTATACATTTACAAAAACTAAAAATTATTTACATAAAGGTCTTATATTTATCTTTTAATGCATTTTTTCAACAAAAACTAAAAAATGTTCTTTTTATTACGGAAACATAAGAGTGTAGCCAACTGACTACAGTTATGCACTGCAGGGATAAAAATGTTCTATGCAGACACATCAAAAATAGACGTATTATTTTAATTGTCCAGTCCTAAATCTGCCACGGTTTTGTTTTTATAGATTGCAATATCTTTTGCTTAAAATAGGTGACTAAACGTTTAAAAAGTGTCACAAAATTTCCTCCCTGATATCCTTAGAACAAATACCATGTCATCCCGTTTATTTACAAATGTATACCGTACAGGTGGTGTAGTGGCTTATGTACCATTCTACCATGCTTTGTATCCGTGGGTTCGATTCCCGGTTTGGATGTATGAAATGTGTTTTTTAGCTGTAATAATGACCGTCCATTGGTTTCTCTTTCATTAATGGCCTTCAAATTTGGCGACCCCCCCCCCCCTCTACCTTGCCAGTGCCGTGGTGTTGGAAAAAAGAATACAAATTTGTTTTTAAACTAACTAAAAATTCCTATATTTTTAAGAATCATTTTTTCATTCACTTAGTCATCATATTTTCCCAAAATGACATTGTGGAAAAGAGATTTCTCTGATAAAATCTTTCAAGTGAACTGTCACACTATAAAATTTGATAGAATATCCAATTTTCTTACGAAAACCTACAAATTAACCTCCGAGTGCTATTTGATGAATCCCATTCAGAGAGTTTCTAATCATTTTTACGTCTATTTGCAGTAATCTTTTGCAACAGGCATCCCTCCATTAATTCCGGACTAATAAGGCTCACGCATGGATTATAATACACTTCTGTACAAAAATGAATAATAGGACTTATACATGGCTTAGGATACACTTTTCACCGCAAAGAAGTAAGAAAGTCAAATAAGGCTGATACTTGAATTATGATATGCTTTTAATATATACCACTTTAGATGGTCATTAAAGTGTGAAAGCGTTTCCATTTCGATTTAGAAAGTTTTTTTTTTTTTTTTTTTTTTGTTAAATTTAGTCATGACATTCGCACCCACTTTTATGGACGAGAGGTATTTTATGTATTAATACATTTCCTACGTTAAACCTTGCTTGTGACCTCCTACATGATAAATTGCGACTGAATATTCCATTTTCTTAAGAAAATAAATACGAATTAGCCTCCTAAGGCTACTTCATGTATCCCATTCACCGAGTTTCTAATTATTTCGACGTCTGTTTGCAGTAATCTTTCGCAACAAGCAACCTACAGTGGTAATGCCATTAATTCCAGGCCATTAAACTTCACACTTAAAGGCATGATTCAGAGTCCCAGATCCCTGATTCATCCTTTAAATTAAATTATACTGGAAATTCGCTGAAATTTGGAATTAGCATTTACTTGTTTCGTACTTGCAGCGCCTTTCTACCAACACATCAATTTTCTATCTGAATGCATAAGGAAAATCATAATTTGCAAGCTGGATTTTAAGATTATAACTTAATAAATCTTAAACCAACTTAATCAAATTTCAGATGGTTTAAAAATTTAGTAAATAATCTAATAATTAAAATGTCACTGTGGATTTCTGCATTAGTTTTTTTTTTTTGCAGGTTTGAGTATGTTTTATTCTATGTAATCCATTATTAACCATAATGAAGCAAGAAAGACAAATACGGCTCACTCGTGGATTATGATGCACTTCTCAAACAAAAGGAACAAGAGATACAAACGGGACTGACACCTGTGTTATAATGCACTTTCCAACGTAAAAAAGCACTAAAGGCAAATAGGGTGGAGACTTGAATTAGGATATGATTATAACATATAGCACTTTAGTTTGTGTTTAAAATATGAAAACATTAAAACTTTTTTCTTGCTAATTTACGTATCAAGTTTTCACCAATTTCAATAGAAGAAAAGTATTTTATGTATTAAATACATTTCCTTCGTTAAACCTTGCATGTGGCCCTCTACACGATAAATTGTGACAGAATATATCATTTTCTTAAGAAAATAAATGAATTACCCTCTTAGTGCTACTTCATGAATATCGTTTACTGAGTTCTCAATTGTTTCTGCTTCTGTTTGCAGTAATCTTTTGCAACAGACAGCCTACAGTAGTTATGCCATTAAACTTCACACTTACAAGCATAATTCAGAGTATGAAATTAGCATTTGATTGTTTCGCACTTACAGCATCTTTCTACCAACACATCAGTTCCATGTCTGAATGTATAAGGAAAATCTTAATTTGCAAGCTGCATTATAATATATGAATAAATCAAAAGGTTAAAAAATTTAGTATACAGGGTGTCAAAAAAAGTGGTAACGGGCTTTGAATCTTTATCTATTGCAGATAAGTGGGCAGTATAAATTGAAAAAATGTTCAAAGTAAGGTTGGAAATGACTCTGTTAAGAAAAAATCCTCTCATTAATTTTCAAAAAGTAACAATTTTTTATTTTGTATACGACCCCCATACAAAAACATTCCCAATTAGTAAAATGTGCCCCATACACTAATGAGGTGATATGCCAAATTGGAGCCTTTCATCATACAACGTCGCAGAGACAATCTTTAACGAAGGATGATCGGGGACTATACATGATTTTGAATATAAACGTTTATTGCTAGAGCGGAAAAAAGATTTTATTTCGTAATATCTACACGACACCCGAAATGCCATCATTCGACGTGATTTTTTCCTTTCGAGAGCCATTGGAAAGTGGTTTAAGTCAGCGTTATATTGATCTTCTGTAACTTTTTAAGGTATAGCTCTCAAATTTCGCATGTCACATCATTAGTGGATGGGGCATATTTTACTAACTGGAAATTTTGTGTACGGGGGTTGTACACAAATTAAAAAGTGAAACGTTTTGAAAATGAACGAGAGGATTTATTTCTTAACGGAGTCTTTTCCGACCTTATTTTGAACATTTTTTCAATTTAAATTTCCCACTTATCTCTAATATAAAAATTAAAGCCCGTTATTACCTTTTTGGAACACCCTGCATAATTTAATAATTAAAATGTCGTAAATGTATATTTCTGCATTACTTTTTTTGCAAGTTTGTTTTATTCCATTTATTCCGTTATTAATCATACTGAAGCAAGAAAGACAAATACGACCCACGCATGGATTATGATGTAACTCTCAGCAAAAGGAACAAAACAGACGAATAGAACTGATACATGAGTTATGATACACTTTCCAGCCTAATGAAGCAAGAAAGGCTGACACTTGAATATGATTGTTTTGAATATGTAGCATTTTAATTCTTGTTTAAAATATGAAAGTGTTTCAGATTTTATTTCGTTAATTTAGGCATCAAATTTTCACCGACTTTCTGAAAAGAATATTTTATGTATTAAATACATTTCCTTCGTTAAACCTTGCATATGACCTGCTACATGATAAATTTTGACAGAATATGCAATTTTCTTAAGAAAATATACGAAGTAGCCTCCTAGTGCAACTTGATGAATCCCATTCACGGAGTTACTAATTATTTCTACGTCTGTTTACAGTAATCTTTCGCAACAGGCAACTCGCAGTAGTAATGCCATTAATTCCAGGCCTTTAAACTCCACACTTACAGGCATAGTTCAGAGTCCCAGTTATCCGATTCATCCTTCAAATTAAATTACAGTGGAAATTCGCTGAAATTTGGAATTAGTATTTACCGTTTTATGTTCGAGGCGCTTTTCCGTCAACACTCCACATCCATGTAGGAAAGGACCGACAAAATCATAATTTGCATGTGGAATTTTAAGATTATAATGTATGAATAAATCAGGTGGTTTAAAAATTTAGTACTACATATGATTTAATTATTAAAATTTCGCTGCGTATTTTTTCATTAGTTTTGTTAGGAATTTTTGGTCTGTTCTGCCCCTTGGCGGTTAAAAATAGTTTAAAATTCGTGTTCTACGCATCAAATAGCTAAATTTTGCATTCTTTTGCATCAAAATGGGTTAACTAGAACCAGAGATATGTAGTTTGGGGGTTACCCATTGATAGCGTTTTCTATAAATCTCGTGAAATATTGCTCGTAGGAGTTAGATAACATCACTTTTGGGAATATATTTTTGGTGCCAAATTTGACATGTTTCGCCAAAAAGTCGCTGGCGACATTTTGGTCATTTGGGGCGATTTCTGTAATGGGGCCTGTTAAAGTTGTTTTACTGTATTAACATTACGTAACAGCCTAATATTACCCTATTTCTTATATATGACGCAATTAAAACGTTATTGTTCGGTGTTTTTCTACACATCCCGATTTTTCTAGAAAGGACGTCAAAGAGTATAAGAGGTACGCAGGCCAGGGAATTCAAGTCTGTTTTCACTGAGCATTTGTTGAGTGGGTTCGCTGTATTACGCAATAGAAAGCTATATTTAGCTTGCTTTTTGGAGAGTTGTTTTTGAGCGCTGTGTGCAAAGTCTTCTTTGCTTAGTTTTGAGGGACTGTTTATGATTTCCTTCGTAAGGTTCCACTGAATTCATGTTTGTGGAAGTGTTTTATTTTGTGCGAGAAATAAAGCATTTGTGAAATCTTTTGTACTAAGTGGACTGTTATAAGCACGTTAAGAGCTGTTTGCGCTTGTGAATTTTGTACAGATGATTATTCGACGATGTTCTAGAAGCAATAAAGTTCGTGTTCCATCCTGACCATAGGACTTTTTACTAGAACTTTCTACATTTACTGGATTTTAGAACGACGAACACTGAAACTGGCAGACTTTTCTGAAACAATATAATATTAATATTGTTCGTCCAAATAAGTATAAACATTTATTAATCAATAAAAAATGAAAGCAAGCAGAATTTTCTTCAACAATATGTTTTATTCAGAGTTTGGCAAAATGCATCGAAAATGTATTTTCGATACAAAATACTGGCCACATTGATTCGAGTACATAAAAAGAGAAAATTCTTTCTGAACTGAAAAAAAAAAAAAAAACACGTGAAAATTTTAAAGTATTATAATTGAGAATACGCTAATACTGTAAACGGAAGAAAAAAATTTCAATTTATTGGATTCAACTATATTTTAACGTGACAAACAAAAGCAATAGTATTAGTTGATATTTAGCATTGATGGTATTTTTAGAGATGTCAAAGAAAGAAAAACTTCCCACGTTTTCTCTGGTATCTTGCAAAATTTCACCTGTATAGTAATAAAATCCGAAACGGAACATTCTTGAAAAATTGCATTTAATCTCAAAATGTAATTAAAACAGTATTATTTCAACATCTGGATAATGTATATCAGTTTGTTTGAAAAATTATTTTTCAAAAGTCACAGTGCTTAAAAAATAGCATTTGAGTAACAGATTAAACAAAAATATGCCAGTAAAAGAAGGTTATCATAATCAACTTTTACTCAGGATGTCAGGATTATGATAAAGAAATAAAATCATGCTTTTATGAACAGTAATTAAGCAGATAAGCCGCGACATATCTGTTTAAAGTATATATTAATTACATATAAGTTAAATTTTCATTCCTAGTGAATATTAAAAGAACTGTTTTTGTTTGAAAAACCTCTACATGTATATTTTTAATTGATTGAATTTAATTAAACATTTGAAAAGAAATTTTATGTTTTATGTGCACAAAAATAATTATGTTGAAAAGTGTTTTTATAATTAATGTATTTGACATGTTTATCTTTCTTGTTTTCTCTTTAATTTTGTAGTAAAGTTTTCAACAAGTAATATTCCAGGTAATACACTAAGAAAAACAAGTATGTCTTACATATTATATACATTTAATAAAAACCTACATATTACTGCTACACTGTAAATTTTGAAAAATATATAGGAAAATCTACAAACTGGCCTTCTAATATTATTTTGTTAAACATCATCGTCGAGTTTCTAATCATTTCTATGTCTGTTAACGTTTATCTTTTGCAATAGGCAACCCACTGTGGTGCTAACAAATTTCCCACTTGCAGGCAGGATTGTGCGTTCTATTGCAGCCTTCAAGCTGAGTTACACAGGCTTTTGGTGCACCGAAATTCAGAATTATTAATTAATTAATGAATGTTTAATATTTGAAGGGCCTTTTCAACAAATATTCTAATCCCCCTTATCAAAAAAGAAAGACAAAATCTGAATTTGCTTACGAGATTTTAAGATTATAAACTATTAAAAAAATACAATGCGGAGTGGTATATAATTATGCATAGCTACAATAAAAGTTTAATTGAGCGTTCCTCGTTGAGTTTTGCAGTTAAAAATGAGTGTATTTTTGCGATTCATTTTAGTGTCCATCTATGGAGCTTTTAAAAAAGTCTTGTACTTCTTTCTAAAAAAAAGTCAAATCTTTAATTGTTTAACTGCCCTCTCCCTTCCTAAAAAAATTTGCTGTACTCTCAAATGAAAAGAGAAATAAGGAAAAAGTAATTTCTGTCATGTAAAAAAAAGATTAGAAAGGGTGAAAAAAACTGCAGAACAACTAAAATGCTTTATGGTTACTAAAAAAAAAAAAACGAAAAACTGTTCAGATAGTACGTTTCGTTGAAACTACCGTGGGATCTGTTAACTTAAGATTACTTACCTTTGCTTACCACTGCCTTCTTTTGTTTTGAAGCAATAACTTCTACTTCTCTTTTACCTATTCAAAATATCTAAATTGACAAACCAGTCACTTTATTCTTTCAGATGTGAAGGATGCAAAAGTATCAATTCTTTATCAAAACACACTTTTTCAGAACATAAAACGCGTGGTCACAATCAGAGAACTCTCGTGTGCTGTGTATGGGATCCTACTACTCACAGGACCGATCCCCGTCGTTCAACCACCGAGTACGGTAGAGCATTTTCCACATTATTTGTGTCACCTTAGTTAACCCTTTGAGGCGCAACTCTTTCCCAATGCTGAAAAGAGGGCAGCCGTTGCCATCGCTCGACTTAACTTTCAGCAAGATGGCGGGCGATCGAAACGTTCATCGCGTGCCACAGATCTAGAGACCCTTTTTTTGCAGCTGGCTGTGCCGGCACAGCCAGCTGTCGTCAAAAAAAGGGTCTTTAGATCTGTGGCACGCGATGAGCGTTTCGATCGTCCGCCATCTTGCTGGTAGTTAAGTCGAGCGATGGCAACGGCTGCACTCTTTCCAGCATTGGGCAATCTGTCCAGCTGTTCTCGCATTCTTCCATTTTTCAACAGATGTCAGTGCTGTTAAAAATAATCGTGACAATATTTTTACGGGAAATGACGTGCTAAAAAGTAAAGCCAGACCCTATTTTGTCAACAGCAGCCTCAATTTAACCCTTATAAAAATGATTCTATAAACATAGAAAAACAAGCCATAATTCAATAGAACTTTAAAAGAATTTTATAAATTCTCTAAGATATTTTCTTATACGAATCCACGAATACTGATCGCGTTTGTAGGGCCTTGAAGCGGTAAGAACGATTTTGTCTACTATACTGCCTCATAGGAACACACTAACCGGCTGGAGGTTTTGTGTGTTCTACACATCAACAACAGAGTGTTGACACTGATCTATACCTGTTTTGCGCATGCTCCATCTTTATTTACTTTATGATTTAATACAAATTTATTATTTATTATATTGTATTAGGTTATACAATATAATAAATATTGTACATTATCTATATATATAAAAGAGGAAAGTTTGTTTGTTTGTTTGTTTGTTCGCTATACGCTTTCAGGCCGTTCGACGGATCTGGACCAAATTTGGCACACTGACTAAATAGGACAAGAGAAAGCTAATGCCGTAAAAATGAAATTAATCGGATTAATAGTTTTTGAGTTATTTTATGTTTTGTAAGGTTTTGGGCCATTTTTCTCGCATTTTGCGTTATCGCGAGCTAAATTTCCGTCCGAACACTATATTTTTTATATCATCGGAAACTACAGAGTTTTCTTTTTCAAATACAATTTGTTACAAAATCGTACTTACATTTGTTGATTTTTGAGAATTTTTTAAAGGAAATCCTGTTTCGAAGAAAATGTACTGCTTTTAAAAATATGCTATTTTAAAACTGTCGCATCGAAAAACCTAATGGGCAAAAATTTTCCATCTTTTTACCGCTGATTGAACATTTATTTCTCCCTCTTTTAAATTTTGAACCGTGCGGAAATGATTATTAGATTTTTTTATATGATTTTTTTTTCTGAAAACATCACAGGTTAAAATTTCCTTCCGTGATTGAAGAAACAGCAAATTTCCCCCCTTTCGTTTTGTGTCCTGTGTGAGGTGTGGTGTCCATTTCCAAGACAACTTACGGTGTTCTTTTTTTCATATGGTGTACGTTCTTAAGGTCGTTCTTGCACTTAAAAGGTGAATCCGTCAGAAATAAACAAACATGCGGGATTTATTTGAAATCGTTGCATTAGGAAGTATGATTCCTGAAGAATTTGAAGATAGTATTTTACACGGATTATCAATTCCTAGAGAAGATAGTTACTAAATAATTAGAGCCTCATAAAGTATTTATAAATAAATTAAATCCACTGCGCGAACGCATTACATCTAAACAAACCTAGATTTTTAATAAAATAATTATAAAAACCTGGATTTTTAATTCATCTAGCATTATTTAAGTTCTTATCTACTGTATATATGCCCTATGATTTGCCTCCAGTGATTATTACTGGATTTGAAATAAAAAAAAATTAGTTTATGAGGTGCGCAAGTATTAGTGATAAATGACTATTAGAACACAACAGGCAGAAGGAGAGAAACCTAGCTACGTCCAATTCAGATTAAGATTCCTTAAGATTCTGTAGGACTGTCTTCCTCCTTATCTTCTGCAAGGTTACCTTCTTCCTGAGCTTCTGCAGGACTGTCTTCCTCTTCATCTTCTGCAATGTTACTTTCTTCCTGAACTTTCGCAGGACTGTCTTCCTCCTCATCTTCTGCAAGGTTACCTCCTTCCTGAGCTTCTCCAGAACTGTCTTCCTCCTTATCTTCTGCTACACAGTAAAAAAATTCAGAAACGTTACATACTTATAGCGGAAAGGTTTCCGAAAATATAGCGTAACCTACCGATGCTCTACTCGAACTCACGATTTCGGAAACATAACCCATATTTCGGGGTAAAGTATTTACGGGCGAAAGGAAAACTTTATTTGGGACTTCGCGCGCATGCGCCAAGTGCCAAGAGACGGAGAAGAGTGAACGCGTTTTCCCTAATAGCACAGATGGTCACAAAGAGTCGCTGTGACGTTACGGACAATTGTCACAGGACTGTCACATTGTAACTTTTTGCACAGCCCGATTATGACCAACAGGGGCTCCGGGCATTGATGAATTTGGGCGTCCCCATCTAAAAAAATTGTTTTCTTTTTCATAATATTTTGACATATAAAAGAATATTTCAGAACAACATTTGAAACTGGGGACCCTGGGCAAAGTCCCGATTTGCCCATGCGATAATAAGGGTCTGGTAACTTGTGTGTGATGTAACTTCACTGTGTGGTCACTGTGAAGTTTATTTGTGACCAGTCACCAGGTGACGTCGCCGGATGAATACTCAAATAAAACGGATGAATACTTAAATAAAACAGCACATTATCTCCTGAAAATAATTTATGTGGAAGAAAAAAGATTTTTAATTTATATTTATTAATTATGGTATTTTCTCTCCATTTACAAAATACTTCAAAAAAAAAGTTTCTAAAACACGCCGTACCACAACAGCAGTCAGTTTACTTTTAAAGCAAATTCCGGCAAGCGAATCGCAGCGTCGCGGTAGCGTGCTGTCTTACGAGCCGTCTGTCTTCGGTTCGATTCTGGTCGCTGCGCTCCTGCGCGCTCCTTCCGTTAGTTTGGTGCTGCCATCTAGTTGAAGTTACTTGAAACGCTTCATCTAGTTTATGTAATTTTTTCTGAAAAACTCAGTAAGGTTACTCGTTAATTCGAACACCTTTCCGAAATACTCGGAAACCTTTCCGAAATACACGGAGAGGTTACTCAATATTTTACCAAAATATACAGAAACGTTACCCATCTTTTCAAGAAACCTTACCTAAAATGCAGGAAAATAGGTAAATATGTTTCCGACATATGCAGAAACGTTTCTAAATACTTTACCCTCATGGGGCCCTAGCACGATCTTCTCGGAAACCTTTCCGAAGCGGAAAAACAACCCTTTTATCACTCATGACGTCACATTCCGAAAGGGCGTCAATTTGGTCTACCACGATGCTCTCGGGAACGTTCCGATATCGGAAACCCTGTCGGAAATTCCACTTTTTTTTCCCGGCACGGTAAACGCGAGTGAGAAGTTCTTTCCGCTTCGGATACAAGTCAGCGTGCGTGGTTATTTGTTCTGATGGTAGTTGTTTACATCAAAATAATGGCTCAGTTTTAACTGTAGCAACTGTTGCACAACAATAAGATGCTAGAGGGGTTCATAGGAATCGAAATTAGATTCCTAGGTGTAAATCCTTTGAATTAAGCGACGACGAATTTATCAACAATTTTCAGTTGAATAAATCATTAGCATTCCAACTGATTCAAGAGTTTAAAAAATATTTAGAGCCTAGAACAATTAGAATATAATAATGCTAATTTTTAATGATATTTAAAATTTATAAAATAACAGTCTGCTTACCTTTTGCCAAGCTTTCACATTTTTAATAAAACCTCCACTGCTGTTTAATTTTTGTGCTAGAGATTTCAAATCCTCATTTCGTTTGCTGCGCTCTATAAAAACTGGAAAAGTTGTTTTCATTTAAGTAATGATTTTTTTCCATTGCTTGGACGATAATTTCAATCTGATTTGTTTTTACTCGAATATTACCGTTTTTATTTTACAAGGAGGAGGCACGGCTTCAGGAAAATGCGGATTTCAATGAACTTATAATGGTCATAATGGCCATGTGAATATACTGAGTGTAAAATAAAGTTTATAAAAGGTATTGAAAAACTGTCAGCACTTCATCAGAGGGTCGTTAATTTGGAAGGGTCGTAAAAGTGTGAGTTGACTGTATATTTATTTATATATTTTTAAAATTTTATTTCTGCTATTCAAAGAATATATTTTTACAATTGATGATGCTTAAAAAATTAATACTCTTGCTGTTGCATCACGAACGGGTGACAATTAGGGAAAAAATAGTCTGTCTGACAAAAATTAATGTACCTTAAAGAAATATTGAGTTTTGTGGGTGTTAAAAGTGATTTATTTTGAAAGTGGAAAATTCTGATGAATTAATTACAAAGATTCGCGTATTTAAAAAAAAAAAAAAAAAGTGCAGGAAAATATTGCGCAGCACGGTGTTCGGTCACATAACGCCCTAGTAATAGTCCCGCGTCTTACCGATTCAGCCACCGAAGCGCAACTAACTTTGCACGCAACTTACGATTAAAGTTTTGGTAAAGCGGTTCGAAAATCGATATTAATTTTTTTTTTACTGTATTTGAGTACTGCGCATTAGTATCTTACACGTTGTATATTCACATGGTATAACACAGCCAGAGATCGACTAACAAAATAAGACAAGACGTGGTACCTATTTAAGTACAATATCATAAACTTAAACTACGTGCTCGAATGCGGCAAAGAGTGCCTTGTTTTGATTGGTTGATAGCGACCCCTTCCGATACTCTCGGAAGAGGCATAAAAATTCTCACTTCCATTAGTCGAAACCATGGTGGTAGAGTCAAAATGAGGGTATCGGATATTTATACGAAGATTTTCAGTATCCGTGAGTGAGAACTATCCGTGACGGATGCTTTCCGATAAGATCGTGCTAGAGCTCATGGTTCGGAAACGTTTCCGCAATTTTGAACTACAAGAGCTGCCCCATTTTTTGGGGTAACGTTTCCGAATTTTTTTTTACCGTGTAGCAGCCAGAAGCTCCGTAACCCCGAGTTGGGGGCCCAGATCATCATCAACAACAAAAAGGATATTAATTTCCGCTACACCTAATATTTACAACTCTCTAAATTATTCCATTTCCTCCCCGCCCTTGAAGATAAAACAATTATTTATGAAACCAATAATCAAAAGATTAGATTTACACTCACACAATTGTCCAACTTCCATATCTAGGTAGATGGTCGACCGAAACTGGTCAGTGAACGCTATTCGTATCGGCACACACTAATGTTGATAAGGTCATTCCACACTCACCATAACAAGCTATGGGTTTATAAATCTAACAGTCGCTTGTTACATGCACTGATTCCAGTTCAACTCTCATCAAATGTCCTCTACGTTGCACCCAATCTAGTTAAGAGCATCCTTATGCAGTGCCAAATCCAACTGGCTTTATTTACTGCCATGCACTTGCTTATCTATGTCAGTAAGGCGAAGACTAAGTTACGCTGATATTTCGAGAACATTGAATCTGTAGTACAAATGGTATTACATCCCTAACGATCTTGAGCTGTTGTTTCGTGGAAAATGTACGCATTAATATATGCACGCAAATTGTTGAGATGGCACTAATATGCTGGTAATTTCATACTTATAGGAAAGCCCTAATTTTCCATTAAGCCCTGAAGGCCTGGACCAAATGCCCCCCCCCCCCCCGGATCATGGGGGGCGGGGCGCAAAATTTTTATTTTTATAAAAGGTGTTTTTTAAGTTTACCCTTTTTAATACTAACTTTAATAACAATGTAAAGTATTTGCGGGTGTATATAATTATCTTATAAATGAAAGCCTAGGTGTGACAATTCCGGGTTGTACCACTCTGGAACGAAAATTATACCACAATTACTCACAAAATAGTAAAAAGTCATGGTTAAAAGTGTAATAAAATAAAGACCGTTGATGTCATCGCCTTACAAGTTTGTTAATCAAGTGAAAAAAAATATAGAAAAATGTCTACGTTAATAAAAGTGAAGAAAGTGTGCGATCGCAAATCAGATCTACGTCATTTTGATGTTTGCATATAAAAAAAAGCCGGAGATATGGAGATTCCGATTCGTACCACTCCAACAAAACTTTCTACGGTAATTAAGCTTGCAGATACACATCGTTCAAGTGATCGATTTGAACTGTTGCACAAATATGCAAAACAGAGAAGACCGTAGGCAACAAAGACATTCTGAAAATCCACCAGTTGCTCCTTTTTAGTGATTTTTGCTGCCGAAAGTTAACTCAGTATCCGAAAGAGCTTTATTTTGCAAGAGTTCAATTTTATACATTAACTGTCAGCTTAAACTAATTATCTCTGTTATAATATTTACGTCACGAGTAAAACAATTTGATACTTTTTATTGTAATTTGTATTGTAAATTATAATTAAATTTCGGTAATTGTAAATATTAAATGAATTTTTTGGCAATGTTTTGCGCATAATGCCAAATTTAAGTCATCGACCGGATTCGGACTATTATTATTGTTATTTAAAATTTTCATAAGTATGCATTATTATTATTATTTTAAAAATAGACATTTTATCGCCCTTCCATTTGGCGACCGTAACTGGTTCTGCAGCAGTCGCTGAATTCTGCTTTAAATGGGATCCCCCCAAAAAACATTTTTTTTAAAGTGTGTTTTAAGATTAAGAAGAAAACACGAACCTTATGGGGGTCCGGGTCTGGAGGGCGTTTGTTACTTTTTAGCGTACAAATACCATAGGAAAATAAAATATTTGTCTCCCAAAACCTTTTTAGGCTCATGCAGCTGCATTAGTAAGAGCTAAAAAAAACCTAGTAATCTCAGAATGAAGCTTGGAAAATATTTAATTTAATTACACTGGAGCTCTTATTAACATTATAACGGTCTATACATTATACGGCCTACATTATTTGCAAAAGTAGCTAATCATTTGGCTACGAATTTTATGATAATTCTGCTTAAGTTTTCAAATAGCAAGTACTCACCATTAAAAAAAGTTTTATTTAATTGTATAAAGTGATTCTCTGTATATATTAAGAAAGAACTTAAGAATTAAATGTACATTACTTTAAAATAATTTTGATAAAATACCTGTAATTTGATGAAATTTTTATCACGTAGAAGGTTTTGTATATACGGCCTACGGTAACTTTAAAGTGTACTAATTCTAAAGTGTTTAAAAAACTTCGGTAGCCCTGCGGACAAGTGCTAAAAATATGTAATGTGCTGCAAAAGACGTTTTAAATCTCCTGAGTTATCTTGTACCTCCTAGCACCCAATCAAGTTTCAACACGTATTCTAGAACACTACCACATCCATCAGAGTTTACTTCCTGTTATGCATTTACATATCTTTGCCAATAAAACCGAGTGGAAGACGCACCGCTGTTTAGAGAGTATTTAAATGTCTAGAGCACTCTGCACGGAGCTTCATCTGCAGCTCCCGTTTCGTGTAAAATCAGCATGAATATTTCACTCAAGCTGTTGGGATATCTGCATTCACTGTCAGCACTTGAGGAGTTTACAGCGGAGAGAGAATTAGAAGAGGTCTGCGCGTGATTCAGAAATAGCTGGAAAGTTTGTATATTCCACTGGCATCAGTTAACGGACTTTAAAACAAGAGGTCCCTGAAAATTAGTTTATAGGGCAAACATTTTGAAAGGAAGCATAAATAGTCAGTGTTTAGTTAATGCCTCTGTTTAAATTATTTGAAGGAATAACAGAAAGTTTTAAATTTGAAAATAGCAGCTCAGAAAAAATATGTTTTGTTGAATTCAACAAAATTATGTTAATTCAACAAAAATTTGGTTGGCGCTATTTCAACCAAATAATTTTGTTGGTTTAAGCAACATTTTGTTAAATTAACAAAATATTTTGTTGAATTAACTAAACTTTTGTTGAATTAACGAAATTATTTGATTAAAATAGAGTCAACCAAATTTTTGTGGAATCAACGAAACATATTTTTAGTGCGAAGATAATAAGAAATTGTTTGATAAATGGCTATTTTTTTAGTACTTTCCAACAAGATTGAAAAGTGTTTATGATTTTGGTTTGTCTGTCTGTTCGTCCATTGAAAACGGTGTATGTAGCACCTATAGATTGTTTATATGAGTACTCAAAAGAATTCCAATACATTACGCTATATGCTCATGGGCAATCATTCTTTAAAGCGTAATTTAGAGGTATTCGGGTACTTCAAACGAAACAGAATTGATAGATATTATTAAGTATTACAAGAAAAAGCTGCCCATCCAAAATTGTGCGTCTATCTGTTGTGATTCTTCTACAAGAACATTCAAAAGAATTCCAATACATTACTTTCATGGCAGTTTTACCGACATTCACCCATTTAAAGCACAATACCATCCTGTTATATAGCTAGCTAATAGTCCAGCAACGGTCGTGTCTCCCTCAAAAATTATGCTAAATGTCGTCTTAGCGACATTCGGAGATAAATTGCTAAATGTGACACAAAAAATGTTTCGAAGAATGAAACAGCTCGGCGATATTTCCAGTTTTTGAAGAAAAAAGAATCCTAATGTGATAACATTAAGGTGTGGCAATTTCAATGGGATTTTGAAAATACGTAATCTTTGAATCTTTTAGCGTGTGGAACATTTAGATTGCTAAACTTTAAAAGAACAAATTCCTCTTCAGTGCAATACGTTTACGTTGTGTTTAAGAGGGATATTTAGATTATATACATATAGATCTAAATAAATATAAATTAGTTGCAGTAGTTTGGTACAATGATTGTGTTGCTTGTCCATAAGCAAACGTCACCACATGCTTTTAGTAAATACCGCTGTAAATGACTGAACTTTGGTGCGAGTAATTATTATTTTTTTACGAAATTTTATGGACAAAATCATGTATTGTATAATTGAGTAATTTGCAAAGGAAGGAATTTAGTCTTTTGGTTTTAACGATATCTTTTGAAGTGTAACGATATCTTTTGAAGTCCTAAAAATTTGCTGTATAACTCAGTGATTATCGATCGCTTACATCAATAGTTTGGTTTGTGCGATATGAATTGGTAAAAGAGTTTAATAGCAATAGTAGTAACAGACTCACGAAGCATAGATTTAATTTATTTGGTCTTTTCTATTTGATTTGCAGAACAGATCTAAAATCAATTTTGCAAATCACCAAGAAAACTTTGACGCATCTCTTAATAAAGATATGGACGTTAATATCTTTATTTACTTATATTTAAAAATAAAAATAATCGATTATGCTCAATTTCTCTCAAGTTCATATTTTGAATTGTTCATTTTGTTTAAAAATTTCTCATTTTTGAGATTTTTTGATTCATTTCCTGCCTTCACTTAAAAAATGTATTTCACTATAATGCGAATTCCTTTCCAATTGCAGTCTCACTATTTCTGCATCACTATATACTGCTTCTACGTAAATCAGAACAAATTTTTTATAAAATAAATGCAGTGAAAGCTCCTAACATGATCATCAAAGTATTCTAAGGAACAGCACGCTATCATAACATTTACGTTTACTTTCAGTAAGTTCCATACCTCCATTAAATTCTAATGGTAACCACAAATGGCCAACTTTGGGAGGTTTCACTCTACCAGGATTACTTTTTTAAGCAACAACAATCATATGCACAATATCAGTCAACCACTCCATTAAAAAACGTTTTAGAATCTCCCATGAAACTAAATTACAAGCATGGAAAAGTTTCTTTTTAATCGAGTACTACTGATATCTTTAAAGTCTGTCTAATTAACATTAATACGTTTTAAGAACTTAGAGTTAATGTCCTTTTCTAAAGATAAGAAAGTTTTTGCAATAATTAATTAAGAGTAATGAGATAGTTCCATATTTCAAATTTTGTGAAAATATTGAGCAGTTATTATTTATAGTGTACTCGGTAAAAGTCCTTATTTTATCAGAAATAGAAACCTTTTTAATAGTTTATTTAAGATAATATAAAATTATAAAAATGTACAGAAGCTGGCTTCACACAGAGTATAAGAGAAGATTTAATTGATTAAGAGAGAATGTCTTTTATGGAGCGATATTTTATTATTTCCTTTAAATTTTTAATTAAGTCTGCTTTACTATTTTTTAACAATCTTCAAATTTACCATAAAATTAACTCAATTTATATTTTTAAATAATCTTCTTCAACGTTATTTTATCAGCTTTCAGTTCATTACAGGCTGGAAAAAGGATAACGTCTTCATTTCTTTAATTCAATGACGTATTCTGGAGAGCTCTGCATTGAAGTTTGCATTTTCAAGATGTGCTTAATTTTAAATTAATGAAATACTCATTTATGTAAACTTCATTTGGTTTGCTGAAATATGCGTCAGTAGGAAATTCGAGATCTGGAAAGTGTTATTAATTTCAAATTTTGTTGTTTTTATGTAATTTGTTTTCAGAATTTTTGTTACGTTATTTAATAAATTAACGGTGGAAATTTATTAACTGTTGTTTGGTGTCAAATTTCCTATTGATTTAATAATTTTTACTTACCCTGTAAAACAGATTTGAACATTTTAGAAAATATACAATCACGATTTTAAAAAAATGTAATAGTTGTTCATTTGCTACTACTCGAAAAATATATACAATTTTGAATAAACAGTCAACTTTACTATGTAATACAGCTGCATATAATAAAGTACCAAATTTCTAACAGTAGATGGCTTAAGTGTGAAGGTCCCAGGTTTGAGCCTACCGCGTGGTTGTCGATCTAATGGTCTGGAGTTTTGGGCAGTTTTCTCCATATTTAACATTAATACGCTTTAGAGCCCCTTAAAAAGTCCAATGCAACCTCCCCTCTTCCCCCCCTTCCCCCCGTTGGCAGATTCCCTAGTGTAGGATTGCCATCACACAAAGCATACACTCGGATAAGATGCTCAAAATGGTAGAGGGCTGAAATGTAAAGGTACCGGGTTCGGGCCTATCACGCGGCTGACGATCTAAGGGTCTGGAAATTTGGTCGGTTTTCTCAAGATGTAATGTGCCCTGGTCGGCGGAATTCTTAAAAAGTCCGCTGACCAACGCACCCCCCCTTTCAGGTAGCTTTGTGCCGCTATGCATAACACAAACAAACAAAACACACACTCTATTTCTAACATTAATGTACGCAAGGTGTATTTTCTTATTAAATCGATGTCGCTGAAAAGCTTTGTAAAATGACTTTTTACAGTATAGTGTACCTTTTTAGATAAGAAAGCTAATTCTGAATTTAGACACCCAGTGGTTCTGTAAGCTGTTTCATTCCGTAACGCATATATACTTTACGGTGCCTAGACTTCACTTTTATGACTATGGCTTTCGCCTTTCTAAAGCTAAAGGGGCAATAAAGGACTAGGTATTCATACTGAATACAGGGAGATGAATGAAAATCTTAGAAAAAAATAATCCTTAATTAAAAACAGTCTACAAAAAAAGATAAAGAAAATTACAGTTGAAAAAATATTATTCACAAAGAAAAAACAAGAACTGTCCTTCAAATGAAATAAGCTAAACAAACTGCCCTTTTGTATTTATAATAGAAAAGGCAGGTATCTAAGATGTACGTACATGAACCACAATAATTAAAATCCGTGTTTCAAGTGTTCTGCTTACAAAAACTCGGCAGCTTCATCGAGAAATAATAATGAAATTATAAGAGTACATGTCCTGAGATATGCAAAGCGGGTAAAAAAGTTTTTTAATTAAAATGTACGATTTTTTAAAAACCTTTATCGTTTTCAACAGAAATGCGAGTGAAGTTCTTTCTTTTGCAAGAAGACAGTTGAATATGTAACTAGATGAAAAATGTGGGGTTTTTTCCCTGGAATTTCCCTGGAATTTATTTATTGAAAATGTAGTTATAAAGTAAATGAAGAACCTGGAATATATATGCTCATTCAACCGAGATTAATAAGCGACTTTAGAAAAAGAGAAATATTGGTGAACATCTTTATGCTAAGAAACACGAATTAAATTATTTAGCAATACACACGGGGGTAAGTCAATAAGTAAGACACAACAGTTATATCAATTCTTGACATTTAATGATTTTTAACATAAGACAAAGTATTATTTTTTCTAAAATAAATAAAGCGTATAAAAAGATTGAGTAACTAAAAATTATGGGATTTGTATTGGCTATTTCTTTGATACATATCACAAAAGTTATATCGTTTCGTATCTTAGACGTCTATACCTTTTTTTTTTTTTTTTTTTTTTTTTTAAGGGAAGATATAAGGTTGTTCTAAGTATGAGGCTTTACCATGGCCAAGTGGTTAAGGCACTAAAGTTGGCAGACGGCTGAAGTGTGAAGGTCCAGCTCTCTGTAATATCGCATGGCTGTGGATCTAACGGTTTGGAGTTTTGGAGAGTTTCCTCCAGATGTAATATGAATTAACGTGAGATCCAGGGCCATTTTAAACCTCCCCAGCTCCTTAGGCATTCCAAATTGTTACGTCCCGCCTCCTCCACTATTTCCAGAGCACCCCCTCCTGCTAATTTTGGTTCGAGACAGATTTTCCCTTAACTCTCTCCCTGTGTCTTTTGTTGCTCCTTGAAGAGTCTTTCCATATTCTTTGTTTATCGTGTCGGGCCGCCCCTGCGGCCCGACACGGTAAGCATCGCATCGGGGCACCGACTTCGAAGGGGCACCATTTTGAACTCAAAAGCTTGAAAAAAGTATAAAAAGGGAGCCTATTTTTACATTTGCAGGAGGCACCACGTACCCTAGGTCCCCTCCTGTCTACCACCTATGGACCCACCGTGTTCCGGACTGGCAACCGGCAGGCGTAAGGATAGTATAGTAATTCTCTGTAATTTTAATTTTTTTTTTTTTATGCCCTCCAATTTTTTGCGTCCCCCAAATCTTTTCGCCCTAGGCACGTGCCTATGTGGAAAATAGGCCTTAGTGAGAACCACTTCAAAAGTCTTCCGACCAAGGCTTCCCTCTATCCTTGGCTATCCTTTGCATAGCTTTGCCATAGCACAACACAACAGCAACTATGGTCATAGTGTCGCAATCGAGTGGCTTACTAAGCGAGTTTAGCAACTGGTATTGATAAATAACTCTTAAGCTCAAGGAAAATGATGAAAGAAAAAAAGAAAATACCCGCGAACCGCAAAGTATTCCACAAAGTTGGCAGAAGTAAAGTCATACAATATTTATAAATATATATATATATTGTTTACATCTAATCACGAAAAAAAATGTATATTAGAATAAATAAATAAGCCAAATAATAATAGAAATAATAAAGGGTTCCATTGATAAATTTTTCCTTTTGAAAACGTTTCAAAAATATGATTCAAAACTTTATCATTTCAGAAATTGAAATGAAACATTCAACGGCAAGACTGAATAGTTCAGAAAAACATACACACAGTAAAAACCTTCGAGTTAATTATATAACAACGAATGAAGCCTGTAGTAAAATTATTTTTAGCTTTGTAATGAGTGAAAGTCGTCTTGATAAGTTAGCTTTTCGCATACGTTTACTTAGGAATACAATTTTTAATTAAATGGGAATTTTTAAATTTTCCTTTATGCTTTTATGCATGATTTCATTAAGTTAATTATTTCTGTTTCTTAAAGTAAATGTTTTCATTTGTTTAGCTTAAGAAATATGCTAATGAAATTTTATAAATTAATTAGAAAGTTTTATTTCATTCTAAAGAGATAAATAAAAAAAATTGCTCTAGTGTATAGAGAAATCAATTACATAAAATAAAAATAATAAATATACATACATATACAAGATGTTCCAAAACGGTAGTGACACACGCTTTAATTCTTTATCTATTAAAAATAGGTGGGCAATGTAAATTGAAACACCTTTACATAAAATAGAATGTGTTAATAATCATACTTTTTTTTTCTAATGGCACGTTACACGACAACTGAACATCGTGAAAAAATAATAATAATACATATAACCGATTGCTATTTTTGATATTTTCTTCTGTTATAGATCTTAGTATTATATTTTATGTATTTTAGTGTTAAAAAAATTGTTGTTTTCATAATGATTTTTGATCTTTTCTAGGTAAGATTTGATTATACTTTTTACATGGAAGTTGGAAGAAGACCCGGTAAGATTTTATTCTATCGAAGTGTTGCAATACGTTTTGTAAACAAAATAAATATTTCATTTTGAATTCGGAATTTGAAGGTTCTGAATTTAGATGATTCGAAATTTCTGTAAAATATTGATCTGCTAGCTCCTCCTGTATATAAATGAAAACATTCCGAAATATGTATATTTTTCTTTCTTAATGAATTTTTAGGATTTGCGAAACTGACAACAAAACAAAACAAAATTTTAAGATTGTATTTTCAAATGTAATGTTTTTAACCCTTTAACCAGCAGTGTTCCCGCTCTGGGAACACCAAACTCTGACGTTTTGACTGTTGCCAGTCACGAAGAATAGATTTGAATTCTATAAAAATAGTTGCGGGTGACATAGCTCCACGAGAATCCTTTACTTTTTAGCACGTCATTTCCAGTAAAAAAATATCCACGATTCTTTTTAACAGCACTGACATCTGCTGAAAAATGGAAGAATGCGAGAACAGCTGGATAGATTGCCCAATGCTGAAAAAAAGGCAGCCATTGCCATCGCTCGACTTAACTACCAGCAAGATGGCGGACGATCAAAACGTTCATCGCGTGCCACAGATCTAGAAACCCTTTTTTGACGACAGCTGGCTGTGCCACACAGCTAGTAGTTATGTCGAGCGATGGCAACGGCTGCCCTTTTTTCAGCATTGGGAAAGGGTTGCGCCTCAAAGGGTTAAAGCACATTCATTAGGTATCATCTCCCACGTTATCAACATCCTTCCAAAGACCAATAGTCTCTGATCCATAAATAAATGTTGGTCTAATAACAGTTTTTTTATACCAGGAATTCCGTTTTTCGTGCAACCGTTCTGGATGCCATTAATTTCCATACATTTACTCCTTTAATTATGACATTATTTATATTAACTCCTAAATCTCCGTGTTTGGGACGTGTAACTACCTGTTTCCAACGCTTTCAATTGCTAGTTGCACAAAAATACCTACGGCTAAAAATTTTCCACAGCCGAAAAAGGACACCGGTTGCCATCTCTCGAGTTAACTACCAGCAAAAAGGCAGTCGATCGAATTGCCCATCGCGGCTATGTCAAAAAAGGACTTTAGTTCTGTAGCACGCGATGGGAGATTTGATTGGCCGCCATGTTTCTGGTAGTTAACTCGAGAGATAGCAACGGGTGCACTTTTTCGGCTTCGGGCAATATAAAAAGATGTTCTTTTAAAATAGATTCGAAAATGGTTGTGCGTTCAAGGGTTAGTAACGATTAAGTAATATTTTTCATCTTCAGTTCATTATATTACTTAATGGTTATATCGGCGACAGTCTTAATCGTAATATTACATAATTGTAATAATCGGCGAAACGCCATCATTTCTACATTTTGATTCAAAAACAACCGAAATCGTTGAAATCTATCAAACATCAAGACTGGTCGACATTTGGTATCAAACACTTCAGCGCTTTACTAGCAATAAATCGATTAATTGTAAAGATTTGATAAATGTTTGACAAAAATCATTTCTTTCGAGAAATTTACCGCTTCAAAGCATTCGGCGCGACGGTGGGCGGCGACACATTTCTGATCAAGTTAAGCTGACTTGGCTGTACAGCATTGATTCTTAGCGAAGGTGGCTTTTCTGTCAAACGATCTAGAGACGATCTAGAGACGCGTGCAGTCTCTAGCGGCAAGCGTCTTAAAGTTAGGATGTTTCAAACTTTCATTCGTGTAATTGAAGTAGTAAATAATATTTGACACAGTGGAGCACTTGGATAACAGTTCATGGCTTGCACATACACTCACAGTTTTCCTTAATAAAAAGAAAATTTTGTAGCTTTTGCCAAATATATGCATTTAATATAAATATAAGACACTTATGGAAATAATTATTAGCTTTTAAAAATATATGGAAACACTAGCCGCCTCCGGCGGCCAGTTGGTTCGCCATCTTAATAAATCTTGTGTTTCGCACCGGCTTCCTTGGCACTGAAATATCCCGGATTCTGAATGGAATTTAAAATTAAGATGGTTAAAAACAGGGATGGCCCTAGGGTAAGTGGCGCCCCCTGCTAACGTAAAAAGATGCCCCCTTTTTATGCTCTTCTTAGTTTTTGAGTACGACATGACGCCCCTTCGAAGCCGGCTCCCCGATACGATGATTACCTTGCTTACCGTGACGGCTGCCCCTGGTTACAAAAGTAAGAATAGCTTAATGATAAAAACCTACAAAAAAATACAAATCATTTTCGTCCTATATTAATTCTGAAGAGCTTCTAGATATATCGGTCGTTATCAAAAAACGGAAAGGAAAAAAAAAAAAGTAAGAAAATCTGAAACACTTTCAGATTTTAAGTACACACTAATGTGCTATATATTAAAAGCGTATCATATTTATGCATCTTCCCTATTTTCTTTTCTTATTCCATTAAGTTGGAAAGTGTATCATTATTCATGAGTGAGATTAAACATAAATAAAATTGATATTTCTAACATCCTTTTTCTGGATGTAATACACTAGAAATAGAAGTGGAAAAGACGCTCAGAAAAATGCATAATTCGAACTAAATGAAAGTTTCAAAAACCTATTTTTTTGTTTGTTTGTTTGTGTAACATGTATTTCGGATTTGTGTGCTTGACCATAGTCTGCTTATAAATCAGTTGGAAAACTTTTATTCAGTTGATTTTATTTATTAATAACTGCGCATTCTATAAGTTTGCGCCATCTATCGACGGTTTTGTAAAAAAAAAGCTCAATTGTATTCTTTTTTTTAATAAAAGAAAGGTTTTTTTGTATGTTATAGGAACAGTGCTTTTATGCGCGATAAAAAGTAGCCTGTTTGGCGGCTCGTGGGTTATTTAAATGGAAGTTCACAAAATTAATTTAAAAAATGAAATAGGCAGATACGACGCACCTTATAATTTAAAATATATTTGCATTTCCGGCCGTCAAAGAAAAACAATGCACGCAACTGAAAGAAAACAAGCCTGCACAACCAGCTGTCGTCAAAAAAAGGGTCTCTAGATCTGTGGCACGCGATGAACGTTTCGATCGTCCGCCATCTTGCTGGTAGTTAAGTCGAGCGATGGCAACGGCTGCCCTTTTTTCAGCATTGGGCGATCTATCCAGCTGTATACCATCTAACATACGAATAAATCTGCCAAAAATATTATTAATACTTCATAATCTTGTAAATCATATAAAAAAAATCGAAATCGTTAAAGTTTGTCACTCGGAAAGACTAGGTGACATTTGATTGAACACCTTAGAGTTCTACTATCGAAAAATCGATTAAATTTGAAAGCTTTGATAAATTTTTGACGCAAAATCATTTCTTCAAGAAATTCGCGTTTCAAGACATTCGGCGCACTGGTGACACTTTTCTGTGTACGTTTTGCTGACTTTGTTGTGCTACATCGATTCGAAATCAGCGGAGGTTAGCGCTTTCATGTTAAACAATGTCGCCCAATTCCGAGGGCCATATATCTTAAAGTTACATCAGCGTAATTGAAGTTGTAAATAAATTGCTTAGAGGCAGAGCGAAGCAACTGAACACTAGGACAATAGAAGATATAGAGAAAAGTGAATTCTGTACTGAATGATGATTATCAATGTATGAATCAATCAAAGAGTCTTTTATTTTGAGCACTCGGGTGCTATTTCTTTCAAGCACGGGATTTTGTCTACGTGACGCGCCATGGTCACTTTTCCGTTTGATTCATGTTTTCTGCAGAGTGATTTGATATTGCTAACGGAAACATGGACTATCCCTTCAGATGATTTTCAAATACCAGGATTCACTTTGGTCGAACGGATAGACAGTGGTTTCCAAAACAGAAAGTCATCTGGAGTTATGATTTTTATAGATGAAAACTTTATAAAAAGAACATGAAACACTTGACCCGTGCCTACACGAGCCAGATCAATGGCGTTCAAATGGTCATTGCGTATATTCAAGATAAAGTGAGATTTGCAGTTACATACGCTAGTCCTGGAATTTCTTATGAAGATAAATTAGACGCTCTATTCGAAACGTTACTGAAGGAGGATGATTGTAAGACTGTTTTAGTAGGAGATTTTAACATAGAATTAAATTCCAATCAAGGATCCGATTTCATAACTGAAATGGATACTTTAGATTTTCCAATACACACACATCCAAAACATTTTACCACTTGGGGCGAAACAACAGTGGATGCAGTTTTCAGCAACAAAATTATGCGAACAGGAGTCTATATGAGTACTTTCTTTAGTCTATATGTAATCATTTTCCTCTATATGGCAGAATTGATTGAATAGATTAAAAAAAAAAAAAACTGAAGTTCTTCCAGCCGGGTGCGTAAATAAAATCTGGAAGAATTTCAGATTTATTTATTTATTCATTTTTTACTCTCTTTCAGCGATAAAGTTAGGATCGCATTTAGGAACATGCCACTCATAAGCAAAATTAAAATCTGCTGCCTAATCCAAATTTTAATTTACTTTTATAACCCCTTCCATACTTTCAGTGATTTGCCAGTATTAAAAAAATGAGTTGTATAACAATATAATAACTTATATTCTACTAGCCACAGCTTAATCCTTAAATGCCCGAGTTACAAACACGTTCGCTGTCAATCAAATAAAATCCATGAGTGTAAGCTAAATTTCCTGTATTGCTAGTTTTATGAATAAGTAATTCATTTTTCGAGAAACACGCAGTTTGATAGAAATATGTGAAATTTTTATTAATCACGACATGAGTCATTTATTATAAAAATCGTTATTTTATATATGAAATTGACATAAGAAATTTGGCTTATATTCTAATCTGGCAGTTAACGTGTTATAAAGTCTGGCATTGAGATACTTGGGCCAGTTAAAGGGTAAAAATTTTTCCGAAGTAGTTTTAATGTTTCTATGAAGTAGATTTTTGAGCGCATAATCCATGTGTATGTTATATTGCGGCGGCAGCATTAATGATCATTGATCCTAGAAAATGACTTATAACATTAAAAGTGACCAGTCACGACAAAATTAATAAAAAGGACGGAAGAAAGAACGAAAGAATTAGGGATGGACACGAGACGAAAAATTGGTGTCTCGCGCCTCGCAAAACAGCCGAAAAGCTTGTCACGTCTCGCAAAAATCCCTATATCATAATGTTAAAAATGTTTGTCTCGTCTCGCAAAAAAGCTGTAAATCTCTGTGTCGTCTCGCAAAAAGTCGTCTCGTGTCTATCCCTAGAAAGAATGCATAAGAATAAATAGAGAACTGTTTTAATGGCAACCATAGTAGGAAATGATTAGTGATTATGCGAGTGCAGAAATAGTCAAAAATACACCTGAAAATAAAAAGTCACCATTGGTGACAAATATCCAAGCTGTTCCATAATTTGAAGTTGGTTTTCATGTTTATTTTTTTTTAAATCATACTTTTTGAATTTTCAATATACGGGGTGGGGTGTCCGGGCTAAAATTATACCTCACCCAGTTTTTA
The DNA here is from genome assembly GCA_038373885.1 of Cheiracanthium punctorium. Lineage (NCBI taxonomy): Eukaryota > Metazoa > Arthropoda > Arachnida > Araneae > Cheiracanthiidae > Cheiracanthium > Cheiracanthium punctorium. The sequence goes on from JAWZYV010012052.1 coordinate 731,826, forward strand.
TGTATGAATATATTTCTATCTGTGCTCCTTCGGCAGTACGACAAACGTCTAAACGGTAGTCCAGTTCTCTCTAAGTGCTTCATAGCGTATCAGAAATTATTAGACAATTACCTGGCCATCAACACCTCTGGATTTGACTCCATCAGACTTTTTTGCTTGGGGATTTATTAAATCCGTTGCTTATCAACGAAACAGTCTAACTGTGGATACGTTGAAGGAGTGTATCATTCAAGCTGTTTGTCTAATAACTCCTGATATGCTAGGAAACACTTTGAGAGAACTGGACTACCCTTTAGACTTGTCGTGCTACCACAGGAGCGCACATTGAAATATACTTATAAATAAAAACTTGGTGAAATGTTCTTTCTATTACTTTATTCTTTTACAGAATCTAATGCGTACTTCTGTCATAATAAGCCATATTTCTTGGATTCTTTTAGCCCTGACACCCGGTAGATTGTGGTTCATTGACAGCGTAGGATTTATGCAATGGTCAAAAATAAAACTCATGGGGGGAAAAATAATAAATTTTTTTTTCTAGTTTAATCAAAATATAATTTGCACGTGGAAAGAGAACGGGAACTAATTGCTTTAACTAAATGAGGATGGGGAATGACAGGGTTTCTTAAATTTTTTGATTTGGGGACCCTATAATATTTATGAAAATTTTGTTGGACCACATTAGCATTGTGCAAATCCCGCACATGCGAGAGTAGAACTGTCAGTTTCTTCACTTGTACTGCAATATACCATTACAGTTACGTCATTCCCAGACAGCACATAAGCTTAAATCAAGCTTGACATTTCTTTGAATTTGACGTATTAATACAAGCTTGACAGTTCAATTCATTTTAAGCTTGCAGCAACTTGGAGATTACGAAAAAAAAAATGACTCAGCAAATATTTTTCCGCAGAATTTAAGTGATTTGAACTGTCAAGCTTGAATACAACTTGATGACTGCTTGATTTGGAAAGCCATATCCGAATAACAAATAATTTATTATCAGACATAAATATACTTGAACATAGATTTAAAAAAAAAGATTCTATATTTCCGAATATTGAAATTCTTTAAAATAAAATACAAATATACTACAAAATTGATTTCAAAATCAGTCGTTTGTCTGGATTTTGGCCAATATTGCCCAACATGAGTGTTACGATATTGAAAGTTTTAAAACGTGTGCTGCTTTTAAGTTTATATTATGCACATTTCCCTATTAGTAGAGTCTATAAATCACACATAACATTATTTTAATTTTGATTCATCCCATGGAAAAATATAAGAAGCAGATTGATTCAAGCTTGCTATGTCAAGATTAATGCAAGTTGGGCAAGTGTAAACTTAAACACTTGATTCAAGCTTGCATTAAGCTTACACGCTTGAAATTTTCAAGCTTAATTCAAGTTCATTGACTTGATAAATCAAGCTTACTGCAAATTTGATGCAAATTTGCTGTGCTGTCTGGGTTAACTTTAATTTTTAATTAAGACCTACCGTATTGGCCCGATTATAACGCGGTATTATTTGACTGATCATTTCCTGTTAAAAACCTGACTCTCGCTAAACTCGAGGCCGTAATATAGGATTTTTCTAATTATCTTGATAAAAAATTTCGTGGTTACGTTATATTCGAGGCCGTGTTATATTCAGGCCAATACCGTAGAAATGTGAAAATTTGAAATAAGTAACAGACTTAAAAATATAATGCAATTACAAAAATAAATTCAATTACTTGGATAAAATCAAACATTAAATATAGTTTGTCCATTAAGTGCAGCCACATGGAAGGTCATTCCTGAGAAAACCCACTTTCCTCTAAAAGCAGATATGAGAGAATTAAGTATTAATGAGATGATTGTTACTGTTTATTTTTTATTCTATTATCAGTACTTAGAAAAATAATTGGAACCGATTTCTTCAACATTTTACTGATTTCATCGACACTGATTTTATGGTGGTTAAAGACAAAAATGCAGATAAAGACGAAAATATCGTAAAATTATTTTAAGTAATAGAAATAGCAAATTGCTGTAAGTTTTGGCTTTCCAACATAATGAAACAATGAAAATAAATTTTACCAACACATGGATTACGATACAATTTTCAATATAATGAACCCACCAGGAACTTAAACATGGGGGGTTGGCCACAGGTGCCCGAGCCCTTCCCATAATTTGGATTGTTATTAATTGGATGTCATCAAGAGGAACTTTTTGTGACAACTTTTATCTCTTCCACTTTTTAAGAACCTCTCCCCCCCCCACCGAAAGTTTTTTTCTGGTTACATGCCTGGAAGCCAGAAAAACAAATAAGGTCGATACACGAATCATGCTACACTTTAAAATACAGCACCATAGTGCAAACTTAAAATCCGAAACTATTCCATAATTTTAAAAAATTCATTCGTAACTCCAGCCCTTTTTTTCTTTCTTGCGTGCTTTTACCTCACAAGAGCTTTAAATTTCGATTATAATAGTTTATGTTTTTTATACTAATTAACGTTAATTACTTTACTAGCTGAGCAGTGACTGAGAATCTTTTTAATTAAGTAATTTGGTATTTTTACGGAACTTAAGGTACCAGTAACTAAAAAAAGAAAAAAAAGCTGAATATTTTACTGTTTGTTTTTATTTCTTTCGAGAAATACTGTTCCTAGTAACTTGCTCCAATTTTGTCTTTGCCAGCAATTAAACTAAATCAGCCTTTTTTTGTTGTTGTTAACTATAGAGGTCAGACCTTCTGGGTATGACTCATGCATTATGCAGGTTTTGATCCCCCGATTCTTTGAATTCGTAATCAAATTTACTCCTCGATTCCGCCGAGTAAACGTTTTCCTTTGTTTTAAACAGATTAGTTTTTGCATTTTCACCTTATCTTGCATTCATTTCTAATCTTCCAGCACTCTTAAATTTAAGCAAATACTGCTGAAAATAAGGCCACCCCCTAGCCGAAATTTCGCTATAAAAGTGAATACTGTTAAGTTTTTACGAATTTCAAAGTTTTTCTGAAAGCTGCTTTAAACATTTCTCTTTGTTGCTTTTCTGCTTTCGAATTTTAAATGAACGTTCGTTTGCCCTTTTAAGTTTTATTCTTGTTTTGGAAGTTCATTTGTATGAGATGTATTCTGAAATGTTTCATGATGAAAGGCTGAAATTTTGTAGATCACCACATTTTTGTATGAGGCACATTTACTAATGTAGTTTTTTTTTGAACGGTGGTTGTATACAAATTAAAAAAAGTGTAAGTTTAAAAAAATGAACGGTAAAAAATTTTTTTTTTGGGGGGGGGGGGAATTTTTACCTACTTTATTTTGAACATTTTTTCAATTTACATTGTCCACTTATCTCTAATTGATAAAAAATTAAAGCACATTACCACCTTTTTAGGATACCCTGTATAAATTCTTAGATATAGTTGAGCTAATACAGGAATTTCTTATCTTCTATCTACAACGTAACCATCAGAACATGAAGTTGAAAAAAATTTAGAAATGATAAATCTGTTTTTCTTTAGTTAACCTTTTAACCCTGGTTTATCGTCTCTGATTTCTAACACCAACTGTCAAAGGGTATTAACAAATAACTTTTATAACGACCATTCCATCTGTCTCATGTTTCGACGTAAAGCAAAAAAGACCTTTGGCGAAGAATTTTCAACACAACAGTTCATTAGCGTTCCGTTAACAATAAATTGTCTTTTAGTGACATGTCTTAGATTTTTCATTTAAAATGTCTTGCTACCTTAGAAGTTCTTTTATTTCTAGAATAATAGAGTAAATTTACTATAAATATTAAGGAAAATGCTCTGTAATGGGCCAGTTAAGTGTATTTTCTCGATTATCATCTTAACTTTAGATAGCTTTTTAAAAAATGTATTTTTTATGGTTGTTCAAACTCATACCTAAAATAATAATTATATATAATATCAAAATAATAGAGATATAATTTGAAAAAAATTAAAATTTAGGTCACTTCTATGCACCAAAAGTGGGCATAGCAAATTTTTGATGTACTAGTGTTGGGCATAACAAAAGTAGGTCATCTGGGACTTGTCAAATGGTTATAAGGAAAATGGAATGAAGTCGTTATGTATGGTAATAATAACAGTAATAATATTGTACACTATAAAAATACACTAAAAATGGATGATGAAATGTTTTATTTATAGATTCTAGTCGTATGAGATTTACATTTTTTCTCTAACAGCCAATTTTTTATTGAAGGTATAGGGTAATTCTTGACTTTTCATTTTGAGTTACGGCTGGGGTATTATGGACATTAAAGCTTAATATGTTATGTTGGGAATTAAACGATAATATCGATTATTATAAATCATTTTCAACTATAATAAAGTGCTTTTTTATTACATTTTAATCCCTGATCATATATTCTTTCATCCTTTGTTTCCTATATTTTGGAAAAATATACATATTTTTGTGCTTTTCTTTTAACTCTTACATTGTAAATAAAATCGACTTACTTGGCTTAAACTACATACGTTAACAGTTGATAACAATAATAACAAAATATTTTGTTATTATTTTAGCTATTTTTGAATTGCGAGGGTGGTTTATTTTCGACATGCTAGAAATAAAATAAAGCAAACTCGAAACAAACAAGCGGTTAAATTTAATAATAAATAACTAAAACAAAAAGCATTTAAATCTTGGAAAAAAAGTTCGCTTAAACTGTTTAAGTTATTCGTCTTAAGTAATGAACAAATGCTATTTACTTTTATTCGTAGCATTTTTCAGTTTGGTGTATTAAAAATGCATTAACATCTTAATGCGTTTTCAAAATGAAGTACTTTTCCTAGAAAAAGCAATTTACTAAGATATCAGGGTTCTTTAAGATCCATTATTAAAACTTCATCTGAAGACCTTAGGGCGTGAATTTTGATGAACTTTTGTCCTCACTATCTAAAAACCTTGCAGCTTTGTTTGAGGTGATTGATTGCATTGACCTTTTAACGCGCAGTGTTCCCGCTCTGGGAACACCAAACTCTGAATTTTAACTGTTGCCAGTCACGAAGAATAGATGTGATTTCTATAAAAATAGTTGCGGGTGACATAGCTCCACTAGAATCCTTTACTTTTTAGCACGTCATTTCCCGTAAAATAATTCTCACGATTATTTTTAACAGCACTGACATCTTCTGAAAAATGGAAGAATGCGAGAACAACTGGATAGATTGCCCAATGCTGAAAAAAAGGGCAGCCGTTGCCATCGCTCAACTTAACTACTAGCAAGATGGCGGACGATCGAAACGTCCATCGTGTACCACAGATCTAGAGACCCTTTAAAAAGTAGTATTTGTTTAAAAGATGAAATGAATTAAACATTGTAAACTAACACACATAAAAGTTGCTTATCACACAGGGGATTCGTTTCGGGGGAAAATTGTTCATCCTTCATCATCTCGTTTTTTACAGTTGATGAAGGGTGAATATCTTTCCCCCAAATCGTACATCTTGAACGATAAGTACCTTTCATGTGCGTTGTTTTCTTATTAAAATAATAGACATAAAAGATATTCTTATCAGCACTATGATCGTTTTGGTTGGTACAAAAGGTACACCCTTCTTCTGTTGCAAAAGAGTTCCACCTATTATACAAGCAGAAAGAATAGCGACCTAGGTTATTTTGAATTAGCTCTTATGGATGACTGCCGTAGACGCTAATGTATGGGAATTCTTTTCATTGCGATTGTAAAAGGACTATGAAAGCCATAGGCAATATTTTTTCTTGAGAGCATTATGCTATAATATTTACTAAAATATATCTATTTTGGTTTGTTTGAAATGGACGAATTTTTAGCCCTCCCTCCTTGAAAAAATAAATAATAAATAAAATGAATTAATTAAATATCGAAGAATTTATTCCTATTGTGTTGCGTCTGTAGCGTAGTTAATTAATAATTTATGAATAATACACCGTCTGGCGGTGATATTTGAAAGTTTATTCATTTACTATTATTATTTGGGCTGCAATTTTCGTGCTTTCACTAAAGGATCCACAATAATTTCACATTTTTGTTTTAAACAAGTTACTTTTGCATAGTAAAAATCAAATGCATAACCATACCTAATATTACTATGTAATTTACTTGTACTAGCTATCTTTAATTTAGAATTAAAATGTGTCTAAATAATTAACCATGAGTTTTCAAAATAAACAATTTAGCAAATTTCACATAAAGTGTCTTTATGCAATCATTATCCATCTACCGCTTACGCCACATGAGTTTTAAAGAAAAACCCCATGTTCTATCATCATTACTAAAAACTTTCTTTAACATTTCACGTTCATTTTTCTAGAGAGTATTATTGATTACTTTAATTAGTTCTTGCAGTAATTTCTTTTAGACGGGCTTGTAATTCAGCTATCCTCTCCAGGGTAAGGTTAATATCAGCTGCGTTCATGTTTTGTTTTTTTTCCCCTTTCATGTATTTTTTAAAGAAACTATTTTTACTTTTACTTAAAAAAACCAAGAATGTTTTGACTTAAGTAACAGCACTAATTAGGAGATTTACGTTACAGCCTTCTTTTTTTTTAGTGAACATTTGTATTTATTTGTGTCTAAAAGGGTAAATGCTGAAATATTTAAACTCCCGGGACTTATTTTTTTATTACGAGAGAAGTACGAAGAGTGTTCTGTAAAAATTGGATGTACACCCTCTTAAAAAAGTATTCACATATAAATGAAAAATCCTAGGTTTGTTTCGTAAATTAAAGATTATTCGTCACAAAATATGAATTAGATTATGTATATTTCTAATTTTTCATACTTCTGAAGATTTCTGCCATTTTTCAAAAACTTATTAATTATTCGCTAAGCTATTTTACCTTTTTTTTTAAATTTTAAAAATTTCGCTTATATAGGAATACCTTTTTGAGAAGGTCTACTTTAAACATAGGATTACGTTTTTTTAAAAACAAATCCTATAAGAAAAATAATTTTTTTTTCAACCTCGTCGCAAGTTTAAGTATTACATCGATTGAAAACTGACTCTGGAAAATAACCTGACTGTGGAAATGAAGTAACTCAATTACCATTTGTTCCTTTAATGGCTGTCAAAAACGTGGAGTCATACTTTAAAAAAACTACGTGTAAGATGTATAAACACTGCAAAGAATTACACGTCATATTCACAATTTGTGTAATTCTATATTGCTCCTCGAGGTTATACAGTTTGATATTTTTCACGATATTGAACCATGGAGAATTAAATATTTAAACTGAACATCTAAGTGCAGAAAACAAAAACAGATTGTTCAAGTAATAGGCCGTATTACGCGGTTTATCGTTAGAAAACTAACTGGTTGAACTAATCAGGCGAACAGACTGGAATTCCTTTTATGGTATTCAGACACATGACATCATAAATTAAAAATTGGAGATTGATAAACTCTGCAAAAACTTACTATACAATTGATATTAAATTTACTCAATGTTCACAATTAAGGCGGTTCTAAATATCTCTTTCTGATACACAGTTTCATATTTTTTACAAGATTAGATTAAAAATACTTTTTTATTCTGCTGAATCAGTGCTTAAATGTTTAAACTGAGAATTTCAAGTCGAGAGACGAGAATAGATAATATTAGTATTAGTAAATTTGTTACGATAACACGTATTAAAGCACAATATATACTGTAAATAAACCTTTTGTGTACATTAAATTAAAATTAGTTGCTAGGTTCATCATTTTCCAAGGGGGGGGGGCTTACAACTAACGAAACGATACGTAATCCTACGCGATGTTAATAGATTCCACGGTAGTTTCAACGAAGAGATACACGAACTTTTTTTGTTACAAAACATGTTAATTTAACCCTTTAACGCGCAGTGTTCCCGCTCTGGTAACACCAAACTCTGACGTTTTTACTGTTGCCAGTCACGAAGAATAGATTTGATTACTATAAAAATAGTTGCGGGTGACATAGCTCACGAGAATCCTTTACTTTTTAGCACGTCACTTCCCGTAAAAAAAAATTGTCACGATTAACAGCACTGATTTAACACACATTTTTAACAGCACTGACATCTGCTGAAAAATGGAAGAATGCGAGAAGAACTGGATAGATTGCCCAATGCTGAAAAAGGGGCAGCTGTTGCCATTGCTCGACTTAACTACCAGCAAGATGGCGGATGATCGAAACGTTCATCGCGTGCCACAGATCTACAGACCCTTTTTTGACGACACCTGGCTGTGCCCGGAACAGCCAGCTGTCGTCAAGAAAAGGTCTCTAGATCTGTGGCACGCGATGAACGTTTCGATCATCCGCCATCTTGCTGGTAGTTAAGTCGAGCGATGGCAACGGCTGCTCCTTTTTTCAGCATTGGGAAAGGGTTGCGCATCAAAGGGTTAATAGATAAAAAGGTTAAGTAAAAAAAGGAAGAAATGACGGGATTTCGTTATCTTTCATGTACCGGCAAAAGCAAATACCTTTCGTCTCATGTAAATAGATAAGCTATCTAATATCTTAGAAGTAAAATTCTAAACATGTTCCCTTACATATGACTCTGAAATGGCATCACCAGAAAATCCGCTAGTTTTCACAGAACTCAGAAAATAGCTGAACAAACACAAAAATAGCTGAAAACAAAGTTATTTTTTTAACAATTTCCGTACTGCTAATTATAACTTTTGACTCATTCTAGTTAAAATAATGCAAACGTATAGCTCCTATTGCGTTTCGCCAAGCACCAGAGACCCACAATAAAATGCACCCCCTTTAACACAACTTGAAATTTGTTGTTTTTAAACATGCAGGTATCCTCATTACGTGGAACGTTTTCTTGAGTTTAAACCCCAAAAATGCTTCACTTATACTACTACATAAAAGCATGCATATAGTCTGGAGCGTGATACGCTGTTTCCTTTTTCCTGTCAAAGGCGGAAACTCAGTTAGCTGTCAGACAATGCTACGAACAGCTGTGTGACTTTTTTTTACCGATAGAAGGATTCCATGTTTTGAGAAAAATGCATGCGGATTTTAAGTGGTTTTTTACGCTATTTATAATATGAGCACATTTTATACAGAAATCGATACTTGTGACTTTGTTCTTATTGAGAGGTGTGGATACGAGTACAGTGATGAGGTAATTATGTTCAAAGATATTCATTGTACTGTAAGTGAACGGTTTACTGCTATTCTTGTGTTTAGTCTGTTTGTGCCGTTTTGGCAAAGCTATCCATGGGTTATCTGTTTGAGAGGGAGGGGTGACTTGCTAAGAGGACTTTCTAAGGGATGCTAACGTGCATTCACGTTAGATCTGGAGAAAAACGACCAAAACTGCAGACCATCTGATAGCCAGCTGCACGACCGGGATCTCTATTTTAACATTTTTTTACGCTATTTGTAATATGAGAACATTTTACACTGAAATCGATACCGGTGATTTCATTTTTATTGAGAGGTGCGGATATGAATACAAACACATATTGAGCGCACCAAAATTACTAACTTCGGCCAGTCGTAGTGTCACCTCTAGTAATCAAAGGGATCGTACATGTACAGGGTGTGTCACAATTCCCTCCCGGAATTGGAAGGCTTATAAAACTATACATATTACCAATACAGCAAAAAATATGACTTTACTAGAGATTGAAATATATCAAGTTTTGTTTGAAAAATAATGGGCTTCCTCGTCGTTGGATTGGGCGAGGTTTTAACGACGACAATCGCTACCTTCTGTGGCCACCTAGCTCTCCGGACCTGACTCCATGCGATTTTTTTTATGGGGGGTTACATAAAAGATCGTGTGTTCGTATCTCCTATGCCACGTGATTTGCAAGATTTATGCCAAAGGCTCACAACCGCACTCGCTACCATTGATCGCGACGTGTGGAAAGAATTTGACTTTAGACTTGATACCTGCCGCATCACGAAAAGTTTACATATTGAACATTTGTGAAACAAAACTGATAACGTTTATTTCTCCGGTAAAGTCAACTTTGTTACTTTATTGGTGATATATATGTATATATATATTATAAGCCTTCCAAACCCGGTAAAGTAATTGTGACCCGCTCAGTGGCGAATTATTGCAAGTTTGTCGGTGGGGGGGCGGTTAGTCTGTCGGTGGGGGGCGGTTAATTAGAAGATTAACATATACATCCATTTTATGGAAGCGAAATAGGATCTTTTACATTAATTTCTCTTTTCTCGGGGGGGGGGCGGTCGCCCCCTCCGCCCCCCTTTAATCCGCCCTTGGACCCGTCTTGTATTTTTAAACGAAGAAAACCAAATTATAGATGGAAATATCACTTACCCATTTCTGTAGGGACGACAGTGGCCTGGGTAGGATTGCTCGTATATATCTGGAGCAGAAAAGAAGGCTGAATTATTCTTCTGACACTATGCAGTGTGAAGGTTACTTAAATGCTTTGGCATACCTCGAAAATGTCCCTTTATTTACTCAGAGATATAAAAGGAAGCTTAACAATTTTAAATCCTCCTCTCACGATTTTTGGAGATGCTTTAAAGCTTAATGCCATTCCAAAGTCTTCTGAAACTTCGGTAATCCGTGAGAACGATCATGATTTTGCTGTCATGTATTTATGTATAGGTGTTTTCTTCAGTATGCTGATTTAGCCTATCTCGACTGTACACTGTGCTGCCCTTCTTGTCGCTCAATGAATTCGGTAGAGATTTAACCCTTTGACAATGGCGCAACCATTTCCCAGTGTCTAAAAAGTGCAGCCGTTGCCATCGCAAGATTTAACTACAAGATCGAATCGCCTAGTGCGTGCCACAGTGCTAAAGAACATTTTTGACACAGCCAGCTGTGTCAAATATCCGATATACGTGCATGATAGTCACATATAGAATTACAGGGTGTCCGAAAAGTCCTTGACACATTTCAAAAATTCACAGAAAAACAACAAATTGTTGCATGAATATGAGGTTCGCACAAAAATGCTTCACAAAATCAAGAATTTATTTTTCCATTTTAAAACAAATTACTTGCTCATAGATGGAGCTGCATCTCCAGTTTTCAGCAATGAGAGCAAATAGGGATTTTTCGTGAGTTTGAAACAGCAATGACGGTGCGGCAATATTCATGCCAGCTATGGCGACTGCAATTGAGAAAGTGCATTTCGTAGGTTGGTATTTCGAATAAAAATCCATAACTACAGTTCTGAGAAAGTTTCGTAACATGTTTAAAAAAAAGACCGCAATCCATGCTAGCTAGAACGTGGTATTAACTTGAGTACCGTTTTGATGTGGTTCGAGCAACAAAAGGTGCACGCATTGAACTCTGGCAATGAAAGGTATTACTTTCTATTTTATAAAATGATTAAACGCCTTAAATTGCGTTTGTTTTTCTTACTGTGACGATACAGCGCCACCTATGAATACAATTTGGAAGTAATTTTTTTTTTTTTACGATGTCAAAAAAAAAAAAAAAAAAAAAAAGAAAGCAATGTAAAAGCAAAGTGACGGATAGTTAAAATCATTTAAAAACAGGTAAAAACACATTAAAATCCGTTATGTAGCACTATCGGTAGCAGCCACCACCTTCTTCAGCACAGGTCTTAGTTCTAAATGACCAGCTCTCTTCCTCAGCAGGGCGTTCCACCCAGGATCGATCTGCGCATGCGTCATATCATTCACAGCGCCATCTGTGGTTATAATCTGTAGGGCTTCCATATTTAGGGCATAATGACTGTTTTTGTAATTGTCGAGTTTTTGGCTATTGTTAAAGTTGATTTCTATGGGGTGTTCCTGGGCTATTTTTTGCGAGGGCAGTAGTACTGTTACTATTTTTATTTAACTATTATTATTTACATTTTTATTTAAAGTCTAAAAATTTAAAGAGCAGAAATTATGCTTCAAATGATATCATGTCAGTGAAACTCCGTCATTTACTACTTTGGATCTTAACATGCTGTTCCCTAAAATGATGTGCCTTGTTCAATCCTTGAATACAATATATATAAAAGCATATAAATTAGCTAGACAAAAATAAAGTGTTTTACTTTTACTGCCCGCTAGCAAACGTTTTTATTTACATAGTTTAACCTCTGTAAATGAAATAGTCAGTTTACCACGAAAATGTAATCTAATGAGCGTTAAATTTCCTTATCCGGGATCACATGGACTATTTACACCGGCTTAGTACCTTAACTAATTTTATATTAAGCGCGATCAAATGTACTAATATTTCTAAGAATAGAACTTAAACCATTTTAATAATTTTGGGAACTCTAAAACTTGCGGAAGCCCCGCCAAAGCATAGGTGACCTGTGCGGTAATTAGGCCCAGCTCGTTAGGGCCTAATTAACACTCTGGCAGTATAGGCCGGCCTACGTTTCAACCTCCCCTACCACTTTCTCCTACTCCATTCGCAAGTATAAATAACAAGTATTATACAGGTTTGAAAGCACCATTTTTTTTTTAACCATATACCCAGGCCTTATGAGCCTATTCGATAATGAGGGCCTGCAGCTAGTGACGGTATAACCCTGTCATATTTATAAAATTACATTTCATTTTAAAATCGAATGAATAATTACTACACATCGGAAAAAACACTCAAAATACTGGTGTTAAACAATAAAGTAAATAAAAATCTTTGTAAAAAACACACATAAGAAGTAACAGGTAAGTAGATACGTACGTTTCGACTAAAAATTGTTTTAGTCTTCCTCAGTCAAAGCCCTTCGTCTCTAAGAACAGAGGGAACACTGTTCTTAGTGACGAAGGGCTTTGACTGAGGAAGACTAAAACAATTTTTAGTCGAAACGTACGTATTTACTTACCAGTTACTTTTTGTGTGATTTTTACAACGTTTTTTATTTACTTTACTTAATGACTACACATCTTAACCCAAACCGTATGGTTCTGGAACTCATATAACTCTGTACAGAGGACAGTATAATTAGGCCACGCAAGTTCAAATTATTATGTTTTTATACATTTAAAATCGATAAAACTATATTTCACGAGCTTTTATAAGTTTTTAGAGTAATGAAGTTTTTTATAATATCGTATTGTTAGTAAAAAGAAATCTGCGTTTTAAAAACAAAATTTAAATATGTATTTTAAGTTACACTTTACTACGAAAATGTGCCAAGTTACAGGGATTTCGAATTACTGCCTCATGTTATCATAAATATTTAAAAAGCTATATTTCAAGCACGTAAAGCTCTTTTTTTTTGGCTATGTATCGACGGCTTTCCACGTTATTCAGTAACGTAATTAATCATGCATTCGAAAAGTTAAGGGGAAAAAAACAAAACAGAAAGTTTAGAAATATTTTCTGAATTTTTAAAGAACTTTATTTTTTAACCTTATTATAATTTATTTTTTCTTTGAGAGGGATATAACTTATGAAAAGTCAATTAATCCTGATTAATAAGGGATTTCAGCTTCAACAGTGTCATATTTCAAAGAAAATATAATTTGATGTTTAAGCGTAATATGTTTATATATATATATATATATATATATATATATATTTTAATTCTCGAATAAAGTTGGAATGTGTTTATGACTGGGCATGCATGTTAGTCTTCTGTTCTTTTGACGTCATAAATAGGCTTATATCGCTACTTAGTTTGTATATTCGAATCACAATAGAATATTGTTACAAAATTGTTATGTCATTTTTTCGCATTAATACGTGTTGTTGGAAAGAGAGTTCTACAGGTATTCCTGCAAGTGAAATGTGACCTTTTGACCTTGCCGACAATTTGGAGACTTTGTAGACCAATAGAAAGTCCTCTAAATCTTGGTACTTCAATTAGGAAATAAGTTACAAGAAAGATCGAGAAATATCCCGTCACGACCTGTGTGACGTGACGAGTTGCTTGGAAATCTATAAAAATCAGTTTCTCACGCTGTGAGTTAGTTGCAACAGACTGCGGATGTACAGCTGCTACACGATTGACGCTGTCATTTGAATAGTGCTATTGCTGTGGTAGTTAGTGCTTTGCTGTTGCATGTCTTATTAAATTCTGATGCTGTGAGATATAAGTGCTTTGATTCGTCAAATAAGGTGTTATATTTACTTTTTGAGTTTCCTAGACTATTTTAAGCTCTCCCACTTTGCGATTTTTGTATCAATATGCATTTACACAAATGCTTTGTGTAGAATTAAATGTTCTTTTACAGGATACACAAAACAATTAGATTACACTTTCAGTACGAATACAGAAGTTATTTAAAATAGGTTTTAACGCTTTTCTTAAACGAAAGAAAATTAATGTATATAAAAGTTTAAAACCTTCGGTTTAACCCTAGTAGCACAGCTAGTTAAAAAACGTTCAAATTACGTTGGGAACACGTTTTCCGACGTTAGAAAACGTCGTCTTTTGGACTAATTGTGCAAATAGGGAATATTAAGAAATATCTAGAAGTTAACACTCCCATGAATTTTTTTTTGTATGAAAGTTTAAAATCTTCGGTTTAATATTAAGAAATATCTAGAAATTAACACTCCCATGAATTTTTTAGTATAATTATTAAAAACAAACTTTAATCTATCTTTACAATTATCAATAAAATGCATGCAGGTTTCAAAAGCGATTTATTTGTAAATATTTTCTTCAGAATGGATAGCAGAGTTTCCTTAGTAACAGGTGAGCTTACTAGATAGTTGTTAATAAATTTAGAGTATTCTTTTTAGAGTATTCGTTATTAAGCTTTAAAATAACAGTTTATTTTTTTTCATCGAAAGCGTCTAGCATATCACTAATTGTTTTGGAACTTTAAGTTAGAAAGCGAAATTTCAAAAATTCTCAAATATCTTAAAAACTACTTTTTTTTTCAGCAAATCGGGCTTCCTGAAAGCTCGGTTATATACCCTAAAATAGAATTTCCGAAATTAATTTTTTTATAATTCCAGAACTTTTAATTGACTTTTATTGTTTCAGATTTGTTTTCCGATTGTTAAAAAATGTTTTTTCAAACTTGGGAAGCTTGCCCTAAGATTGTTTAGTCTTTTAAATCATTAATATAGTCTCGCAATTTTGCCAAATAAAGTAATGGTTCCCAAACGGTGGGAAGCGCCCTCCTTGGGGGCGCAATGCGTTTGCACAGGGGGCGTGAGAGAAATAGGCAAATAGCAAGTGATGACGCATATTTTAAGAAACCATCTTCTTTATTAACGAAAAACACTCAAAAACTGGTGTTAAAAGATGATATAAATAAAAATTTATCATATAATATAATAAAACACATAAAAAGGTACAATAAAATATACCTATAAATAAAACACATAAAAGTATAATAAAACACATAAAAAGATTCTTATCACCAAGTGTGATAAGTCACTTGGTGAGTCAGTAATCATATTAATTCTTATTTTTACTCCACAATATATCTTTTTTCATTTAGAATGTTTATTTATACTTTGCTGATAACATAATTTTGTAGAAAAGGCGACATGATTACATAACTCGAAAAATCGAAAATTCTCGTTATACATTTTCAATATTCATTGTAGTCAAAAGACTTGAGACACTTCTCTCTGCAAAATGGACGCTTTAGATTTCTGTGCATTTTCTATATTTTTTGAGAGAATAATGCTCATTCTAAGGAGAAAGAGAGACATATTTTTAACGTAGTAGAGAACACTTAGGAGTTTCAGTTAAAAAGGTTAGCCCCAAAATCTCCATTCTAGACACTTCCTGGAAGACGTCATTTATCCTTAAAAACGCCCAGTAGTTCTTAACGATCTAGAATATTAATGGCATGCGCAATAAGTCTTGAATGAATAAGTGGAAGGATCGTTTTGGAGATTTATTGCCGGCAGTTGGTATAAATCTGCAGAGAATGGTAACTTGCAAATCTTTCTGACGCGTTCTCTCAGACTTCTGACTCTCAGTTTTTGTGTCAGACATTCAGAGCATTCAAACGTCCATCTGTGCATATAAAAAGAGTTTGTCAGTTACAAAAAGAGTTATTACATATAGCTGATTTTTACTGAAATCAACTGAAACGATCCAATAATGTTAACCCTTTGAGGCGTAACCCATTCCCAATGCTGAAAAAAGGGCAGCCGTTGCCATAACTCGAGTTATGGCAACAGCTGCCCTTTTTTCAGCATTGGGCAATCTATCAAACTGTTCTCGCATTCTTCATTTTTAGCAGATGTCAGTGCTGTTGAAAATAATCGTGACCATTTTTTTACGAGAAATGACGTGCTAAAAAGTAAAGGATTCTCGTGAAGCTATGTCACCCGCAACTATTTTTATGGAAATCAAGTCTATTCTTCGTGACTGGCAATTGTCAAAACGTCAGAGTTTGGTGTTCCCAGAGCGGGAACACTGCGCGTTAAAGGTTTAATGATAATAATAATACTAATAAGGGTAGTTAAGAAAGGTAATGTAGCATACTCCTTTCAGCACACACACACTTAAAAATATCCAAACCTTACCAATATCTGCTTACTATTCAACCCCTTCTGTCTTATTACATTAGTTTAATTTTCTAAAATCAAGAGTCCTTTTGTTTTCCTGAATAAGACAGTCATTTATGTTAGATACATTACTATCGATAGACAACATAATTTTTACATAAAATTCATTATATATTAATGTGTTTGTTTGTTTGAAATGAGCTCACACCTCCGAAATATACTTTAAACAATTACTGTCTGTAGATTTTACTGTACTAAACAACTTTTTTGGGCTCCCTGTCAAAAAGTATATTATGCATAGAAAGTACTTGTCAATCGGTACGCGGGTTTCGATCGAAAAAATTTCGAACTTCGTCACCAACAGCAGAAGTTAATACACAGAGAGACTTCGTATTAAAAAAAGTAAACAGAAAACAAAAGAGAACGAATTGCGAATTGGCAGTTGGAAAAAGCAAAAAACCATGGATAATAAGAAAGGGGGTAAGAAGTTAGATGAATATGAAATATATAAGAAGTAAAATAAAATATAGAAAAATAAATAAGTAAAAATATATCTCAAAATAGAAACGTGCAAAAACAATAGAAAACAGAAAAACGAAAGAACCGTAACAAACAAACAATAACAAAAAAACCTAGATTTTTTAAACAGTACAACACATTTTTAAAATTTTATTTTATTTTTTACATTATATTACATTTTGTAGTCAGTCTTTATTTGGTCTAT
The DNA here is from genome assembly GCA_038373885.1 of Cheiracanthium punctorium. NCBI lineage: Eukaryota > Metazoa > Arthropoda > Arachnida > Araneae > Cheiracanthiidae > Cheiracanthium > Cheiracanthium punctorium. Next base: position 748,929 of record JAWZYV010012052.1, read on the forward strand.
GCTCAAAATCTCGCCATTTGACATCGGCCTTGGCGAGTTTTGCTCATATATCGCCAAATTTGGCACCATAAATAGTTTCGCATTTGGTATAACTGTAAAACTTTTAACCGTAGAATGTTGAAATTTTTGTATTTTGAACTATTGTAACATCTAACTGTGCATCTCTTTTAGGACTGTAATCGACTGGGTAATTTATTTACTGGGTCAGCCAAATGACTTTAAATACATTAAGGTGTATGGATACATTCAATTCATTGAAAGACTGTGGTCAATGACTACTTTGGCTATCCCCAAACTCTCGCAAACTATCTAAAGCTCGTCGGCTTTGGCAAAATGTCGCCCAATTAAGTGTTGAAAACAAATCTTTCAAATTGAACCCATCTTGGCGATATTTATTTATTTGCCAGGAGAGGACAGCTCGCGTCACTGAATGTGTCGCTTAGAGCTACATATACGTCCTTCCCGGAAATTCCCGCTACAATTTGGAACCTCATCAGAAGGTGGGGGACTTCTGATATTGGCACCCCTCGGAAACTGCTAGCGCCCGTCGAGAGGACTTTCGGAACCACGGATTTAACGTGCACGTACACCGCATGCACACGGTGGTTTTTAGTGGTACGCCGGTATCGAACCCACAACCTTCCGGTTACGAGTCCAACGCCTTAACCACTGGGCTACCACGGCCCTAGCTTGGTGATATTAGAAATACTTGGCTAGAAATCGCTAAACCTTAATATTACTTCAGTATTTTATGTCTTTCAAATAAAATAAGTTTAGATGAAGTGCGCCGAAAATATTTTTGATTTAATAGACGTGCAAGGAAGCCATGTGTTGTCCACATCAGATTTTTTTTAAATTGTGGGAAATTCAAAAGTCACCACAAGGGAGAAAATACTAATTAACATAGTGCATAGTATTCGTTATCGGTTTGAAGACGCATATATTCCCGAAAATCCCGCTGAATGTTGCTAAGTTTTGACGACTTTTTTAAAAGACGACGGTATATATATAAATTAAATATACTTTTTTTTAGGGGGGGGAGCTGAATTCTAGCTACGTAAGAAGTTCTAGCACAAAAGTTACGTCATTAGCAAAATAGCTCCGAAAAATGTTTGACATGCTGATGAGCTAAGCATAACCCCAACATCTCGAATTAACTTTAATAAGGTCTGTTGCAAGTGAGTTTTACAATGTTGTAAGTTTCAATATTACTCCGTTTGAAAACTACTGTGCGAAATAACCAGACTCAACTAGCCGAATCAGAACGTAATGTCATAAATTAAAAAATGCGTGAAATTCGTAAACTCTGCTAAACAATTTAACGTCCTATTCTCAATCTGAGCGATTCTAAATAGCCCCTCGAGGTTACATACTTTGATGTTTTTTCCGAGACTGAACCATAGAGGATTTAAACATTTAGATTGGTACAGCTTGGATATTTTCCACTACTTCGAGATGAAATATTTTGCGATGCTGCCAATCTGACAAGAATTATATTTAAAAATGTATGGAGAGGTGTTTTAATGGCAACCGTTATAAAAAATGTTTATTGTTTATGGTAATGCATAAATTGCAGAGAATAACCAAAGAGCAGAAAAGGCACCATTGGTTTCAAATATTTAAGCTGATTCTCTAAATTGAGCATTAAAGAGAGAGAAACGAGGCTAGATAATATTAATAGAAGTAATAAATTGTATAAGTTAATAGTTAGTATTAATAGATTTGTTAGTTTAATATAGATTGAAGTACAGTATACCACGTTAATAAATTTTTCGTAAAATTAAATGTGGTCTATTCATCATTTTTCAACGGTCGTCTTACAACTAACTAAACTTTAATCCTACGTTTCGTTAATGTATACTGTGATAGTTTCTATAAAAGGGACTACCTCATTTCTTTTTTCTTTTCTTTTGAGATTTCGTTTTGACACAGGTAGTTACGATCATATTTTAGGAAAGTATTCGTTTCCTACCATGCAAAGAACGGGCACGCAGCTAGTATAAAAATAAATTAAAGTACAATTCTGTCTGTATAAAAGGAATCACGCACGAAATAAATGTTGTTAACTAGGTAAAAAAGAGGCTAGTTAAAACTCTTTAAACAACGCTTTGGAGCTGAAGTTTAAACGCCTCATCAATATCGCTATCCTAGACACTTCCTGGAAGACTTCATTTACCCTGAGAAACACACTGTAGTTCTTTACGAAGTTGGCGATTAATGACTTGCTTAAATTATTTAATGTGTAAGGAGAAGGCTAGCGTTGAAAATTTACTGACGCCAGTTCATATAAATCTGTGGAAAATTGTAACTTTCATGTCTGTGTGTCTTGCTCCAGCTTGCGAAATTCAGTTCCTGTACGAGACATTCAGAAGCCTAACCCTGCTTATTATTATTATTATTAGTAGTAGTAGTTTTTGCAAAAAAATAGTATTAATTTGATATTAAAATAATCAAGCAAAGTTATGTAGTAAAGATAACATTTTTTTTAATTGCAAAGGCACTTGACTATGCATCAATAATAATATTATTATTATGAATAAAGGTAGTGAAGGAAAAAATACAGTACCCTCTTCCGTACACACAAAATATCTAAATCTTGGTGATATAACTTATTAAAATGCAAAATAACATCCCCCTGCCCCCCACCCACCCTCCCAAAAATAAAACCCCGGATATTTAACAAAATGATAGTTTTGGCTGATACAAAAGATCCGTCCTGCTTCTGTTGCAAAAAAAGTCATATATCATCCACATGAGTGAAAGGGTTACTAATGTTCTAATCTTCTGAACTTTCTAACCGTTTTTTTTTTTTTTTTCAATGGGCGGGCCCTGGCCACAAGACTTTTGCCACTACTAAGACCCGAACTACTGGCCATTTTATTATAGGGTCATCCCGTTTGCGACCAGCGTTACCCCCTATGAAGGGACGGACAATTTAACAGCCAAGCCCAAGCCAGGAATCAAACCTGGGCTCAAGGTATGATGGTATGGTTCTTATGCCACTACACCACTGGGAGGGGGGGGGGCAAAATTTCTAACATGTAGCGCACCCAAGTTCTCTGAATGTCTGTTAACATTAAAAAAACATTTCTCCGAACGTTAAAAGACGTTCAGAGAACCTGCGTGTGCTGGATGAGTAAAATATCTTTTCTAACGTTCCTGCCTCTGTGGATGGTGGAAGTGTTTTGAAACTTAACCGTTTAACGTGCAGTGTTCCCGCTCTGGGAACACCAAACTCTGACGTTTTTGACTGTTGCCAGGTACGAAGAATAGATTTGATTTCTATAAAAATAGTTGCGGGTGACATAGCTCCACGAGAATCCTTTACTTTTTATAGCACGTCATTTCGCGTAAAAAAATTGTCACGATTATTTTTAACAGCACTGACATCTGCTGAAAATTTTTTCAGGATTGGGAAAGGGTTGCGCCTCAAATTGTTAAGAAACATGATACTTGTTTAACACTTCCAAAAGGACGCTTAGTAACGTGCTTTTAAATGGTTCTCTAAAATCTCCATCCTAGACATTTCCTGAAAGGCGTCATTTATCCTGGGAAATGCACAGTAGTTCTCCATATACTGGGAAGATTAATGACAGGCGTAATAAGTTTTGAATGTATAAAGGGTGGGCTCGTTTCTGGCCGTTGCCAGCACATATAAATCTTAAGACAATGGTGTTCTACTTATCCCTATGTCTGGTGCTTCAGTTTGTGAATCCCGAGGATCGTATCTAGGTAGATTTCTGAAGCCATTTTTAACAATTTCAGGCAAAGTTGAAAAATGCAGGCGATCACAAATGTGAAATAACTTCGGAAGGCTGTATCTTCTAAACAATGAAAAGTAGCGTTCGCTTAATGTTTTGGGTGAGGGGTTATAAAGTTTAATTCAAGCTTCTTTTTTGCTTTTTCGTTTTTTTCTCGACGTACAGGGTGTTTCACGAATAGCTCGAACATTTTTAATGAATAACTCAGAAATGGTGATAGGTAGAAACTTGAAACAAGTGGTATGATAACTAAAAAATGAAATGTAAGAATTTGATTCTGAAGCCTCAAAATTTTAGTAACAAATTGCACCGATAGATGGCGTTATAACCGGAATTGCAGATGCCAGAAAGAGCGCTCAGGCACCGAGAACAATCACTTCAAAACCAATTTAATATGCGCGTCTTTCACACTACGTGTCAGGGCTGTATCCAGGAAAATATTTCGAGAGTTGGGGAAAGGGTTGAAGTCGAGAAAATACAGAAGTCAATCAATGCCTTTTTCCATATCTGTCGCATTGTTCAATGCAATAACTCTGTGATCGAATTATTCGTCCACAAAGTCAAATACGTCTTGTGTACAGCGTAGGCGAGAATCATCCTGTTTATAAACCATGCCGTACCCGGTGGATCATCTAACGGTTGTTTATTGGCGTAAATGTTTCAAAAGCGCAGGATACCGTAATTCATTGTTCTTTCTCAGTAGAAAAAAGGTCCAATGTCGCCTTCGCAAGAGATTGCAGCCCAAACAGTAAGTTTGGGCTATGAAGCAGTGATGTGTGCAACAAATGATAATTTTCTTAGGTACGTCTTACTGTTTGCAGTGCCATTTATCGGTGCAATTTTTAACTAAAATGTTGCGGGTTCTGTATCAAGTTCTTAAGTTTTTTTTATGAATATACCACTGGTTTCATGCTTCTATCAATCAACGTTTTTGAGTTATTTATTTTCAAAGTTAGAGGATTTATTTGCAAAGTTGCAGGCCTGCATGAAACGCACTGTATTTAGACGATACTCTTCATGAGTGGCCCGCTCCGGCTTAACTCCCTGTGATTGGTTTCTTTGGGGCTGTATAAAAAATAAAATATTTCTGCACCTTTGCCAGTTGACCTTATTAAACTGAAAACGAGGAGTACAGCAGCAATCGATACTGAATGAATATTGTTCCTGTTTATGGTGGTTGAACATTAAACATTACAATGTTGTTTTTAGCACCAGAGTGCTATTAATTTCAACCTTGCTTTTTCTGTAGACACGATTTTGGTACAATTTTCGCGTCGAGTCACTTTTGAAATGTGTTTGCCAGATAACGTGAAGAGGGGGGGGGGCGTTAATAAACTGTTGAAAGTAGCACAAGGTTTGCAATTTTTGATAATTGATCGCTAAATTTGGCTCCAAAGCGCGACAATTTATTATAAATATATTTCGAGTATAGTTAGAAAACGCCTGGCGAATATTGTAAAATAGTTTTAGTAGGCGATTTTAATATAGATTTTAATTCCGAAGAAGTGTTTTATAGAAGAGAGAAGACAAATACGGTACACTCATAGATTATGATACACTTTCCAAATGGTATTTATACAGGTGAAGTATGGTTTGACTATGCCTGGCGAAAATTGTTAAACAGTTTTGGTAGGCGATTTCAAGGTAGATTTCTATACCGAAGAAGTGTTTTATGGTACAAGGAAGGAAAACACGGTACAATTATGGATCATGATGCCCATTCCAAACAGTATTTAAAATGTCTACGGGATATAGTTGGAATATGCCTTCAGAAGATTGTAAAACAGTTTCAGTAGTTGATTTTAAGATAGATTTCGATTCCAAAGATGTGCTTTACGGTACAAGTGAGAGTTGATTCCTATTTTAACGCCCCCACTCTCGGAAACCTAAAAAATCTCGCACTTTGGCGAGCTTTGCAGTCATGGGTCTCTAGGACATATGAACAAGTTTCATCACTCCCAAAAGAACTATATGAAAACTAAAGTGAACAAATTAGCGATAAACGCACCTGTTAAGGAATTTGAAGACACTTAATTATTAAAATTACATTAATTGGCAACCCAAAATAAATAAAAATGTAACGGAATGCTTTACTTACTGTTGCACTAAATCTCCATTTTAATTCTAAATTACAATTGCCACATAAATATAAAAAATCGTCGTAGTACCTCCATGTGTTTAATGATCGCCACCTTGGCGAGAGTCGAGGCGTTAAAGTAGGAATGAACCCAGAAAGAGAAACACGGCACACTCATGGATTCTGATGGACATTCGAAACAATATTTAAGACGGTGAAGTATAGTTGTAATATACTTGGCAACGATTGTAAAATAGTTTAAGTAGGCGATTTTAAGATAGATTTCGATTCCAAAGATGGGTTTTATGAAACAAGGAAGAAAAATACGCCACAGTCATGAATAATGATACATTCTCCAAGTTAATGGAATAAGGAAGAAAAATAGGGACGAAGCATAAATCATGATACCCTTTTAATATATAGCAGTTTGGTGCGTATTTAAAATCTGAAAGTTTTTCAGATTTTCTTCCTTTTTATATTTTCTTTTTTATTTCTTCTTTTGCCAAAATGCGTATATCTTTTGAAGCTTTGGAAATTCCTTCGTAATCACCCTGTATTAATGAATTTCGTTTCTCTGTCTGCGTGACCGTTCGTTTGTCCACTCAGCTGTGCGGTCGCTAACTTCCATAAACATGTGCTGCTGCGAAGTTTATATACGTGTGTTGTTGTTATGGAATGTATCATGTGGTCTAATGAAAATGGTTAGTATAGCATAAATAGCTTTTCTCAGAAAGAGCTAAAAGAAATGTATTGACTTTACACCCAACTCTAAAATTTAAAATAAACTCATAGGCACAACAGTTTATGTAATGTCCCGCAGTGGCCTAGTTTCTAATCTCTGTTCCCATAAGAACACGGAAAGTGAAGCAGCACCGGCTTAGCCAGTGCTTGGGAAGGTGAACATCCCACTAACTGCTGTGAGACCGTGTATGCTAATGCGAGCTGGTGCACGTAAAATCTCTTCATGGCTCCAATGTCCTTAGTGTTTAAAGGATACCTCTGGGGGTACCGATGTCAGGTGCTATGTCTCTCATTTGAAAGTGATTCAAAATTAGGAGACCATTCATAGGGGCAATGTTTGTCTGCCTACTAGGAACCCCCATAATGAAATGACCAAAATCTCTTGCTCTCGTAGCGGTCAAGTAGTAGTGTAGTGCAATGCGCTACCACTAAGCTACTGCTCTTCACGATAATCACTTAAAATGTATCCTACTATATAGTTACTCTGATCCCTGATTCACTCTCTAACAATTCCAGGAAACCAATCCAAGATAAAACTTTTTACCGCCATTACTCCAAGAAGACAGAAAAGCACAAGAAGCGTAATAACATCAACACTGTTTGTACGATATGCGTGAAATTCTTGATAATTATGTATAAAAATATAGAGAACAATCTGCGCAACTTTAAAAATCTGAAAATCCACCCGTTCCTTCATTTTTAAGCGATTTTTTGATCTTTACAACTCTATTTTAATTCCGAGAGTAAAAAAAGTGAATCATGTGCGTGATAAAATTAGCTGTTTCAAGTGAAAATGACGTTATATTGAAATCACGGTTATCAGGCTTTGAAGGGAATTTCAGTTCGTTTTAAACAGTTTTTGCAGATAACATAGCTTAATTTTTTTTCATTAAAATGATCATCTGCTTGAAGCATTGATATATGAGGGGCTGTGTACACAAAACAAAATCGTTCGAATGTGAAAAGTTTTCGCGCGTTTCCAGAAGAGCATGAAATTCGATTTGGGTATGGAATAAAAATTGAATATGAAGTTATCTATTTTAGGTGTACGAAGATGAAATATATTGAGTGTAGACATATTTTCGTCGAATTTTTTTTCTAGCGCCCGTTGTAATTGCCTTCACAACGGACTTTGACTTCCAGTTTTAAATAATGCTCTCCGCTGAAATTAGTAAATGCTTCATTGATGACTCTTCTACAAGGTGAAAACATTTTCATAGATTAGACTCTTCATGAGTAGTATCTCTAATCTTCATGAGTAGTTCGTATGTACTTTTCTTTTCACAAAATATCGTTTATTTTTGTATGGGATATTTTATAAAATTGGTTACTGAATTAAAATGTACTAAATGTTTGGTAGCTCAAGCTACACGACTGGGTAACTCATGTTACAAACTACAACCAAAATATTCTGATGTCTGACTTTGAAGTGTTGTCATTTTGATAAAAAGAAACTTTTACTTAAAACAAACTATTCTCAACACATCTACAACAATTTCTCATAATTTCTCTAAACACAATTTATTAAAAAAAAAATAATGGCCATGTCCATGTTCATATGGAATTACCCTACAGCAAATGTTTGCGTGTAAACCTTTTTACCTTTATAATGTTAAAAGTGCTGTAACTAGAACACTCACCCTATTTCGTACAAGTAGATTTGATTGCGTAACTTTTCTTTATTTTTAAATCTTAAAACGTGCATAGTTTGCAGTTAGTCAAAATAGAAAATTTACTGGAGTTTAATCTGAATGCATAGCAATAGTCTTTTGTCAGAAACTTTATAACTACCGAAAAAAATGCGAAGAATATACTTCTCAAAATTAATTTCATTTTCTTCTACCCATTAATAAAAATGATTTATGCATATTTAACTACTTAATACACTTAAGCGCGCCCATCCCAGTTCTACGTTTTATAAATCACCCGATTCATCCTGGAACATCTTATCATAAATCACCATACCTTACTTTAGGGGAGCATTTTTCAGATATGTATTTATGTGATTTCCCAGCAGATTGCGCATTGATTTCACAGTGCCCTTACACAGCAACATGTTCTAGGCACGGGCCATTTATCTCGAAAGCAGGAAAGCTTATCTCGACAGGACTGCACAATTTATATTCTTGGGAATATTAAATCTTTTTTATCCATCCAATCGATAACAGTCGTGTAGTCACCAGCCATTGTCGCAAAGAGCTATATTTTTGTGAATTGATACGATGGTATTTGAAAAGCATGAATAATAGCTGTACTAGTTATAGGATGTTTCACTAAGAACTCCTAACTTCGAAAATGAATAGTTCAAAAACGGTGATAGATAGCGGCATGTAACCAGTGATATGTTGATTAAAATTACCGTTAGAAATTGATGCAGAAGACACAAAAGTTTTATTTACGAATTGCACTGACAGATGGCGCTATAAGCGGGAATATGGATGCCAGAAAGAGAGCTTAAACAAAGACATAGAACAATCATATCAAGACCAATTTAATATGTATAACCTTTCGTGCTACACTCTAGGGCTGTAGTCAAGAAAAATTGTCGGTAGTTGAGGAAGGAAAGTGATTTAGAAAATACGGAAATCAATACGTGCCTTTTCCAATTACTGTAGACAAGTTCAACGAGATAACTCGAATTATTCGTCTAGAAGGTTGGAAATATCTAAGACGGTGTAGGCTAGCTTCATCTTCCATGATCCATGAAGTGCCCGGTCGATCATCCAAATTGTTGAGAAGCGATAAATGTTTCAAAAACGCAATACACCATCAGACGTCATTGCTTCTCAAAAGAAAAAAAAGTCCAATGATGCCTTTCCAAGAGATTGAATACCAAACGATAAGTTTGGGGCAATGGAGTGGTTATGTGCACGACAAATGAGGATTACAGCTTACAACCCCATCTATGGACGCAATTTATATCTAAAATCTTGTAGCATCTGTATCAAATTCTTAAGTTTTTTTTTTTTTTAATAAAATACCACTGGTGTCATTCTTCTATCAATCACCGATTTTGCGTTTTTATTTTCAAACTTAGGGGTCCTTCGTGAAACACAGTGTATACCTTTGGCAGCACGGTTGGGTTCGTTAAATCACAGGCTGTAAAAAATGGTGCACGCTTTATGTTCTGCATTTTCGTTGAAATTCATATGCTTATAGGTTATTCTTACAAACTAGTACCTACGAGTTTTCCAGAGTTTTTTCAATTAGTTTTTCAAGTTTTCATGAATCTGGAAAAGGGATTTCTGTGAAAAACATAATTTATTGGGTATCCATGTTTTCATTTTACATTTTTAGAGCAGCAAATGACGTTTTGTCATTTCTTTCATTGTTCCTGTCATTTCTGTACCATATGCATCCTATCTGTCGCACTAGGTCTACAAAAAAATACAAAAAGTAAAGAATGCCAAATATATTCTTTTTCGTTATACATGAAGTATAACATTTTGAATCAATGGAATTAAAAATGTTGTACTGCATCACGTCTTCCCATTAAAAAAGCGTTTTAGAAATGACGCAAAATCATCAATCTTATTTTGTTCCATTTACTGAGAGTCACCCTTATAAAATTTCAGATATTTTAAATTGCAGTAGGCTTTCAATACTAACAAGCCCAGGGGTGACTAAATCGTCATGATTTGGTGCCCCTGAATTCACGAAATCGTCACGGTCACATATGTGCCACACTTGGAATATGGGATGATTTCAAGTGCTGAATTGAACCCTTCTGTATACTTATTGTTTTTAGATAAATTAAAGATTTTTGAAATAATTTCGCACCTGAAAGTATTTGATTTCTTATACCTTATTATATTAAATCAAAAAGAAGCATTTGTACACTCCAAAAATCCAATTTTCCCTGATCCCCTACCAAATATCCCATACATTAATTCTATCCTTCCTCAGAACGACAATTTAAATTCTATGTTTACACGTTACTACTTTTTCTCTCATACACTAGAGCCATATTCATATTTTCCAACACTATCCATGAATGTAAGAAAGTAAAAAAAGCGTTTCAGTTGTAGGCGGAAAATAATACTTTACTTCATTTATAATTTTTATAGTATTTACTTTTATATCTATTATTAATTTTGGATTCTTTTTTACATTTGTTCCTGCGTTGCCATTGGAAAAAATTATAATAATAATAAAAATTGAAAAAAAAATGAAAAGAAATATTGGATTTTGCGCAAGAATACTTTCTGAAAACGCCGGCCAGCTTGTATGGTGGATAAAGCACCGTACTACGGTTTCGGGTTCAACTCCTGGAGGTCGAGGTTCGATCCCCGACTGGGAGTAGATGTCATTGCGTCCATCCCTTCATAGGGGCGACGTTGGTCCGCCTACTTGGTGCCCCCATGATAAAGTGACCAACAACTTCGGCCTTAGTATCTGCCAACGCCTCCAAGACATTATCAGGGCCCGCCATTTGAAAGAAAAAAGTACTTTCTGGAAACTGTCCCTTTTTTTTCTTTTGAGAGAGAGAGAGAGAGAGAGAGAAATGTTCGTTGGAATTTTTGTTGCCGCTCAGGTGGTGAGATGACTTAAAAACCATTCTATCACGTCTCGGGTCCCAGGATCGAATCCCGGCTGGGGCATAGATGTTAACTTGTTCGTCCCTTCATAGGGAGTGATTCTGTCTGCCCAAAGGGTGCTCCCATAGTAAAATAGCCAGTGGTTCGGGCCTTAGTAGTGGCAAAAAGGCTAAGGACCAAAAATGCACGCCCATAGGGAAAAAAAAGATGTAATAGAAATTCATTTTGGTGCAAGACTGTATGTGTTACACGACTGGAAAACAAACATCGAAAATGAATCCTGTATGAAACATGTGTATTTTGTTTTTTAAGGGTTAATAAGTTAAGGAATGTGAAGTACTCATAAATCTAAAAATTGAAAAGGAAGGAATATGAAGTTTAATATCATATATGAATACGAAATTCTGTAGTTCAGTAAACTTAAATGCTTGCAAATTATGTAATTTAAAAGTTCATGTTCAGTTAATACAACTTTTCGTAGGAAAAAAACGGAAAATAATTGCACCACTCTAGAAAAGAATCCACACGCAGAGTTTCATTGTTTGACTTTCTACCATATCGAACAAGAGAAAGGATTTACCCATATCTGACTGCTTTATTCACCTCAACTCACCCACCTCAGCTTCCGTTTTAAAAATAATCCATTTTATATTCTTCAACGTCTTAGCATAAATCACCATGCTTTACTTTTTCGAAGCTTGTTTCAGACATATAATACTTATGTGATTTCCCAGCAGATTGCACGTAGGTTTCATGGTGCTTTACGAAGCAACTTGTTCTATGCACCATCCATTTATCTCATATGCAGGAGGCTTAGCAAGGTAGTAGTGCACCATTTATATTCCTGGGAATCTGAAAGGTTTTTTCGTCCATTTAATCGATAATAGTCGCCTAGTCACCAGCCAATGTCGCAAACAGCTATGTATTATAAAAAATGTAGAATATTCTTTTATAAATGTTAAATGACTATTTAAAGAGCATGAATAGTAGTGATAATTGGCTGGCACTGTTGTGTTTGTTATGGAAATGAGTGGCAAAATATTTTCTTGTACTATGCTAAGCAGTTTGACAGAATAATAAATGCTTACACGAGGAATCGATACGAAAGCAATCGATTTAGTTTTTCAAAACTAACATCTTTGCTTTGTTTCTATATTTACAAAAATATACTTGTACAGATTCACAAAGAGATTTATATTCCTGACGGAAAATATTACATTTTGTGTAAAATATGTTGCATAGTTGTATAATAATGCAGAGTATGTAACAGTATGTTTAGCATAGCTGTAAATCTAGCATAGATTAAATTAATTAAAAATAACATTAATAAGCATTAAACAATGATTTTAATTTTTCAAGGATCGAATTTATTTTAATGTGATCGTAACTATCCTCCTAAATCATTACAAAATAGTACCATATATCAATTTTTTTAAAAGTTTTGAGATGACAGTAAATTTATTTTATAAAACGATTTCATTTCCTGAAATGTTAATTTAAATGAATTTTCTTTTTTGTTGTATTACAAAAACCGCAATTTAAAATGAGAGTATTAGAACAATTTTAATCTAAGAAACTTAGAAATGTTCCTATTTAGTGACATTTTCCTAGTAAATTTTTTGTACATTAGAAAATCATATATAAATTAATTAAAAATAATCTAGAGCCATTCTTTCAATTAAAAGAATACATAGACGCTAATATACACTGAAAAGACATTTTAAAGTTTTAAATAAAAATTTGAATTTCTTGCAAACAATCACTTAAAACATTAAAAGAGTAATAACCACTTATCTTTTTTCTTTAATATTGCATAGAAATTTATTTTTAACACAGGTTTAGTGCTCTAGACACTACTAAATTAATTAACGTTCTTTTTTGTGTTCTGAAATATAAAACTAAAATTTAAATCTAACAGTATGACAGTATGACAGTTATAAGAATTATATAATCTTTTAAAAGCTTTATCTGATAGCACTGTGCTAACGAATGTGTGAATTTTAATGATAGATTTTAAAAATGCAATTTTGTTGAAAAGAAATCCACACACGAACGTTCTGCGAAACCCTTCACAGCTAGTTAAAAACATTAAATTTATATTTCTTCATTAATAAAATTTATTATGCATACTTAATTATTTAATGAGCTTGAATGCACATTAGATCTTCACTTTTATAAATAACACATTTCATTTTTTATATATTACCATAAATTACCACACCTCTCTTTTTGGAAGCATTTTTTGATATTACAATACACCATTTGTATTCCTGGGAATATCAGAGCTGTTTCAGCCATTTAATTAACAGCTGTCGTCTAATCAGCAGCCTTTGTCTAAACAGCTATATTCTCTTGAAAAAGTGTTGATATTTTTTTTAAGTCGAGATTTACGGTTAATGAATTATAGGAATAATATTTTAATTACTCATCTGAATTTATTCGCATACTTTCATTGTAACTTTTATTGATGATAAACTAGAAAAAGAGTTCGTCGATCTGCTTAATTAAATATTAAGCATTTGGTAACAAGATGATTTAATTAGACAGAAGTCTACTACATTATTATTTTGTAACTAGAGGTCATATTATAACATTTTATTTAGTCAGTTGAGATTTGAAATTAGCTGTTAGTTTTACAAAAGTTTCAACATTCCGAAAAGTTTAAAAGTAATAGGGAAACCCTTTTTGAAATTGCACTTATATGTAGTGTTTAATTTAAGATGCTACAAATGCATTAAAAATCTTGTTATGAAAAGTATATTTTGAGATTGTAAAACATTAGTGGAACTGAAAAGAGATGTTGCTTTTCCGCATGTCAAGTTTTGCCTAACCAGAACTACTGAAGCTAATAGTAACAAAATTTGACATGTACTTGGGTTTTTCAACATCTATGATGAAATAGGTAGCATTTTATAAAATTCGTAACCTATGGGTGTTTAGTGGGTCAAAACCTTTTCTTAACATATTCCACGTGATTTCAAAGAAAGAAAATACCCAAAATGATATCCGTCGAATTCTTGCTGCAAAATACATTATTCACAAAATACCTAAAATATTTTTCAGAAGATTTTTCACATCGCCCTCCTTCGATGGTCATCTTGGATGGTCGTCCCTCCCTACTGGTCATCTTGTATGGTCGTCAAGGGAGAGGACGGTCATCTTTCATAATAGAAAAAATATCATCCAAAAAAGTTTTGCTTAGTATACATATAATAACAGAAATCTTGACAAGGTAAAAAACAGGGATTACTTAAATGTTCTGGTGCCTTTTAAGGGCCGTAAGTTTACACATAAAAGAAATAATTCCTTTTTTAGAAACATTAAAAAATTCTCAGAATTTTTTTTTAATGTTGAAATGTGTTTAGTTTTATTTTCAAAGCAATGCGAAAAAAAATGTCGCTCATAACAAGCCCAATGTGTGTTTTGAAAAATTAGCGAAATTTTCTCATAAATTGTCATTTAAGACTTTTAAAAGTTATGTAAAGTTACTTAAAGTAAATAAAAAACAAGATAACAGACATTTAAAAAGAAATACAACCTTATCTAATGTATTTTAATTATTATGTCATCATGCACTTATCAATTTGATGAAATTTAATTAGCGTTGAATGCACATTTTACTTTATAGACACTTCTACAGAATGAAAAAAATAATAAACTCTCTTAAAACGGTTAAATTTGAAGTGCATTTTTTAAGAAAATGATGTTGATATGTTCTATTTACCTTAAATATCGATTAAAAAATTATTAATTTTTCAGATATCTTTCTTGACAACGAAAATAAAAACTGATTCTGGGTTTCACTATCGTAATTGCTGTGCAGCTTTTATCTTTATTATAAAATTAGCTTTTAAACGTTGAAAACATAGTTATAAATAATGTTATGTAAAAACAATGATTACACAGTGTACATGTAAGCGTTTATGCTATGCACACGTATACATTTTAATAAGTGCATGAAGGTACACTTTTACAGGGTGATTAAAAAATAGTTTATAAAATGTCATGGTGAATCTGGCATACAAAAAATGTTAAAAATCACGTAGGAACATAAGGCTCGCAAATGCTATCAGGCGCCACTAGAGGGAGTTTAAAATAATTCGTAATACAAAGACAAGAAATAAAGCCATTCCAGATCAGTTATTTATATTATTCATTAATCACATGCTACAAATGTACAACCATTACACTCGATGCTCGCAGTTTTTCCTGATGCATTGGAACACGTCTGATATCGACACTGCATTGTGAACGGTATACCTTCTCAATGATACCAGGTGTATCTTGAACCAGGCCTTCGAACCGTAATTTTTTTCGTTCCGGGTCAACTAAAAATAAATATATCGGTTCAATTCCGGTTTTCTTTCCACCAAAAATAACGGTTTTCGGTTCAGTTCCGAATGAATAATTTTATATTATGTATATTCTTATTTGTTCAAAAATATAATTTTATCATAAACAAAAAATGTAATTTATCAAAATTTAAAGAATTTTATTCTTTTTTTAATTGGTAAGTTGGTTACAGTATGCAGTATTGATAAGTTGGTTACAGCAACAAATCGACGGAAGCTTCAAACCCTAATAAACCGACATTTTTTCCGGTTCAGTCCCGGTTTTCGTTCCTACCAAAATAACGGTTTTTTCCGGTTTTCGATTTCCGGTTCGAAGCCCTGTCTTGAAAACACCCTGCTGCCGAAACAATTCTTCCTGCTAAGTCTTCCGGCGATGACAAAGGTGTTTTACAAACCTTTTAAAAACCACAGAAGGGAAAAATCAATGAGAGTGATTTGGCGATGGAGGTGGCCATGTGATTGCGAACGAGAGGTTCCACACAATCGTCGGGGCGAGGCACCTTTCTATTCGGATAATTCTTTCGACAGAATCACGCGGCTTCTCGTCCATTGCAATTGGATACGCATGTCAACCATTTAGCAATTCGTGTTACTAGCCATCTTGCTTCCAACACATTTACGGCTTAAATGAAGAAATCTCCGTTTGCTCACCTCATGTTTGTAGGGTAGGTGGGGGCAAAGGTCCGCAATTTCGAAACTGCAACAAGTTATGCACTTATATTTTTTTATTAGAATGTAGCTTAGACCTTTACCTGTCATCTTAAATGAGCACTTTTATCTTACATAAAAACTGGAAGTGACTTTTACAGATTTTGGTATTTTCGGATCTTTGCCCCATCTATTGGGGTAAAGGTCCGCGATGGTGGACATGGCACAAAACTCAGAAATAAATTCAGTAGAAAGAAAGTTGACTTTGCTGCAAAATTATTATTTGTCAGGTTGTGAGGTTGACTGCTGTAAGCGCTCTTCAATACTGGTGGAGTATATTTAAATTTTCCGTTTTTTTGTGTGCTATGAATTGCACGGAATATTTTGATTGAATATGATAACTATCTCCGAAGTATGTATTGTAAAGTTAGTTTAACAAAAACAGATAGACGAAAAGAAAAAAAAAATACTGTCGGTTAAATTTAATAAGAGAAACTTACAAAATAGGGGGGAAAGACAGTTGGCTGTAACAGAACTAAAAGGTACTCAAATCTCTAAGCGTCTTAGAAAAACTTATTGCTAAAACTGATCTAACGAACTGATGTGAACGTAAATGTTCCAATCGCAAACCAAATCTGTGGCAAAATAATAATACTAATAAATAAAATACATGCCTGGCTGAAAATTTACATGCTCTGGGCATCTCGGGCAGCAAATTTTTCCGGCCCTGATGGACATTAACATAAGGCCCAGAAATTACCTCAATATGATGGTTTTGGAAGGCTCAGGACGTGACACAACATGCGAATATCAAACAAACAAAATAATGACAACACCAAAGCATTAGGGGCACGATTCGCATTCGGATCTTTACCCCTTTATACATCAGGATTCTTGGTCCATTTGATGAAGATAAGAAAATTGTTTTCTTGCAGTTTTGGTCAAAAGTCGTATCACTTGTAACATAAAGTAATGCGATCATTATTAGGTTAGCTTCACATACAAAGAACCATTAAAACATAAATCTGTAAAAATGCGAGCAAAAGTTAAATTCAAAAATTTTTAAAAACTACATCAAAATACGCTTAAAAGTAATTTACCTCATAGTATGGAAACTGACAATCGCACATCCGCGGTTCTTTGTTTGCAAAATCAGTGTCATCTAGGGAACTTGTGAAAAAAATCAGTGTGGGCAATTTAGATTTATAAATAATTAAAAGCGCATTCCCCACTACCGCATAGTAAAGCCCTCTATAGTGGCATTTGTGACCCTAATGTTCCTATGTGATTTTTGATACTTGTTGTGTGCCAGATTTACCATGTCATTTTGTAAATGTGTTTTTGAATCGCCCTGTATAATGCTTAAATCACTATGATTATGTACATACAAAGGCGCTACGGGGGTTAAAAGGTTTGTTCATCAGGACTAACTTGGAGACCCCAAGTCGGGGGGAGAGTTGACACTGAACGCAGAAGAAACTGAACTCCTGGTTTCATTTTTATAGTAACCAGTCATGCAGTTTCTGAAAAATAAAACTAAAATGAGAGAAACAAGGCACATAGTTTAATGTTAGGAAGACCATAAAGTTATTTCGTTTTTAATTTTTATATAAAATTTTCAACAAATTTTTAATTACTAACAAGCTGTGTCTAAACATCGGATTCATATCTACTTTGAACACTTTATAGCGTTATTTATCGGAATTAACTTGGACACTCCTGTAAAATAATTATAAATGCCACGATGGCGTATGATACAATACACAGAAATAAAATTTCCTATGAAATGGGGCCGGAGGCGTTCTCCACCTCCCATCGAATAATTCGCCCGATTTATCCTAATTGTTAATAAAGATAGGAGCACATTTTGTACTTTTACGCCCTGATAGTATGCAGGTTGTCATGTTTTTGAAAATAAAATTTATAAATCTCGTAGTAATAGAAGAATATTCACGACAGTCAGAGCATGACGAACGAACGGACAGACCAATTAAGAAGAGAAACCCTCTATTCAATATTACGGGAAGTTCTAGAAACCGATCTTTCTTAAGTATTTAAACTATTAAAAAATATAAATTTATTGTGGTGAAAACTGAAGTTCAAAACGGTATGGCTTTACCTACCATCCGTTCACGGGGCTAATTCTGCTGTGTTTTTAAATAGTAATTCAGATTATAATATATATATTTTTTTAAATTTACGTATGAACAATGTGTATAATATTAGAATACTTCTTCAGATGAAAAGTAATAACGATTGCACAGTCACACTTATTCCTTAGAAAGTTTTTTTTAAGGATTGTAACCTTTTTATTTAACACATTTTCAAAACCCTTGTATCTTTTAATAAAAAATGCTATGCGAAAAAGAGAGTGTATTTTCATAAACTTTTTCTAAAAATGCTCGAAACATAATCAACTTTTGGCTGCCCTTTTTTAAATAATAACTTTTCATCCAATTTTGTAAAAATATTCGTAAAGAATTAATGATGTGATACTTCGCTTAACATTTAGGAGAAAATTCTTTATGAACTTGCTTTGAAAAATTTCATGTATTAACCTAAAATACTTTCACACACAGTAAAGAAAAGTTGTGTTTTTTAAGTCTTATTTGTTCAAGAGCTTTTTCTTGCAGTATCTAAAATACTGTCAAAAAGTAACAGAAAACACTCAAAAGAAACTGGTGTTTACAAGATAAAATTATTTATATACAATAACACACATAAAAGGTACTTATGGTTCTATGCACGTGTTTCGATCAAAAGCATTTCGACCTTCTTCAGTATCAGTAGAAGTCCATACACAGACTGTATATGGACTTCAAACACGTGAATAACCTGATATCTTTTATAGGTGTTATTTTACAAAGCGTTAATTATTTTAACTAAAATAGTTTCTCTTTAAATAAAAAAAATATTTTTTTCAGTAAACTTATATACTATAAAAAGCATTGTTATGAACCAAGAAGTGATTATTCTAAGATTATTGGATCCGAGAGATGTTTATTTTTACTATTTCTTTCTTTTTTTCTGAAAAATTCTTCGGAACTTAAATCTAATTAATTTAGTAACTCCTTACTCATAAAGTTTTTAATCAATAATAATTTAAAAGTAATACTAATTTTTAATTCTCAAGAGACCAAATGCTTCGGTTGGAATCTTTCATTGATCTTGTTTTACATTATCGTCATCATCATCATCATCATCTACGTCTGGGGTTAGGCTACGAGAGAGAAATAAATGAATTTTGAGATACTTGTTATCTTTATGTACTCTTTATTAAATTTACTCTTTCGAACCTTCATAATAGCAAATTTAATAAAGAAGAATGGAATGAAATTTTAAATTGAATTTGAACTACCTGAATAAAACAAACAGTTACCAGTAGCAAAGTGTAAATTCGTTTATGCTAAACAAGTTACTCTGGAAAAGACAAAATGTAGATAAATATAAAGTCAACTGCATGTGCCCTCAGTTCAATCAGGAAGTACCATGTGTATCATAAAAAGAGGAGCAAAAATGAATTTTACATTCTAATCAAAATTATGTTGGTATTAACATTGTTCGCACATACACTATATGTATTAACCCTTTGAGGCGCAACGCCCTTTGAGGCGCTGTGCGCGGGCACAGCCAGCTGTCGTCAAAAAAGGGTCTCTAGATCTGTGGCACGCGATGAACGTTTCGATCGTCCGCCATCTTGCTGGTAGTTAAGTCGAGCGATAGCAACGGCTGCCCTTTTTTCAGCATTGGACAATCTATCCAGCTGTTCTCGCATTCTTCCATTTTTCAGCAGATGTCAGTGCTGTTAAAAATAATCGTGACCATTTTTTACGGGAAATGACGTGCTAAAAAAGTAAAGGATTCTCGTGGAGCCATGCCACCCGCAACTATTTTTATAGAAATCAAATCTATTCTTCGTGACTGGCAACAGTCAAAACGTCAGAGTTGGGTGTTTCCAGAGCGAGAACACTGCGCGTTAAAGGTTTAATGTGTCAGATAGTTAAATTTCATTTGATTGTTCAAACCTACGCATTTTTCTGAAATTTTCTATTAGAATAATATCTGCGGCCAGATTGTATGGTGGGTAAAGCACCGTACTACGATTTCGGGTTCAACTCTCGGCGGTCGGGTTTCGATCCCGACTGGGCGTGGCTATCGTTGTGTCCGTGAGTTCATAGGTGGCGATGTTGGTCCACCTACTAGGTGCCCCATAATAAAGAGACCAACAACTCCGGCCTTAGTAGTGATCAATGGCAGGAATAAAATATTGGAAAAAATATTATATATCTTCAGTTTATGTAATACTAGATGCTGCCCGTTCTTCTCACGAAATAAAGATCGGATATATTCCTGTCCTATGCATTTGAAATTAATTTCATTATTCCGGAATTTTAAAAACTGCAAAATAATTTAACACGTGTTGCTACTTTGTCTTCCCAGACAGCACATAAACTTAAATCAAGCTTGACATTTCTTTGAATTTGACGTATTAATACAAGCTTGACAGTTCAATTCATTTTAAGCTCGCAGCAAGCTTGGAGAAATCATTTGAACTGTCAAGCTTGTATACAGCTTGATTACTGCTTGATTTGGAAAGGCACATCCACATAACAAATAATTTATCATCAGTCATAAATGTACTTGACCATAGAATTAAAAAAAAAAAGATTCTATATTTCCAAATATGGAAATTCTTCAAAATAAAATACAATTATACTACGAAATTGATTTCAAAATCAGTCGTTTGTCCAATGTCCAATGTCGATTTTGGCCAATATGGCCAACATGAGTGTCGCGATATTCAAAGTTTTAAAACGTGTGCTGCTTTTAAGTTTATATTATGCTTATTTCCCTATTAGTAGAGTCTATAAATCACACATAACATTTTTTAAATTTTGATTCAACCCATGGAAAAATAAAAGAAACAGGGCATCGGCCACTGATCAATCTCGCCAGAAAACGGCATGACAACCATAACAGTCACTTCTAACTTTAGCCATATCAGCTCGAGTCAGATTGGCTGAATAGATACGGCACTGGCTTCCCAAACCTTAGGTCCCGAGTTCGATCGCGGACGCTTGATGGAAACAGATTAAAATAACTTGAAATTTCAGCATAGAGGGGAAGATGCGTGGAAAAATAAAATATGTGGGGCGAGTTCGCGGACGGGCGCCCAGTGTATTTAGGAATTTTTTTTTTAAGCAAAATTTTTAATCTTGAAATTAAGCTTGCTATGTCAAGCTTAATGCAAGTTGGGCAAGTGTAAACTGGAACACTTGATTCAAGCTTGCATTAAGCTTACACGGTTGAAATTTTCAAGTTTATTGACTTGATAAATCAATCTTGCTGCAAGTTTGATGCAAGTTTGCTGCGCTGTCTGGGTTGCTAACTTGAGATGGTATTTAGCACGACTACAAAATAATGACACAAAAACTATCTCAGCCTTACTTATGATCAAAACGAATGCTCATAAAAAGAATACTGCAAACAAAGCTATTCACTTTCAGATGCCTTATTTCTGCAGAATAATTTTTTTTCTTTACGTTCTGGTATTAAGCCTTTAAAATAACGTCACACGATAAAGAAAACTGTTTTACTTTGTAATTCGTAAAGAGGGACCATTTTGTCAAAAACCGCTCTTAAATCGGTCCAGTAGATCAGTCAATCCAAAGACACTCATTTGTACTTTGTTTTTTTATTCAAGATTAAAGATAGAATATTCATCCAATTGGTGCCGTTGGGCAAAAATTTCAAAATTGTATCATTTTCCGCCTACACGTTTGCAGGGAAAAACAGCATTATCGCACGTCGCTTCAACAGAAACGTTCAAGCATGCGTGTAATACCGATGTTTTGGGCCCTAACTTTGTTTGTACTCGTCATATTTAGAATTTTAATAGGTTTAAACCTTCTTCAGACGATAAGGATCATCATTAAAAAAATAAAAATAAATAAAACCCAGCTGAAATAGGTTCTGTGCATTTCCGTCTATAGAAGAAACACACATTTTAACAGCTGTGAAAAAAAAAAGGGGGCCCACTTGCCTTTAATTTGGCTGACGTTCATCGTACAGAAAAGTTGCATCTACAAATCATTTACAAATAACTTTAATGGGCTATTTTGCACTTTTTTTTAAATGTATAATTTTGCTGTTCACCCTCCAAAAAAGTATTCGAGTAAGAAATAAATTTCCTAGGTTGGTTTCATATATTAAAAATTATTTATTATAGAATATGAATTAGGCAATGTATAAATATGACTTTGCATATTTCTGTCAAGTTGTGCGTTTTTCAAAAGCTCAATTATTATTCACAAGTATAAAATAGGAAATTTATCTCTTACTCGAATACGCTTTTGGAGGGTGTACGATGAACGACGGCCGAATTAAAACCAAGTGGGTATTTTGTTTCTGTAGTTGCATTTTGTCTTCCATATACATAATTATTTTTAATTTTTAAAGAATATTGATTTATTTTTACGTGAAAAGCAAATTCAACTGTACCTTATGTGCTATCATGTGACTTTAAAACAGCTGAAGGCTATCTGAAGTTTATGCTTTAACCTTTCGTTCGTGACTTCTCAGAAAACGAAATTACATTTTAATGCCGAAAAAAGAACTGCTAGTTCGAAAGAGTAAGATTTAATGAATCGTGCTTTAGAAGGAAAAAAAGAAGACCTTATTTCGATAAATAGCATCAATTTCTTCTTAATTATGCCCTTGAATGAAAGTGGGTATCGAATTTCAATGATGTCCATTTGAGTTAATGCAACGACTATCGATTGCTTCTAATTTTGTTAACATGTTCTTTCTGTTTTCTCTGTTCATCCTTTTTGTATGATAGAACTGGCCGCGTTTCATTAGGTCTTGCCGCATAGTTTCAGGTGTAGCCGAATCCACTCGGCATGGAGAATAAATACAATAAATATTGAATATGCGCACATCCCTTAACCTGTTACGACGTGCATATTGTATATTTTCAGCGTATTTTAGCAAATTTTCGTAGTAATAATAATAATAATAATAATAAAAAGTCAGTATAGAAGAATAAAGAAATTCCGAAAATGCACGTATTAAGATATATTTAGTTCTACAGTAAAAAAAAATGGATCTACAGACGTATGTTTTCGGTTTGATGTTTTCAATATATCTAAATAAATTTTAACATTTTTGAGGCCCCACTGCAAATTTATGTTTTACTTAATTTTAAATACAAACTGTAATTTTTTTATTTCTTTCAGTAGATTCTTTAACATGGGCAATCTTCATATCGGCCTGGGCTCTTAATAATATCTCTCGGACTAGTTGAGTCAGTTGGCTGTCAACTCGATTACAGATTGGGCGTGCAATGATTCATGGCCAATCAGTAATCCAGTGGAAAGTCACATGACTCTAGTAGTCTTGTCTACGTCATAGACGTGCCCACGATGGTAAGAAGAATTGCCGTGAATCCTTAAGCCTCAAGATGAATTTTATAAAATTTCTTTGCTTTGCAGAGAAAATTGAGCTAATTCTTAAAAGAAGACTATCAATATTTAGTTATTTTTCAAGAAAACTCAATATGACCATGCGTAAGGTGG
Source organism: Cheiracanthium punctorium (assembly GCA_038373885.1). Lineage (NCBI taxonomy): Eukaryota > Metazoa > Arthropoda > Arachnida > Araneae > Cheiracanthiidae > Cheiracanthium > Cheiracanthium punctorium. The sequence continues at coordinate 772,623 of JAWZYV010012052.1, forward strand.
TAGGTAGTAGAAAGTTAACATGTGGCTCTGTAAGGTTCTCATTTACTTTTACTTTTATATATTAAATACTATCGTATCCATAAATGCACAATGAATGAATGAATAAATAAACAAATGGAAAAGTTTAGTACTGACATTCCTAAACAGTTTATGGAAACCTCATTCTCTTGTTAAATAGATGAAATAGCTGTTTTTCCACTTTATTCAGGGGAGAGCCGTAAGTTCCTCTCTCTACAAAAAACTTTTAATATACAATTCGTGTTTACAAGCCCGCCATACGTTCTCATTTTACGAGTTCGTAACTTATTCTGAAATATCAAAAAAAGTCACTCATTTATTTATAAAATAATTAAGTGACATTAAAATAAATAAATATGCAAATAATTTTATACACTTGTTCCTAATTCCATCTATATCTATAAATAGTATAATAAAAAAGCCTGTGTGCCTGTCGTTTGCATTGCGGACTAACTTTCCTGTCGAATTGCATGAAATTTTGCACGGGTGTTCTGAGGGTGCCTGGGGTGTGCACCTTGTGCTTATTTTTTAATTTTTAAATTAGTTTATAAGTTATTCTATATTTTATATCATTTTCAAGCGTTTTTTCTCTTTGTTCGCCGAAACAGAGGGCTTTCGAGAATTCTAAACAAAAATAATTACGCGATCAGAAAGAGGAAAAAGTTTTCTTTCGAATTAGCTGCATTTCCCGTTTTTAAAAAAATATTAAATCGGGAGACAATTTTTAAAACTTATTTTAAAGTCACGTCTCTCGACGCTTCAATCGGGCAAACTATTCTCAGTAAAAAAATATACGTTTACGTACAAACTATTCAGCTTTCGTTAAAAAATTAAGTGTCTAGAACAATCTTTTGGTCAGTTAAAAAATTAATTACTAAAATTTGTATAGTGAGAATTTTGATTTTCGAGAGTTGTAGAACCAAATTTTTCTAATGTGTCACGTGACACTGCTTCGCGTTGGTATGGGTGATGGAATTAAACATGTGTGTAGTGTGGAGAGGAAGGGGGAGAATCTTTGGCGAACCACCAAGCCGGTAGCGAAGAAAAGTTTTATCTACAACGGCCGCTGACTGTAGCATTTGAAAGCAGCCAGTTGGTAGATCAGCTGGTCGACGAAGGCGGGCGGCCCGTAGGTTGCACAGGCCAGTCGCGAAGCGGCCCGTTGGTTGCCGAAAGCGGGCTGCCCGTAGGGTGTGCAAGCCATTCGGCCCGTTGTCGGAGCAGCTGTTCGCCAAAGGCGTCTAATAAATAATTAAAAGTGTGAGCAAAACATGATGACAAATGATTCGACATTATTAAACCATTTTTAGAAACCCTCATTCTGTGTTAAGTTGATAAAATAGCTGTTTTGCCACTTTATTCAGGGGAGAGCCGCTAGTTCCTCTCACGATAAGAACGCTTAACATAATTCATGTTTACAAGCCCATCATAATGCAGCCCTCATAATTACAAGCTCCCATAATTCATGGTTACAAGCTTGACAGTTTAGGAGTTCATAACTTATTCTGAAATATTAGAAGAAAAGTCTCATTATTTAATGAGTTCTAAAATAAGAATGTCTGTAAATAATTTTATACACCTGTTCATACTTTTTCCACAAATAAGTAAAAAGATGAATGAAAAAAGTTATTTTAGGCAGCATTAAACCGTTTTTAGAAAATCCTCATTCTGTGTTAAGTTGATGAAATAGCTGTTTTGCCACTTTATTTAAGGGACAGCCACAACTTCCTCTCACGATAAAAACTTTTACCATAATTCCTGTTTACAAGCCCATTATACTTGAACATTTTAGAGTTTATAACTTATTCTGAAATATTATAAGAAAATTCACAGTATTTCATTAACTCTAAAACAAATAAATATGAAATAATTTTATACATTTGTTACGAATTTTCAATTAAATGAACACATAAATAAAAATTTTTAATATTGACATTATTAAAACATTTTTAAGAACCCTCAGTCTGTGTTGAGTTGATGAAATAGCTGTCTTGCCACTTTATTCAGGGGAGAGCCGCAAGTTCCTCTCACGATAAGAACTTTCAGCATAATTCGTGTTTACAAGCCCATCACACCCGACAGCCCACATGGCTCTCGTTTGACGTTAAAAATTACAAGAGATAAAGTTAATTATCTCGGAAAATAAGTGTCTTGGTTAAACCTAAGAAAACTGCGGAGCGATAAAGAGCGTCTAGGATAATTTCTAAAGCACACTTTCTTGCACATTTATTGAACAGCACTCTTTTTCTTTATGCTGCAAATGTCGCCAAAAAAAATTTTTGTTGAAAAAATTAATTAATTTTTTTTGTTCATTGTTCTTGTACTTTTCAGTGAAAAGACAACTGTTTCAGAGTTTCATAATATTGTTTTAGTGCCTTAGAACTGGAATGACATTAAATTAATTTAACACTGGATAAAGGAAAAGAAATTATTTTTTTAATTTACTAAGTAAAACAATAATTTTATAAAAATTGCAATTTTATAGGTAAGTTTAATTCCTTCTACATTAAAGAATTATCTTTAATGTAAAAATGCAAGCTTGTCCTAAAAATTGAGAAAATATACACTAAAAGTATACGTTATATGCATGTATAATTCTTTTCTGAGGGTCACCACTTGCTGTGTAGGTACTCCGCAATGTTGTTTGTTTATGTGATTAAGGCAAACCTGCGCGAGGGGTATCTGCTAAGATGAGGGATTCCTTGGTAGGAAGACTTTCTAAGGGGTTCTAATGCGTATTCACGTTACATCTGGAGAAAACCTACCAAAACTCCAGACCGTTAGATCGACGACCGCTCGATGGGACCCGAACCCGGGACCTTCACACTTCGGCCGCCTACCATTTTCAGTGTTATAACCACTGTGCCATGGTGAGGCTTGTACTCTGCAATACATTACAGTTTTACCAAAAAAGTGGTAACAAGCTTCATTTCCTTTCCAACTACAGATAAGTGCACAATGTAAATTGAAAAAAAAAAGTTCAAAATAAGTTAGAAAAAAGACTCTCTTTCGTCAATTTAGTCTCGAAAGTTACACTTTTTTTCAATTTATGTACAACACCCGTACACAAACATTTTCAATTAGTAAAATGCGCCTCATGCACCAATGTGGTGATGAATAAAATTCCAGCCTTTCATCATAAAACGGCTCAGAGGAATCTTTAAACAAAGGTGATCAGGTGCTGTACATGGATTTGAATGTGAATGTTTAAAGGAAGAGTGTAAAAAATTATTTTCTTTCGTAATTTCTGCTTGACCGCTGAAACGCGATCATCTGACGTGATTTCTTTCCCTTCCAGACCCATGGAAAAGTGGTTTAAGTCAGCACAATACTTATCTTGATATATCTCGCATTTTTTTAGAAAATAATACTCCAGTTCTGTACATTATCTCATTAGTGTATGAAGCATATTTTACTAACTGGAAATTTTTATAGGGTCGATATGAATTTAAAATGAGTAACTTTTTGAAAATTTACAAGAGAAATTTTTTTGGGGCACCCTAAATAGTCGCAGAACTCTATAAAAGATTGTATGGAATTCATTCAAATTGCATTCTATTTAATTTTCTTGAACAGTGCTGGAAAAAAAAAGTTGGCATTTTAATTTCGCAGAAATAATCCTGGCAGTTTAAACGCGCGTAAAGAAACTTACTGCATGCGTTTTCAAGGAAATCCGGACGCGGATAGTGATCATGAGATTACCTCAGGATGCTGGGAGGTTTTCTGACGCATTCGGGGTTGCCACTGGTCAAGGAAAACGTGGAATAGTCAGGAAATTTGACTTTAACAGAAAATTGAGGGAAAATTTACAAAATTTGGCAAGAATTGAAAAATCTTCGAATAAAAGTATCTGAAGGCTGTATTTATAAATTAATTTTACATCGGCTGTATATTTGGAAAAATATGACTTGACATAGGTGCACAATAGCGACGGAAATAGTGGCAGGTTCTTTTTAGGGCCTAATTTTCTTAAATTAGAAAAAAGCTTATTTAACCTAAACAAAATGCACCTTAAAGCAGTGATTTTTCTTCATCTTTAAACTAGACTCATCCCACAAAAATTACCGTATCTGCCTTTGTTGCTCACCTAAAGTAAAGTCATATTTAGATTAGTTATTTTAGAAAACGGTAAGTGAAAAATTATTTATAAATATAGACTTAAGATACTTTAAAGGTCACATTTCAAGCTTTTTAATATTTTTAGCTAAACTTTTGAATTTTCTCTTACTTTTTCTGTTAAACTAAAATCTCCTGACTATTCCAGGCTTCTCAGGTTTTCCTTGACCGCTGGAAACCCTGAATACAAAAAACCTCCAAGCATCTCGAACTTATTTTATGATCCATACCCGAATTTCCATGAAAACAATGCAATAAGGTTTTTCGCGCACCAATTTATCTGTCACCTTTTTTTACCAATTAACAAATAAAATGTATGACATAATCGTTTAATCTGAAAAATCTTTCATGTATATACTGGGTTCCCTAAAATTACAGCGAGAAACGCTTAAAAGAGGTCGGACACATGAAAAGAATTCAGAATTCGATAGAAATGTGGGTCCAAAAACGATATTTTCATACAAACATTATTGTGCTTTCATAAGTTATTATGCTTTGAATATCTAAGGAGGTATTGTAATATATATTCTGAAATATTTATGAACTGATATTTACACAACATTCTTGTTTGCAAACGAACCACAGATGAACATAACCTTTACACCAGAGCATCCGATAGAAATACTTACTTCCGCCTGTGCGGTACTCCATCTACACTAAAATGCACTAAATGTACTAAAAACTTCACACACGGGTTACTAGTCACTACACTAAAGGTCTTGAAATGGTAGTTCACTTACCTTACGAAATTTTATAATAAGTGGTTAGTCTTGGATAATTACAGCATTCAATCATAGCATTCAAAATGATCATAGCATTCAAAATGGAACACTATTTATAATGATGAATTTTAGGGTAGTACTTTCTACGAAAAAGTAATTTTTGGTAGTTCATAGTAGGAAAACTTTTATAAATTGATATCAGTCTATGTAAGCGTCTTTGACCCCACATTGCTATACCATTCGCATTCCTTTTGGTGTGCCCTACCTCTTCTATGTCTGAAAGTTTGTCGCTAAATTTTTGGATTATCCTTGTATAAATATTTTTCTAAATTGAGTAAATATTTGTCGACATTGAAAAAAATAATTCAAACACTTAGAAATGCACGTTTATTGGAATTCATTAATAAGGTTTCACAATTTTTAATTTCCACAAAAATATTTCCAAAATAGCTGCCCGTGAGCATTGCCTAGTTTCTTAATTTTACAAGGCTAATTCTATACCATTATAATGTTTTACTTTAGAATAAAAAAATACATCATGTTTTATCCGCAAAAATTTAATCATCGTGTTTTCCAATTGAACATACATCCTGTATACAAGTAGCAACGTTAATTTACTTGTTGTAATGATGATGCAGTTCTAGTCAACATAAAAATTTTCAGACAAGTTTCTTTCTAGATTCGATAATGATTAATGAGATGTCAGTTCTTGCTGACAAATCGAAAAAAACATATACTGCAAGTTTCAGAATTTTGATATTTCGTCAGAATTTTTGATTTTGATTTATAGGAGATGGTTACCAAACAAAAAGCAAGAGTTCCGAAAAATTATTAATTGCATTTTTCATGAAAGAATTGTGAAGGCATTATGAAGGCATATATACTTTTACTAACATTCTCTCTATACACGCTGAAGTTTTGAAAAGTAATTAAGCATAGTTGGATATTCATATTGAATGTAACTTACGATTTCAGAACACATGCGCCATAAAGCTTTTCCGCAAGCAAAGCAATCAGTGAGTCAACAGCATTTGTGTTTTCCCATATTACTGTACGTCAATTTTTATTTGGATAAAGAAACTTGGTATTTTTTTTAGACAAAATATTTTTAAAGATGTAAGTGATAGTAAAAATATATTTCTTTTCCTTAACCCTTTAACGCGCAGTGTTCCCGCTCTGGGAACACCAACCTGTGACGTTTTGACTGTTGCCAGTCACGAAGAATAGATTTGATTTCTACAAAAATAATTGCGATTGGCATAGCTCCACGAGAATCCTTTACTTTTTAGGATGTCATTTCCCATAAAAAAATTGTCACGATTATTTTTAACAGCTCTGACATCTGCTGAAAAATGGAAGAATGCGAGAACAGCTGGATAGATCGCCCAATGCTGAAAAAAGGGCAGCCGTTGCCATCGCTCGACTTAACTACCAGCAAGATGGCGGACGATCGAAACGTTCATCGCGTGCCACAGATCTAGAGACACTTTTTGACGACAGCTGGCTGTGCCGGTACAGCCAGCTGTCGTCAAAAAAAGGGTCTCTAGATCTGTGGCACGCGATGAACGTTTCGATCGTCCGCCATCTTGCTGGTAGTTAAGTCGAGCGATGGCAACGGCTGCCCTTTTTTCAGCATTGGGAAAGGGTTGCGCCTCAAAGGGTTAAACGAACAAGCTAAGTGTAAGATAAATAAAATATTTTATTTTTATTACAATAAAAATTGAATTGAATTGTAAATGAAATAGCTACTTTTTATCCTTTTCTCTTTCTATTTTGTTATTATTCAAGAAAAAAACTTTGAAATACCTTCTTCGCCATTAACACACATTGTAAGTTTAGATGTAAAAATACTTACTGTACGTATCAGACTGTTTTTATTCGTAAATTATTCCTTTTCGTAGAAGTATTTCACCTTAGAGTGGACTTTAATCACATCGCTATCTAATCAAAAGAAAAGAAAAAGCGCTAGTACGCACTGGGGAATTGAAATGTTCTAATTTCTTTTGCTCCAATGTGTGTCACGAAAATTTACTAAAGTGAAAAAAAAAACATCAAACAAATTAAGACAACAAGTCAAATATCTAAATAAATTGTAAAGTATCAAACTAGACAGTTAGAGTATCAGAATGAACTGTGAAATTGTAATTTTCACTTGTAGATGTTTTACTTAAATGCTCAGTGATTCACAATACAGAAATAAATTAAGTACACGTTATTGCATTTAAAGAAATATGAATTTAAATTATTTTTTATTCATACAAAAGTCCATTAACATTTTTGAAATTATATTTTTGTTAACAAAATATTGAAACAATTACTTTTAGTGAATAATTTGGTATTGCGTGACACATGGACCATTTGGTTAAGTTACTAGTAGTTAAAATAGCTTATCAGTGCAGAGAATTGTAAGCTGTCTAAAAATGTACCGATAAAATTATTTTTACTAAGCAGAGGTAGACACACACACACAAAGACACACGCATGTATACGTATATGTATATATATCAGAGTAAACGCTGTATAGATATTGGAAAAGTACGAAATACCAAGGCACACAGAATCTTTTTAATGTTGACTTGTTATTAATTCCACAAATTATTTATCAGAACTGTTTAATAATTTATTATTTTTGAATATATTATTTTTTTCATATTGAAAATATGATAAGTAATGTACATTTAGATCATTTTCCAACAATTTCACTAGCCGACTATAGAAATATAGTTAACATTAAATAGTTATGTTATGCCACTTTTAATACATTATCTGAGATTAATATTGGATTTTTACAAAGAATGCAGGTTTAATGGCAACCAGACACATGCATTTTTAGAGGAATAGTACTTTTTTGACGTCACTCACTTTACATAATTTGGTATTAAAGTGATCAAAAACTACTTCTGTATCCATGTGAAATCTCCCCCCACCCCCACCCCAAAAAATGACAAGATAAAATTGGTGACGGTAATTCTTCTTAAATTGAAGCGATGATTGAAAAACCATATAACAACTCCTTCTGCCTGGAAGTGCAATTAAATTGAAATCCTTCTGATTTTAAATCGAAAATCAATGCGAGAAGGTACTAAAGCTGGAATGAAAATTAATGATGAGGAAGAAAATACAAATCAGGATCTTAAATATCGTTCGTAAAGTTTAATTGAAGACAGATTTCGTGTAATCGCAATCGATTACGCTTTTTTTGTGGAATCTAGTCACAATATAGAAATTTAGAGCTTTACAAGTAATTTACTGTAATCGTAATCTAGAAAATAAAATTTCTGAACTATGATTAAATAATCGTGGTATAGTCGTAATCTAAGTATCCCATATTCGTACTCGGTTGAGACAATTACAGGATTCCTTTCACTCAGTTTTAGTATTTACGTGAAATGACGATAACCAAGAAATCTCATTAAAATGTGTGTGAAGTCTTCGTTAAATTTTCGCGGCTTCTGCCTTTGACTGTCTAATCAAAATGCTAAAATTGTCTGAATTCTGGTATCATGTTCTGTTCATTCACACTGCTACAACACATAAAGCCGCAAGTTATCCTTTCAGTGTCCAGCGTTACTTCCTCACATCAGTCCTCTCTGGGCCGACACAAGGCATTTCGAGATATGTGGGAGGGATAGCAAAGTTATAAACAAAAAAGAGAAAAATCTGAGCTGTTGTATTATTGCAGGGGATTGCTTAAACAGGTTAAACCTGTATTCAAGCATCCTTTAATGTGTGTTATTTTACAAAGTTTTAATTATTTTGTGTTTTAAACACCAGTTTCTATTGAGTGTTCTTTATTAATTAGTTATGTCCTCTGCAGAAAAGTAGTATAGTTAAAAAGCTATGAATAATCACAAAAATATTTTGTAATCATAATTTAACTATAGTCACTCCATGCCTAATCGTAATCGAAAGTTTTTATTGGTTTGATTATTGTAATTTAAAACCCTCGGAGCGTCTTGGGAATGGCCAAATAATGAAAAGTTGTTTCCATGGTAAAATTTTTATCCAGCTTTTAACTTATAAAAATAAAAATAAAATTTTGATAGGAAGATTTGTACTTATTAAAAAATATTCTCATATTACGCTTTGATATTGTCATATTAAGCTTTAATATCAAACATACTTTATGATATATGAGTGTTATAAATAATTTAAATTATAGATGCATTGCAGTGAAAACTGGAATTAAGTTAACTGGATTTTACGTCACAACCGCTTGGAGGGTTAGCCGTAATCCACAAATTAATATTTGGGATTACCATAATCTAATCGTAGTCTCCGTCAGAAAAAGAAAATAAATCGTAATCTACTCGATTACGCATCCACGTAATCGTTTCGAAAACTTACTGGATACTCTCAAATTAGCTGGACATGATAGTTTTGGGCTTTTTGCATCTCTTACAATATTTAAAAGCTATTCCTTTTTTCATTTTACGCCAGAAGCATAAATACGTAATTCATTTCTTCGAACTCTAAACATTTAAAACATTCAATTACAGTCGAACACCCTTTAATGGATTATCGGTTTAAGATATACCCCGCTTATTGTAATAAATTGTTAATTCACCGTAATAATTAGTCTCAATGTGATCCCATATAATAGAATATTCCACTTAATAGAATGATTTTTCAGGACAAATTGGCTATTTTATTAAGCAGGTTCTGTGTTTTATACATTGCAGGAAGCTAATTGAATGAACAAACCAGGATGAATTGACTCAACTACCTGTTTTTTTTTTTTTTTTTTTTTTTTTTTTTTTACAGCAGTCGAAAACGTGAAGTCATTAATTAAAAACAGCGTGAGATTGATGTACTTTGCCAATCTAATCTACATTCATATTTATAATTTGTGCGATTCTCAGTAGATTACGCAGTTTAATATTTTCTCTAGATTAAAATGAATAAAGTACTTTCTTCTGCTGAATCATGGAGGATTTCAGTATTTAAATTGAACATTTTAGGGGGAGAAAAGCAAATAGATTGTATTAGTGTCAGTAGTATTAGTGGGTTTGTTCGAATAATATAGATTAAAGTAAATTATACCATATAAATAAACATTTTGTGCTTATTAAATTGAAAGTTTTCGTTATATTCACCATTTTTCAACGGCCGTCTTGCAGCAAACTAAACGATAAGTAATTCTACATTGCATTAATGTATCTCGCGGTAGCTTCAACAGAAGAGACTACCTGAACATTGTTACAGTACACTCTTGATAATCTGACATATATGGAGCCAGACAACCGTCCGATAATCGACAAATTATGGATTAGTATTGTTTTTTATACAAAGAAAAGCCATGTACTTTCATTTGATAGACATTGTAATGCACTAGATAAATACACTTCAAATTACATTAAGTGAGCTTGAAAACATTGGTGAAAGACGGAGGGAAGCACAAGAGCGGGTATGCTTGTTTACATTCGCGGCGGTTTGAAAAAAGTCACGATATAAATCCTTTATTATTAAAAACTATATTTTATATGTAAAATTGACGTAATAAATTCGGCATCTATTCTAATTAGGTACTGAAAAATACAATGCATGTTTGCATCGCTAAGCCTTTAAGGGTTAATATTTTCATTCCTCATTAGTACTGAGATTTCCAAATGACTGAATGCTAAATAACTGATACAATACATAAAACGATCAAAAAAACACATCTCTCATTTCTGACGTCTACCCAGTTTATATATTCGGAAAAAATCATTAAAAACTACTCACGTATTCGTGATAAATCTAAAAAAAGATTGACAGGTTTCTGCGGGTTCGAATCTGTCCGTAGGGACCAGAATCCGTGGAAGAGGTTCCGTATATTCAAACTAGATGGCAGCACCGATTTTTTTCTCCCATTCGTTTCACATGCTTTTCTCCTACATTATGTGATCACTTTGTGGCGTCACAAGATGAGTGTCACAAGAGTAGGGTATATCGACCCCATAGTGACTACGCATCGACGGCGCAGAGACCGCTGGTGACGGGATTGTGACTGTCACTTAAGTGTCTCTTAGAGGTCACCGTACTATTAGGGTATTGATTTCTTCTTTGTAACTGTAATCAAATTTTCAAGTTTTACGTGCCACGTAGCTTATGGAGAAAATTCTACTAATTTTTAGCTGATAATTAACACTTGACTAAATCATAAACCATGTTCCAATTTTCATTTTTAGTAAAAATATTTTTAACATTTTCATTCCTCATTAGTGAGTTTTGCAAATGACTGAATGCTTAATGACTGCTACAGCACATAGAACTAGGGCGAAAAATTCATTTCTGACGTCAGCCGGATTACATATTCTGAAAAAAGCATTAAAAACTACTCACGTATCCGAGATAAATCTCAAAAAGATGACAAGAAAAATGAAGCTCGAAAAATCCCTCTAAATTGAATCGATGATTGAAAAACCATGTAACTTCGTCAGAAGAAAGAGTGCGATGAAATTAACTCCCCGTCCAGTCACAGTAAAACAAAAGCAAAAACTTGGTTCGGGAAGATACCAAAGCTGAAAGGAAAATTAATGGCTAAAAGAAAAAATATGTTTCCCTGTCTTAAAATGTGGTCATTAAATTTTATCGCGAGGCACTGAAAGTAACATCTGAGGATAGCTTGTATTTATAATTCTTCCTCAATCAATATAAAAACTTATTTTATACAAGAAATATCGCAATGTCTTTTTTTGCACTCTTAATATTGGGGGTAGGGGTGGAACATTCATGTAGTCTCTTCTGTTGAAACTATTTCGGGATTTATTAACGTAGAATTACTCATCATTAATATGGTGACTATAACAAACGCTTTTAATTAAGTATACAGGAGATTCGCGCTACAACATGATTTATCTTGCGCGAATGAATATTACGCGAGTTTTTCCCCGTTTAGTTTTATTAAGTTTACATCTCCTCTACTGATGTCTGAAAATATTGTCTAAAAAAGAAATATCATTTAAAAATAATGTATGGTAAATCGTCGATAATCCAGACGTCAAAATTCCGAACCGTAGATAATCCGAATTGAGTTCCAATGGAAAAAAAGTTGAAGTAATATACAGTGTGACGTTGTCCGAACTCCGATATTTATGAACAATTAGTACTTATAGATTAGCTCCTTTTTCTTTATCCCTCAATACTTGAATCTCTCCTATAACCTTTCATCTGAGCAGTCTCGTAATGTCTTGGATAAGAAGCTATAAATCTCTGACAAGTTGCAATTGTGGCGTTATAGAACAAGTAAATCCCTGAGTGTTTCAAGGGCTCTCGAGAATTAGACACTACAGTGACACGAGGAATCTCATAACTTTCGGACACTTACTATAAGCATCCCACATGATCGAAATCCACTCGAGATTTCAACCGAGAGCCTAGATGGGCAACTCCTGAGAGGTACAGATCTGCATCAGGAAGTGAGAAGACTAGTGGCAACGTTTTCCTCTGGTGGTAGGCCTTTGAGGCCTGACTTCGCGAGCCCGCCATTTACACATTAAAAAAAAAATCCAACTCTGTACATATATAATTATGGGATATGTTTCAGTTATATGCCGTCAGTAAATGTCTTTTTTCTGAGTTAAAGGCTCGTCTCGTTATTTATGACGGTATAGTAGATAAGGAAACCCATTATCGGTGTCTTCTGGTGAAAAATATTAAATCAATTTTTCTCAGTCTCTTATTTTGTTGCCTGTTTGTTGCCATAAGCACAGACAAAGAACTTCCTTATTAAACCCAAAAATATTTGTTGAAAGCTCTGACAGTGTATAATGTGTACAGTACTCTGCAAATACATATGTATGTACTTATTGTACATTACATATGCATGTATATTCTTTCATAAAACAACATAATAAGTTCATATTCTAGTTAATGGTTTTATTGATTTGCTCTGTTTAACTACTGAAGCGAATTATTAATGGGTTTAGCTAGTTTTCTTTGTGTTATGAACTCGAACGTCCTTTTTCGAAAAAACGGACACAGTCCAGTCACAATTAATCCAGATTATCAACGGTCTACTGTATCAATATTTTTGATGAGATAGAAATACCAATCCATTTTATATACCACCATACCCTACTATACTTAAGTTTTCCCGAAATCAAATAGGAATAATAAATATTTTTCATCGTACCTTGCTAGTATGGTTTTCTACAAATAGTGGCATCTGCAAAGCATTTTTTATTTATGGGAATCATTAAGAATAATACCTCATGCGAATAAATCTCCCAGGAAGATTAATGATGGATATTATTTTTTATGATAAATCGTATTCTCCCAGCTTATTTTTGAAGTTATTCTTACATAAAAAAGTGATTGTTAAGAGTGCATGGAACTAACAAAAAACATGCGTATGTACGCATGTATCTATCTATCTATCTATCTCTCTCTCTCTATATATATAATTAATTAGTAAAACTTTTAGAATATTACTGCAGAAATGACATACTCCGTAGGAAAAAAAAGTATATCATCAGAATCAGAAGGCCAAACAGTATGAAATTCGAAGTACAATGATCCAAATTATACAAGAATGAATGGAATGGAAATTATAATCTCTGGGACATTCTTCAGGGGCCATACCCTGAAGATTATGATTAAAGACAACAAAATAGTAGGATTTCGGTCGTGTGGCATATCAAGTGAGATATTCTCTCCACCATTTAGGCCTTATCCTACTATAGAAAAACAAAAATAAATAGATAATTAAATTGAAAGCAAAATAATCTAAAAAAGACTGAAAAACAGACATACACAACAGGAATGATGTAGATCACATCGCATGAGACAGCAAATTTTGTTGTAAGAATGTTGCCAAAATCAAGAAGTGAAATACCGGTGTTGCCAGAATTCGAAAGTGTAATAGTAGAATTAAGATTATTAAAGTGTTGCCAGAAAGTGTAGTGTAATATTATTTGACAGTATTAACATACAGGTATATTAATTCAGTTAACATAAAGGTATATTAATTAAAATTAAAATTATTGAATAATAATAAATAGATGGTAGAGCCAATCAAATATTAATAAAATTATTGCATTTGAAACTATAATGAATATATGTATTAGCTAAATATACAAATTTTTATTTTTCAAATATTATTCTAATATTAAGATAGAATATTTAAAAACTAAAATTATAATACAGAATGTTTCGTCACTGAATAGGAACCCCGTTTTTTTTTTTCTGTTTTTCTTTCTTCTTTCTTCATTTGCATGCATATACACATCCAGAATTTTTTTATGTTTTACTCTTTTTTTTTATAACAGTAAGAAAAGCTTCCTCCTCCCGACCCATCCTCCAATTACAATCTTAAAACCAAACCCCACCCAACTTCCAGTAAAGTAACAAAGACAATAGGCACATTACCTGCATGAATTGTATAGAATAGATTTTAGGAACTTAGTAGGATAGTTATATTGTCTAGCAGTCAGAAAGAGAGATTTGAAATTGGAGACTTTAAATTCTTCTGAACATAGAAGCTTGATTCTACAGCAATGTTTATAGATGACATTGTGAAATACTGATTTATGTAAGCAAGATGAAAAATGAGTAAAGCTATTTTCTTTAAAGTTAAAATCTTTTCTCTAATCATATGTTTTGAGATTTAGGCTATATGATTTTTAATTATTCCATAACAGAAGTATGATATTTTATTGGGAAGATAACGTTATTAATATTAGTAGTGTTTACTAGTAAGATATCATCTATATACATTTTAATAATAGTATGTTTATTATTGTAGTCTTTTTCATAGAAATATTAGTATAGATCTCCCAAGTAATTGGACGCTGAATTACCTTGTATTATTAAGTATTGTAATTTAGACAGACTGTTGAAACAATTCATATTAACGTAGGAAGGTATCATAATATTATATGTATATACAGGGTGATTCGAAATTAGTTTTATAAACTTGGTGGGGTAGGATACACCAGGACGGTTCAGAATCACATAGAAATGCGGGGTCGGAAACGTCGTCTTCATGTATTTCTTAATAATCACTTTGGAAGAAGTGTTGAAGGGTGCGTCTAATTTCTTAACCAAGTTTCATAAACAATGGGCTTTCCTCCGATAATTTCATCAATGTAATGAAAGAAAAAATTCTGAATTAACAATTTTTATCAAGTGCAATCGGTGAAAGATGGATTAGTTTTCGAAAAACCATGGTCAGAAAGTCTACTATTACTTGAACACTTCTTCCAAACGAAGGTACAAAAACAAATCGAGCTTAGATTACTTTTTATAGGACTTTCAGGTGGCTTATTGCTGACAATAAAATATTACTCCGAAAATCGAATTCTACTTCTGAAATAGTAGAATTAGTTTTTAAAAGTTTAAATTAATTCTACTGTTTTTGTGGAATTAAATTAAAAATTTATCTCTGTATAATACGTATTGTAGGGATAATTAAATGAAGTAACGATTTAATATTTGGTTCTTTTATGGACGTATTTGCCAATCATTAAATTTGCAAATTAATCAACAAAGCGAGATACTTCCACGCTTATAGGGGAGATGGTAATCACCATGCCTGATAAAGGGGTCGCCATGGTATCTAACCAATACAATTCCGATTCGCCTCTAACAGTAAACCGGTCAGTCAGGCTACCTGACTTGCGAGTTATGGCTTTTACTGAATTGAGATCACACTAATGTTAGCAGTGTTATTGTGACTGTCTATTTTTTACTAAATTTAAAATAAAAGTACGTACCTTAAAATTTGTTATATTACTTACTACAACTCGAATTTTCTTATGTTCAAAATGCGCATCAAGAAGTAAATAACCAACAATAACTTCCTGAACAGTTTCTACTCTCTAAGAAGAAAGTTCCGAACAAAATTTATTTGATCATTTTAATTCAAAACGAGAAGAGTTTAAAACAAACAAAGTTTTTTTTAATGCTTCTGAAATCCCTCCAATCATCTATCTGACATTCAGTTTCCTGGTGTATCTCCAGAATTAGTTCCAACTTTTGACTTTTAGCGTGAAGGATTTAGGAAACTGGAGACAAAACTCCCGTTTAATTAAATTTTTTGTTTGATAAGTCTCCTGTTTACGTTTCCAGCTATTATTCTTTTATTAAATACTGGGTATTTTTGAGAAAGTCTCTCTATAATCGAAAAAATCAGAGGGAAACATTTCTCTGCGCTTCTCGTTTTTGATTAATTTTACCAAAAAAGTTAGATTAATAAACGATATCGATTAAAATTAATAAGGAATTTCTTTAATAATACGTATCAATAAAAGAGTGCCAAAGATTATACAGTGGACACTCGATAATTCGAACTCAAAGGTTCAAAGGAAAAAGTTCGAAGTTTGAATTATGCAATTAGAGAAAATATAACTTAAAACTGATTTTTCTGAAATTCTAAGAACATTTATGACAAATAAACAAATGATTCGCCAGACCCATATTCATAAAGGGTTATGAATGAATCCTGGGAAACAAGTAATTCCAGGGAACATTGTCCATGTCCATTAAGCACTCATAGGAAGTGGACAGTGGGACAATAGTAAAGATTCCGGTGGGAGTTATTTCGCACTTCAGATAGCCGTACATCGTTTATTCTGTGGTATAGTGTAGTAGTAAGCAACACCCAGGAACTCAATGCCGATGAACAGTTACCTGACAGTATTTTATTGAAAATATTAGAGTTTGTAGTGCGGTGGCTGGCAAAATTGCGACGATAAGCGTGACCGTTTTTGTGCAGATACCAGACGGTAGAACTGAGCGCTGGAAGTGACGGTCGCCAAATAAATCGCCAGCTTGAAAAAATTAAAAGAATCGTTAAAGGTAAGGCATGTATACCAAAATTTAAATGTGATTCGCCAGGAAGGGACCGGTAAAGAGAATTTGTAACCTAAGCAATATTATTGAAGCCCCGTGGGAAATGGATCAAAGTAAATGAATTCTCAGACTAAAGGTGAAAGTTAAATACATTGCAGAAGTTAAAACCAAAGTAATTTAAGCATCAGTTAAATAGCGTTAAGGATAGAGAGGGGAGTTTAAAAAATGCAAGAGTATTAAATTTAGAATAGGTACAGAAAAATCAAAAGCAATTATAAATGTGATAAATTTTATGTGCATCACACATCTGATGTATTATCGACAGAACCAAAGTTCAATAACAAACTTAATTAGTTGGATAAATAGAAGATTTATTACTAAGTTCATCAAAAAATGTTAACATGGAATCCTGTATGTCTTAAAGTCCAATATGTTTATAAATACGCGCTCTATGTAAAATATAATGACCGGAGACATTCATATAGAGAAATTAAAACGTGTATACAGGGGATAGTAAAAGTATTAAACGAAGTATGTTTTAACCGAGATGTTAATACCTCAGAAACATGCTCTCTTTGATCTAGAGTAAAAGGAAGAACTAAAAAAAAAAAAAAAAAAACCCTCATGCATATTCTAGTTGCAAGATTCCTATCTCATCATTTAAGATTCTTGCAACTAAAGAAGAGATAAATTGAAAAGATTGTATAGAAAATTTTTAAAATGATGTGCAATTTTATAGCATTTTTTTGTATATTATCGTTTTTCGATTATTTCATATAATCCCTACTCTAATCGAGAAATTTATTAAACGCTTAAGATTGAACTTCTTTACAAATACATAGTGTTTATTTTATTTATTTGATTCATCGCTTAAAATAAAAGTTTGAAAAAGAATTAATATCATTTATAGTCCGGTCAATTTAGACATCCGAAGTTACAAAAATTCACACCCAGCTGAAAGTTGGTAGGATTGTTCAAAACACCATCATAAATGAAATCTGAAAAGTCCTCATCGATCCGACACCTGGAAAAAAATTTACTCGGGGTCAAAGGTCACAAAAACGGAGTTTTCGCGATTTTCAGCAAAACGGTAAGTTTTATCATAAAATTAGTTCAGACAAAAATTGCAGATCTGATAATTATCTATAAATAATGTCTAAATACTTTTTTTCCTAAGAGCCGCCGTTTTTGAGATATCACGATTCAAAAAGTTGGAAGAGTTGTAATCGTCATAATATGCACGCGTTTCCACGCCACATTTGAGGTAGTGTACTTTGCGCGTTTTTTTTTTTTTTTTCAAATGACAGGCCTCTGCTTTGGAAGCAGTGGCCACTACTAAGGCTAGAGTTGTTGGTCACTTTATTATGGGGGCACCTAGTAGGTGGAACAACGTTGCCCCCTATGAAGGGACGGACACAATGATATCCACGCCCAGTCGAGGATCGAACCCCGACCGACGGGAGTTGAACCCGAAACCGTAGTACGGTGCTTTATCCACCATACAATCTGGTCGGTATGTCCGTAGACATTAATGTATTGAAATTCTTTTGAGTGGTCCAGTAAATAAACTCTACGATAGATTGGAGCCAAAAATCGAGATGCAGAACTAGATGTCACAACAATCTTATACATGAAATTTCAACATTCTACTACTAATAGTTTTTGAGATATGGGAGTTAAATACATACTCACGTACACCAAATCGGTATAATGTTTGAGAGAAGCACGTGACCGTGGTTGGATGATTACCTAACTTGGTAGGACGGTATTATGCTTGAAATGGATGAATGTCCCTAAAACTGTCCTTGACCGTAATGCGTTGGAAATCTTTTGAGTGTGCCTGTAGCAGAACTATAAATGATAAAGACACTATTTCCAATGGAGAAATTCATTTTGTAACTCTTAACAACAGATATCACTTGTGAGTCGTTTGAAGTAGCCTAATACCTCTAAAATAAGCTTTAATGAATTTATGCCCATAGAGCGTAATGTATTTAGAATCTTTTGGGCGGTTCTGTAGATAAACTATCAAGTCGATCGGGACCAAAAGAGAAGGTGTGCAACTAGATGTTACAACAATCCTAAATATAAAATTTCAAGATTCTACGACCAATAGTTTTTGAGATATGCGAGTTACATACATGTACATACGTACGTACAACGGCAAGCACAAACTGGTCAAAATAGACTAGCGGTCGGTTAAAATGGGTTGTATATGCATTTATATGAACGTGCATGCTAGCGTATGATGAGATGCATCGCAAAAACTCTTAATTATTCTTAATTAAGTAAATTTAGAGTCAAAACGGTATTTTCGTCAATTTGACCTTTGACCCGTGTAAATTTTTTTCCAGGTGTCGGATCGATGAGGACTTTTTAAATTTAATTTATGATGGTGTTTTGAACAATCCTACCAACTTTCAGCTGAGTGTGAATTTTTGCAACTTCAGTCCTATTTTTTGGTCTAATTTGACCGGACTATTTAATATCATAAAGGATATACTATTGTTTTTTAAACTGTAGTACATGCATTATGCTTTAAATTATGCACTAATTTAATTTATAATGCATATACTATTGCTTTTAAAATGGCAATAGCTTATTACTTTACGAAGATAATTTGTAAGGACAGTTTAAAAAATCCTGAAAGTGATGTGCAAATGTATATATTTTTTTTTTTTGTATATTATCTTTTTTTTGTATTATTTTACATAATTCGAACGCTGCACACGCGAAATTTATTAAATACTTGAGATTCAATTTATTTAAAAATAAAATAATGTTTATTTTATATATTTGGTTCATCTCTCAAAACTTTAGATGACGCTCGACATTATTTTCACAGTGTAGGAGTCACGAAAACACAAATGCGCATTTTAAGCATTCGCATTAACGTCCACAGAGTGCCTTTTCGTACTGAATCGATAATTTTCTACAACTTTTTAAATCACTTTTTTCTTTATCTTTTTCCGTTTTCGAGGTTTTTCCCTATGAAGGGACGGACAAGTTAACATTCATGCCCAAGCCGGCATTCGAACCCGCACCCGATGCGTGATAGAATGGCTCTTAACCCTTTGAGGCGCAACCCCTTTCCCAATGCTGGAAAAAGGGCAGCCGTTGCCATCGCTCGACTTTACGTCGCACAGCCAGCTGTCGTCAAAAAAGGGTCTCTAGATCTGTGGCACGCAATGAACGTTTCGATCGTCCGCCATCTTGCTGATAGTTAAGTCGAGCGATGGCAACAGCTGCCCTTTTTCCAGCATTGGGTAATCTAACCAGCTGTTCGTGCATTCTTCCATTTTTCGGCAGATGTCAGTGCTGTTAAAAATACTCGTGACCAATTTTTTAGGGGAAATGACGTGCTAAAAAGTAAAGGATTCTCACCCGCAACTATTTTCATAGAAATCAAATCTATTCTTCGTGACTGGCAACTGTCAAAACGTCAGAGTTTGGTGCTCCCAGAGCGGGAACACTGCGCGTTAAAGGGTTAAGCCACTACACCACCTGTGCGGCCCGTTTTCGAGGTAAGAATGTTACTCTGCTGTTTTCTACCAGGTGGCGCCGTAGGCGTTTCATTCAGTAGTGCATGGCTACTTTACTAGACATCAGTTTTATGAATATAGCAGCAGCCGTTCCGAAATCAGGAGGGTGGCAAGGGACATTAATGGGCATACTTTAGATAGAAAGATACAAAAGTTTTTTGCAATTATGTCTTTCACTGATAATGGGATTTTTGTCATACTCAAGATTTTTATCCTCGTGTATTTTTGACCTAAACGTTTTAATCAAAATGAATCAAATTCAAAGCACGAGAAACGAAAACTCCAGTAGCTCATTTTTTCACTACTTTTTCTTTTCTATATTAACTAAGTCATCCCGAAAATCCTTAGCACAAACCTGTAAGATTAAACCTGAGAAACGTACACAAAGGTCTCCAAACACAAAATTTAATTAAAAGCACGTTTAGTCTCTAAAGTCTTTCATGCTGAAAGTCGGAAGTTTGAAATTAATTCAGTTGATATATCAGCAGTTAAAACGCCACAGGAGGGAGATCGAAGACTTTAAAAGAAACGAGGAAAGTTTGTTCGTTTTCAACGCTGCATTTGAAGAAAATTGATTAAATAGGGTTTGTTTACTTTATTAGAACTTTCAAAGAGTTTAGTCGAACCCGCATACTGCAATCTTCCACAGCTTAACGATTAGTCTAATCCGACTGCAGAAATTGGAAGTGATCCATTAAAATTTAGCTTAAGCTTAAGTTATTCCCTGTAAATCTTCTGTATTATACACTATCGTAACTTAAATGTTGTATTAGATCAAACTCTTCAAGAAACCTTATCAAAGTGGCAGAGACTCCCTTTAAAACATAATAAAATTAAAGAACTAGTTCTTGTTTGTTTGTTTGTGTTGTTATGACAAAGCTACGCATGGGCTGTCTGCCTAGGATGGGTAGGTCTTGGTCGGAGGACTTAATAAGGAGTTCTAACACGTATTCATGCTACATCTGGAAAAAACTGCCCAAAACTCCAGACTGTTAGATCGGCAGCCGCTTGATAGGTCAGGCTAGAACGCTCAACCTTCACACTTCAAGCCGTCTACCATTTTAAGGCTAATACTTTTGCAAAAAAAAGGTATCCTAAACATTCTCAAACAAATTTTAAAGGTGTACAGATGCTCATTAAATGAATATAATACGTGGGTGGTTCAAAAAGTAAGGTAACAAGTCCTTTAACCCAAAAGTTTATTTACGAGATCTAAGAGATGCACAGACGCAGCAAGACATTTCGTATAGATTACTTTTTCAACATAGATGCAAGAGGCATCAAAACATTTGTTTCGCAATTATAAGTCGCAATTAAGTCTAACGAAACCGAAGTTTAAAAAATTCAGGGCCCTGGTCACTGGGCCACATAACAACTGCTTCCTGAACTAGAGTATCGGTTTGGAAATGTCATCGTGTCCGGGGATTCTTCAACGGCCCAAAGGCCAAAGTGAATGGAAATCACGCCTGTGCGAGATTTGGAATGTAGGGAGGATGTTTTAATACATTCCATACGCAGCACAGTAGCCAGTCGTGTTTAACCGCAGCCGTATGCGGGCGGGCGTTGTCATGCAACCAAGAGGCACTTCCACTAGTTGACGATGAATTTCTGCTACACGGTTTGCTTTACCCACAAAAATCATATTACACTTTGTATTTCAATCATAGAAAACAAATAGTATAGAGAACACTATGGTAACCTTAACTTGAGGCACTTGTCCCATCACGGGACTTGTGGCAATATTTTACAAGCATAGCTACTGCGCATCCAACTTTCCTTGGTTTTCTAAGGTCCATTTGAGGCCAGAGCGCTAATTTCGGTTTTCATCGTTCTATTTTTAATTAAAAATGGTACATAGCGGCTCTGCATATAAATGCAATTAATGATATTATGGAACAACATTTCACAGGTGAGTGATTTTTTTCCATATTTTTAAAACGTACTTTTTGAAAATGAAGACTGTTTCAATTTATCCCTATCCACTAAGCCTTGGCGATATTTTTTTAAGCACCGAGTGTTTATGATGCGTAAGTTGACAGTCTATTGCGTTTGTGTTTTACACTTAAAACTGGAAAATCTTGGCTCGTTTCCGTGCCACAAATCGTATGGTTCATCTTTGCCTCATATTTCCAGCGGGTTTTGAATAGCAATGCGCTCTCTAGTATATATCCACTCTCTTATTTCAGTAACGGATTATGTAACCGTCGATGCTAATCCGCAAAGTAAAAGCGTAAGAGCACGTAATAGCATTTGTAAAGAAAAGACGGAAATAGTAATCAAATGAAATTGTGCCGTGTTGTCTTTAGTCAGAATTCAGTCGAGAATCGCACCTGTTTGAAAAGATATCTGGTGAACCGCCAACCCAAAAACAATTTATCTCATCTGCAATTGCCACTCAGTTCCCACTGTTTTGTGAGACGGAGAGTTCTGACTAACGAAACGGATCATGTCTTGTTATAAGTATCTTTTTATCTGCACAGCCATCGTCCGCCATCTTGCTGGTAGTTAAGCCGAGCGATGGCAACGGCTGCCCTTTTTTCAGCATTGGGAAAGGGTTGCGCCTCAAAGGGTTAACAGGCACCACGAAGACGACGTTTCCGACCCCACATTGCTTGTGCGATTTTGAACGGTCTTGGTGTAATCCAACTCTTCTGGAAGTTTGTTCCACTCGTTTTGAAACACCTTCTATAAATTAAATCTGATAAATGGAACTATTTATTCGGATTACATGATTAAAAAGTTTTAAATATTCAAATTCAACGGATTTTATCATTACAATTAACCATTTCTTGATTAACACAATTTTCATCGTACCATTTTAATTAAACCTAAAACTCTACCGAATTTAATGACTTTGTTGCTTTCAACTTAAGCAATTTAATTAAAATTAATCAAAACCATAAACGTGTGGAATAAATGCCCTATGACAGTTTTTTCTTTCTTTCTTCAATTTCTTTGTTTTCAACGAGACTTTTCCGGAAATCCTCAGTATAAAGAATAAAACCGAGAAACGTAAACAAGAAGCTTATAAAACAAAATTTAATTAAATGCGTGTTTCGTCCCTTGAGTCTTTCATGCTGAAAGTCAGAAGTTTGAGAGTAATTCAGTTGATATATCAGCAGTTAAATGCTGGCGAGGAGAATGGGGACTTAGGAGAGCTCAGAAAACTTTGTTCATTTTAAATGCGCCGTTTAATAAAATTGATTGTGAATTCTTTAACTGCTATTTCGTTGATTCCGCGTTTTTCTTGCGACATATTTTTGTGGACATGAATTGCGTCTACATATTTCCGTTGTATTTTTCGACAGGGTTGCCAAATAATGTTGAAAGCCAAGTAATGTTGGAATAAAATGTTGGAGGTCGCCAAACTTTTCAATTTTTAATGATTTATCGCCATATTAGGCGACAAAAAATAAGTTCCCGAAACTGAACCTAGCTTGACGATATCTTGCGTATTTGACGAGGAGCTTGCAAAAGCTACAGCTTATTACAAAGGAGAAGTACAGATAGAATATGCCTGAAGAAAACTGTAAAACTGTTTTAGTGGGCGATTTTCCTATAGATTTCAATTCCAAACAAGTGTTTTACGGAACAGGGAAGACAAACACGGCACACTCTTTCCAACTAAATGGAAAAATTAAGAAAAATAAGGGCCACGCTGGATTTTGATACACTTTTAATTTATAGCACTTTAGTGTGTATTTAAAATATGAGCGTGTTTAAGATTTTTTAAATTTAGAACGTAATGTTAAAACGTAATTAAAATGTTAAAACGTAATTAAAACCCTTTTTTTGACGACAGCTGGCTGTGCCCGCGCACAACCAGCTATCGTCAAAAAAGGGTCTCTAGATCTGTGGCACGCGATGAACGTTTCGATCTTCCGCCATCTTGCTGGTAGGTAAGTCGAGCGATGGCAACGGCTGCCCTTTTTTCAGCATTGGGCCATCTATTCAGGTGTTCTCGCTCACTTCCATTTTTCAGCAGGTGCTGTTAAAAATAACCATTTTTTTACGGGAAATGACGTTCTAAAAAGTAAAGGATTCTCGTGGAGCTATGTCACCCGCAACTATTTTTATTGAAATCCAATCTATTCTTCGTGACTGGCAACAGTCAAAACGTCAGAGTTTGGTGTTCCCAGAGCGAGAACACAGCGCGTTAAAGGGTTAACAGCTATGGGTCGGTTGACTTCTGAACCTAAATGAAGCTGGTGCATAAGGAAAAAAAACACTCAAAACACTTGTGTAAAACGTTAAAATAAATAAAAACTTTGTGAAAAAAAAAACACATAAACAGATACTTATAACAAGATACGATCGTTTCGTCAGTCAAAACTCTTCGTCTCACAAAACAGTGGGAACTGAGTGGCAATTGCAGATGAGATAAATTGTTTCTGGATTGGCGGTTTACCAGATATCTTTTCAAACAGGTGCGATTCTCGACTGAATTCTGACTAAAGACAACACGGCACAATTTCATTTGATTACTATTTCAGTCTTTTTCTTTACAAATGCTATTACGTGCTCTTACGCTTTTACGCCGCTAATTTTACGTAAGGCGGAAAAAAATAGTAATTTAAAATTTCAAAAAGAATTTTGTAAATAAAACACAATAAAACATTTTTATGTATCATTTATTTACAAAGTTATTAATAATTTTAAGTTTTAAGAATAGATGTTTGTGTGTTTTTATTAAAATAATAAGTTGTTTTCCCACATGTTTAGACATCATTTCTGAAATATTACTCATGTAGACCCTACAAAACCTCACCTTAGAAATACACCCCACCCATCGGCCTAGATCCCACGCGTATAGGTAATTAACCGAAATCTCACAACACAACACACCTACAAAAACCACCAAAAACATGCCCATGTTTCTCTTCACTGTACTGGTATGCGAATTTTTTTGGGCATAGTTTTACAATCAAATTTGCCAACATTTCTCTAAGTGTCCAAAACATGCACATTTTATGATGAAAGAAAATATTTTATTTTTATAGATTGAAAATACATATAAATAAAAAGTTAACTTATTATTGCATTTTAAGATAAATTACTTTTAATTTATCTCTCAATAAAAAATGTTTTTTTCTAAACAAAATCTTTATTTGATTATTTTGCTCAGCTAATTTCATCTATTCTTTAAATAGGAGTTGAGAATGTTTCCAAATAATTTACTTTATTCTAGAGAAAAAAAATTGTAGTTTGTTATCAACGAGAAAGCTAAAACAATGTCAAAGCATGTCTTAATTAAATTCTGTTTTTGAAATCCTGCTGCTTACATTACATTAGCTTTGTTTTTCGTCAGAAACACTGATAATGTAATTTAGACTAAAAAAAAAAAATAATCTGAAAGCGAGATAATCACTTTTCTAAATCGAACCATTTATTCCTTCTTGCTTTCTATACGTGCTTTCGTTATTGCGAAAACTTATAACTTATCGCGTTTTCTAAATATAATGATGTTTCTGCATGCTTATAGTTTTTTAGCTAGTAGAATTGAAATCCATGTTGGAAAAAATACGTTAAATGTTTTGGAAATAAATTTATGAAAATTTGTAAAAATATTTTCTTATATACTGCTTTTTTCTTTTGTAAAAAGGAGCGAGGTACCTATTTTTTATATATTGGACTTTTTAATTTGTATAATTTCAATTTGTTCAAAATAAATAAAAATGTTTTCACTACAATTTTCGTCTGATTTTTTTTTTTAATTCACTTTTTTTGCAGCTACAAAAATTGAAACATTTCTGCGCTTTTCAGAATGTATAATATGTGGCGCAGTGAAAAAAAATTCAATACCTTCCATACAAAAGCACCTTTTGTAAAACTTAAAAAACGGTCCCATAAAAAAGGCAATTTTTTAAACATACCAAAGACTTAGTTGCAACTTTGCAACAGGTTAAGCAGTCAATGTCTTGGGGGCTTAAAACAACATTTCTTATACTCTGCGGATGCCATGGATTAGAAAAATACCATGCATTAAAAAAAAACGAAGGGTTTGCAGAAAGTTTTAGTGTATTTTTTAAATCGATTTAACAATTGCTTTTTTAAGTCGCCTATTGTAGGTACTCTATGATTCCAGTAGCACTTGAATTTTTTAACTCTTTATTTCGTTTAATCAAACTTTAAGATGAATCTTTCAGCATTCGAGTTAATCGACACAGTATAGAAAATTTCCATTTACCACGTATTTATTGCCTCTGGGAAATAAAAACCATCCAATACTTCCGATTTCACTCATAAAATAAATATAAAAATTAATAGTACACGAAATTCTATCATTGAAAAATTGGCGCCTTTTGGGATATAGCTGACAAAACTAGTTTCATGTTTTGTCAGAGATATATTGAAAATATTGATATCCGATACATGAATGCTGGCGATTTATTAGATGAGTCGATTTGCGTTCTTTGGTATTTTCATGATAATATCAGAAAACGATGAATTTCACTTGCTGGGAATATTGATGCAATTTTTGTACGAAAAATGACAAAGAAAATATCCCACATAATTTTTTATTAACAATATTGTTGGGGGAAAATGTATATAATCGGATAAATACATGAAAAAAAAAATAAATATGAATTTGGCTTCTAGAATTTCTAAGGAAAATGCAGATTGGTAATTAATACAGAACTTCGGAATTAGACACTTTGACTAAAAACCAGATTTCTTTCCAATTTTTTCAAAAAGTGACGAACTGAACATAAAAACAATTTGTAAGTATTCTTAATTTTATGGTTTTTTTCTTAATTATATGTTTTTATTTTTATATTTTTTATGTTACGTAAGATCACGTCCTACCTGGGATGTGATCATACTTATGAATACGAGAACGAGATACAAAAGAATTTGCACAAATTCTCACACATCTGCGGAACCTTGAATAAAACCATCAGGAGAAGAACACGAAAAGAAACTCAACTTAAGCTTTATAAAGTCATGGCTACACCTGTCTTGCTTTACGGCTCAGAGACATGGACCTTGAGGAGCCAGGATTTGAGTAGAATCCAAGCAACAGAAATGAGACATCTAAGATTAAGTCTTTGAGGCGCAACCCTTTCCCAATGCTGAGAAAAGGGCAGCCGTTGCCATCGCTGGACTTAACTACCAGCAAGATGGCGGACGATCGAAACGTTCATCGCTAGCCACAGATCTAGAGACCCCTTTTTCACGCAGCTGGCTGTGCCGGCACAGCCAGCTGCGTCAAAAACGGGTCTCTAGATCGTGGCACGCGATGAACGTTTCGATCGTCCGCCATCTTGCTAGTAGTTAAGTCGAGCGATGGCAACGGCTGCCCTTTTCTCAGCATTGGGCAATCTATCCAGCTGTTCTCGCATTCATCCATTTTTCGGCAGATGTCAGTGCTGTTAAAAAGAATCGTGACCATTTTTTTTACGGGAAATGACGTGCTAAAAAGTAAAGGATTCTCGGGAAGCTCTGTCACCCGCTACTATTTTTATAGAAATCCAATCTATTCTTCGTGACTGGCAACAGTCAGAACGTCAGAGTTTGGTGTTCCCAGAGCGGGAACACTGCGTGTTAAAGGGTTAATAAAGGGCTGCACAATCGCCACGATCCGAAATGAAGACATCAGGAATGAATTGAAAATATTCAACTTATGTGATACAGTATATAGTACTAAATGGAAAGGCTATTTTCAACGCATGCCAGTGACAAGATTCCCCAGAGCTGCCTTTGACTATACCCTTGACTATGGTAGAAGAGACCGAGGACGTCCGATGAAAGAGGTGGATTGACCAATAAATCCCGAACAGACACCCCCTGCATACTCCTAGAAGATGATGACGATGAAGATGATTAATTTTAAGTCAAAGAAATTCCTAGTATTTGTCAGGTTTGGGTTTTTAACAGGTATACTAAAAAAAGCGGAATATGGCTGGAAAACCGGTGGAAAACGTGGCTAACGGCGTGCATGGATGCAACTAAGTCAACCGACCAAGTGGTGTTGCTAGTGTGTGTGTGTTTTTTTTTCCTGCAGAAATCCTCTATTTGACATTTTGACAAGAAACCGATGAATCCTAAATTATTTTTCTTACTGTCTCGAAGAAAATACTGTATTAGGATTTTGCTATTGAATATAAATTACGACTCTAGACAATATAGTTCCAGCATTCATGTTAACCTTTTACAGAACGAATTGAGATCCAGGCATATTTTAAATTATTTTTCTGCTTATTTTGTCTTCTAATGCGTTAATTAAAGGCTATTAGTCATTTAAATAGGCAAAAAATACTGTATGACACAGTGTTAACACAGTGATCCTAATTGGGGACATGGGCCGTTTCTGACTCTACTTTTACATTGGTTTCAAAAACGGAATAGTGTGAGATACTTTAAACAAGAAGTGGAATATTAAGATTTAAAAAAAAAGATTTATTTTTAAGTTTAAGTAAAAATATAAATTAAGTTTGAAGAAGGGGGAGTGGAGGGTGTATCTAGATAGCTCTGTAAAAGTTTATGAAAAGGTCTGTTTTCATATTTTTTGTCCAGTTTCCCACCAATGACAGAAATGCATCTTCTATTTCAAAAATCAAGTCTTCTTTTAACTATATCTACTAACTTTTTCAAGTCATTATCGATAAAATTTCATTTTTCAATAAATTTTTAATTTGGTGTTCCCAGTTGGAAACATTGGACTGTGAAAGGTTAATCTAAAAGGCACATAAATTTACAGAAAGAACTTATGGCTCCTTTAAAGAAGCAGGCCTTTCAACGAAAGAGGGCTTGCGTAAGGCGAGGCTTCGTTTCCTTCGCAAAACAGAATAAAAATATTGCAGTTTCCTTAGCCTCAACACATGTTTAATAGGCATTTTAACAATGCTATGCTGCATTTCAAATCCAAAAATAACCATTTATTTAACTAACGCTTTTGGAGATAGTTTATAACAGCTCGTGAATAGTAAATGACTTCACCCCCATTCAAAATCTATTTCATGGAAATACTGTTGAATAGAAGTCATCTGTATAGTTAAAAATCGATTTTGCAATTAAGACACGCTGTTTGCAATAACCATAACATCTCATCTGTAGGCGTTCTTAATTTAACTATTTTCAGCCATTGTTCTCTTTCCAGAATTATGAGATTTCATTGTATTTTAAACAGCATACGGATGATATAACATTTCAATTTATTCCTTTTTTATTGATTATGCCTTTAGGGAATAAGTACGTGTATACATATGCACCCAATACTTCCAATTTTGCCGGTAAAATAAATATAAAATTAATTGTAAACCGAATTCCATGATTGAAAATTGTCGCCCTTTGAGATATAGCTGACAAAACTGGTTTTCCCGTTTTATTTGATATTGCATCGATATTCGATCTGTGAATGCTGGAAGTTTTTGATTTGAGTCGTTTAACGTTCTTCGGTAGTCCCATGATAATATCTGAAAACGATGAATTTCACTTACTGGGAATATTGTTCGAAAGAAAGGAAAATAAAATTCATACAACTTCTATTAACGAATTCATAAATAAGAGAGACTTGTAATTGAATAATTGAGCATGGAAAAACGAAATGGGTATTTCACTTGTACACATTCTGTTAAATTGCGATCGAGAACTTAATTTCATATCTAACATACAGGGTGGTCATAAAAAATCTTTCCCGAATAATGGAACTCGGATATACGGAACGGCCGTTAAATGTCCGTATATCGGCAAACTTCCTTTGTGACCACCTTGTATATTTAAGCAATGTAGATGGCAATGCCATAGTCAGGAGGCATCGTGTGTGTTTGATTAATTATTTACAAAACTAAAATAAGAAAATTGGCTATTACTTGAATACATTTATGATTGGGTGCACCTAGTCTACGATCTTATGCCACTCGTGTAACGGAGGTTTAAGAATACTATGGATGTTTGCCTACCTTTAAAAGGCAATTTTATAACAAAAATTCGGTTTTCGTTTTTTTTTTTTTTTTTCTTTGCATATAGTACAGTCGATGCTTGTTTTTACGAATATCTTTTTTTTACTAACACTGCAGATTTTACGAACAAGCGAGTAGTCCCGAATACACTCCCATAGATTATTTTACAACTTGATTTTGCGAATTTTTCGACTTCACGAACTATTTGAGTGGTCCCTACGGGTTCGTAAAAACACCGTTTGTATTAAACCTAGTTTTTTTTAACTTCCTAAATTAGTGTAGAATTTATCTTAGAACATAAGCTAGGGATTTCAATATTCGTCATAGATAAAGCCAATAGTATACTTTTTTTTTCCCAAAATGAGATTAAAAAAATTTTTGGTTTATCGCAAAATGGCCCAACTTAAAAAAAATATGATTATAACATTATGAAACATTGGTAAAATTCCTTAAAGGTATTGATTTCGCAAATGAACTTCTCATAGAAATGTAGATTGTCTTGTCTTAGTGTATTTGAATTCACGAACTGGAACATATTTTTATGATTTCTTTGTCACGCAGACATATTTACTTCTATGATGTTCCAAATGACATAGTTCAAGTTATAGTAGTTTATTCTCTTAGGGAGATTTAAATCATGAAAGTAGAATTCATTGACTAAAAATTATTTATTTAGCCCTTAAATGCATAGCGATTACATAAATGCATCGTACTTTTCACGGACGATTAGAGTAGAAGCCAGATTTCTTACGTCAAATTCACATAATATTAAATATAAAATATAGTTTTAATAATAAGTGATTCATAGCGTGCATAATAAAAATTTCACATATTTCTTTCAAACTGGGTGTTTTTTGGAAAACTTAATTAGTTATTCACAAAACTAGTATAGGAAATTTAGATTACACTCGTGGCTATTGAGCGAACGCCTTTAAAATTCATGCATTTAAGGGTGAAATTTAAGTTTTCATGTTTTTCAGTATTGTCATTTTATAGCATTTTTAAACATTCTTTAGCCTAAGAATAAAAATACTTTGAAATATACATGTTTTCCCACGTCATCAAAAAATTTTAGCTGTATTTTATGATATACTGCACATGTGTAAATATTTTTTAATATTATAATACATATATGTAAATATAAAGCTGCAAAGGTAGAGAGGCACCTTAAAATGTGAGGCATTAAATAACGCATATTTAAATCTTTGTCTATCCTCTATAAGCAAAAGCACAAAAATCGCTGCCGCCAAGCAGTTTAAGTGATTCATGAAGATTTATATATCTTTCACGGGATAAGCGAAACTTGACCCCCTCTCCGTCCCCTTGCAAGGATCTGATATTTATCAAGGTCTGCTCAGGGTATTTTTTGACATGCTGCATAAATTTTGTGACACAGATGCAAAGGTTAAAGATAACCTCGGTATTTAACGTTGCAGTATAATGCCTGAATTTTACTTTAAAATAGTATGCAAAGTGGAGAAATTTAATGCATATTTGTAACACTTTAAGGGCTATGAAGCAATGTTTTATACTGAATTTTTCAGGAATAGAATGAATGTAATGGAACGTTAATTTACTATCTATATTAATATATTTAGTTATGTTACTATAATTTTGTATTAATGATTAAACTGTAAAATAGCATCCAAAATAGCAAAATTTAAGACATATTTCTGACACTTTACTGGATGAAACATCGTTTCATTCGAAATTTTGCACTATTAAAAAGAATGTAAAGAATTAATAGTCACAGATCCGTATAATAAATTCATGAGACAGTGTGGAAAATATTTTGATGTGAAAAAAATCATTGTAGAATCAATAATTTAATTCATTTATTCAGAATACATTGCAGAAAATTTGGTTTTCATCCCCCTTTTCTGGATGTATAATTAAACTTTAGTTTAGATATTTAATGCATCGTATGATTTTAAATAATTCTTTTAGATTATATGTCGAGACAGGATGCAATTTCTTAAATTTAATAATGTAAAAAAACTATCCTCGAAATTATAAAATTAAAAAAAATTATAGATATAGTATGGAGGTTGATTTCAATCTTTAAGGAGAGATAGAAATTTTTCATATCATCGTTAATTGTTGGGTTATTTGAGTATCATTTTCTTCGCGTCTGTCAATCCATTTACTTGATAATTACCGAAAAACGAACAAGGAGATAAATTTGATGAAAACATGCATTATTTAATGTAGCAAAGGCGGATTAAAGGGAGGGGCTGAGGGGGTGACCGTGCCCCCCCCGAGGAAAAGAAATCAATGTAAAAGATCCTATTTGACTTCCATAAAATGTATGTATATGCCAATCTTCTAACTAACCGCCCCCACCGACAAACCAAGCGCCCCCCCCCCACAGCGACAAACTTGCATTAATCCGTCACTGATGTGTAGAGATATAAATAACTCTTTCACCATAAAAAAAATATTCATATAAACGGAAGAAGAATATTGTCTTCTTATTTTAGAAGTTAGTTATCTTTTAGATTTTAACTGTTACGTCCTTTTCCCACCACTAACTTTGGATTCTGTTTTTTGCTCTGATAAGGAATTTTAGACTCTAAATTTTAAAAATATTTGTGGGCTTTTAACATTTACTATTTATGAAAGTTTAAATGTAGGTTTCTCTCTTCATTTTTGTAGTTTAACAATTAGTTATGCTGTAG
Source organism: Cheiracanthium punctorium (assembly GCA_038373885.1). Taxonomy (NCBI): domain Eukaryota; kingdom Metazoa; phylum Arthropoda; class Arachnida; order Araneae; family Cheiracanthiidae; genus Cheiracanthium; species Cheiracanthium punctorium. The sequence continues at coordinate 805,376 of JAWZYV010012052.1, forward strand.
TGTTAGCTCAAATTACATTTTCTCGGAAAGGTTTATAAAATCGATTTTTTATTTTATCTAGAATAAATGTAATAGTGCCAGTATGAACTCAGTGGGAGTCTAAGCCGCAAATGAGTGACGATAAAGGCATTTCGATGTATTTATACCATGTAGAAGTACTGAACTTATGGTGCCATCTAGTGGCAAGAAAAGAAAGAGAAGGTGTTTTATTTAATAAGACTCATAGGTTTTTTCATCTTCATAGAAATTCACAACCTTAGAAATCAACACCTTAGAAATCATTCTCGTCATAGAAAATATCAAACGTTCTTCTCGCGCTTCATGAGAGACCATATTAAAGCACTCACATTTCAGCAGGGATATAAGATCTTCAATGAATGCCATTGGTATAAGACTGACATGGTCACCCCGGCCCATATTTTAGCTTTGCTTAGATTTTAAAGAGGACAGGGTCCTTCAGGATCCTCTATTGTTTTCAGACGTTTTATATGTTTTTGGATTTATGGAAAGTGCCTAGCTTTGCTGAAAAATCTGGGATTAGTAACAGCAACAATAACAACATCCAAATACATGGAGTCATCCAAATACATGGAAACTAGGGACACTAGGGAAGTTAATAATTAAAATAGATTTTTTTTTCAAATATGGAAAATTGCCCAACTCTCCAAATTAAAATGCTATGGCCTATCATTCTTATAAATGGCAATTTGACTTAAGTTTTCTTGTTTATTCTTACATTCTATCTCTTTGAAAACATACAGCTTGTTTAAAGTTCTTAATTCGAGGAAACGTTCTTTCTTTTTCAATATTTTTTTTTTCTTTTAGGATCATATTTATCAATTCAAAGTTATTAAATAATATAACTCTCTCTGTACTTACTGATTTATATTTTTATATGCAATATGTGTGTTGCACTAAAATGTATTTTAATAAACATGTTTGTGCAATAAACAAGATTTGCAAATGGTTAACTGCATATCGATTTGTTCTCTTCTAACATTTAAATGATTGTTTAATTAACTTCAATAATTTCTATTTTCAGGTAAGAATTTCTATACTATGAATTGATACTTTCTTAGGTTTGTAAGTAAGTACTATTATTATAATTATTTTGTGTAAATTAAGCTGCTTATTAAATTCAATCATATTGCTTTAATAAAGATATGGTTAAATTATTCTCAAAGAAACAAAAATTTACTTGACTCTTTTGCGTTGAAAATGTAATAACTGAAATTACAGAGCATCTCTCTTTTCACTTTGGCATTTTAACCGTGAACTAATATTATACACCAAAACAATATTCTTTGAGAAACCAATTAGTCACTTTAATTACGAGTTAAACTTGAATCCAGTTGCTTCAGTGAAAGTGTAATTTCAGGAAAATTATATTCGTTTAAAAAGCTTGGTATTGCTTTGCAATCAATTTTCTCTTTACATTAGTTTTCAGATATTTTAAATTTTCCTTTAAGTAGTATTCGTGTCTTATTGACACTTTTCCCGCATTTCCAGTAATTAATAACTTTTAAAGAATGTATAATATATACCCTTTTGGTGAGTAGGAAATAACTTTTAAACTTGTAAAATTACAGTCGGTAGAATCTATATTTTTTGAATTGTTTTTATATTGGATAATTATATACGGAGTAATAGTCTTTTAATATTTAGAAAATAAAAGAAAAGCTATATGAATCTACTTTTTAATTTTCTGAATACAAAAAAGATACATATGATTTTAGAGTTTTGGGGAAAAAGTAAAGCTATTTTATACATAAGCGGCATTGAAATTGTTCTGAAGAAGAGTATTCTAGAACTAATTCTTTCGGATATTTGACAGGGATCAGAGATGGTTTGATTTTTCATGACAGTGTATTTTCAAGTTTCCAAATGCTTTCTTTTGGCATAGCATCGCAAATGATTTAAAGAAATAAAATATTTCTAGACCCGAAATTACTAAAAAAATCTCAAATCTATCTCAAAACAATAAGTAGTCACAAAAATGCAATGGGCCACTTGAAATCCTCTAATGCACCAAGTTCGGCGCATGCGCCACAATTTGGCCATGTCTGCCCTAGTATATTCCTGACAAATCGAGTAAATGAATGCGTCTTTGTAAATCATCATGAACAGAATACAATAGATTTTATTGTGTTAAAAAAATATTGTCTGAATGAGACAAATCTACAATTCACAACAAAAATCATGAATACAACAACAACAACAAAACCAAAAACACTTTTTATTTCAGCAACATAGATAATGACGGGAAAAGAAGGATTTGAACAGAGCCTAAATATATCTTTATAGCCCCTTCTGATAACATCAATTCCGGCGACAAATGATCATTATCAATTCAAGAATGACTAAGTATTATAGATTCACTGTAAGGGGTATTAGAGGAAAAGAACGAATGGAATTAAGGCTGAATAGCAGATGGCCACAATGAGAAGAGCTATTAACCAGGTTTTATTGGTGATTCTGAATAATAAAAACCGGAAGAAATATTGTGTACGATTACGGATGATCTATTAATCAGAAATGGGATTTCCTGTCCTTGGCGATGGCATGAATTTAGTTTTTTTGCATGCGGCAAATTATGCAACAATGGAAACATTGTAGATAAAAATGGAATAGAACGGATGTCTAGCATTTACAATGTGACGACTAACGTCTGAACAATCACCATTCATGTACAGGAAATTTATGTCTAGGGATTAATTAAAATGAATTACGTAATTTATAACTATTAGGCCTAAGGGAAAGTTCTGTCGATTTTGGCTAGATAAAATGTCAATATTTTGTTTAGCCAAAACTATTAAAACTAATAATACGAAATTCGGCACGTGTGAGAGTTTTTTAACGTAGGTGTTAGATTGGAGAGCATTTTTCAAAAATCGTAACTTATGGGGGATAGGAGACCAAAACGTTCTTTCCACATATCCTACGGGATCTCAAAGAAGAAAAGCGATATCCATAAAATTTCTGCTGTAAAATACAACACTCACGAATACCTAAAAATCGGTTTCAGAATATTTCGAATAGAATCCTTCAAAGAGGATAGACGTGAAAAAAAGGGTGTGGGTTGCAGGGTCGTACTCCAAAGGGGGGGGATGAGGGGGCCCGCCTCTCCCTGAAATCTGACCCTTTACTTAGCTTACAATTGAAACAATTAGCTAACAATTCGATACAGAACCCTCTCCCCCGCCGCCCCGAAATAAAATCCTGGCTTAGCTACGGGTTGGTGGCCATTTTTCTCGAAAGAAAAAAAAAACTAAAATTCTCGCTTTAAAATTTGACAAATATGAGTCTTATTCTTAAGTTAGTTATTTTGTAATTCATTTCTTGTTGAAAATATATTTCTTTGAATTTTATGTAAGATTAACGGCATTACTGTCCCATACACATAAGAAATTTATCGGTTTCCACTTTGAATGTTCTAAAAAGATTATTGTCTAAACAACAGATGCCACTACTTATTAGGATTCGGAGACATTCCTCCGATCGTAATATTTTCTCAATCTAGAGGCAACCAAAAATTAGAAATAAGAAATTAAAAAAGCAATTAAAAACGTAATTAAAAGAAAATTATCTGAGTACATCGTTGCGTTTTTGCTCGGGGTTTTGAATCTTAGCGTTACGCATGCGTAATCACTCCTTTTGTAGCTTTTTATGACCCGTATTCTAGGACCCGTAAGACTATACAGGCTGACTCAAAAGGTCGTGCCAAACTTACCATGCTGGTCTGTCATACTGTGACAAATAATATTTGCATCGGAATTGTGTCCGGAAATGCAAATGGGGTCTTCTGAAGGGCGATGTTTGCAGGCTTGTGGAAGCGTGATCATTTCAGCTTAGAACATTGCCGGAGAAGGATGAATCGGTTTGCTAAGTCAGAATTGGCCGGTATTCACTACTTGTATGGTGCCACGGATGGGAAGTCATATTAATAAATAAGTCATTTAATATAAGTGACATCTCTTTTGGCATCATTTCTTCTTCCCCACTACGTCTGCGAATATTGCGTTCAAGGTACATCCGTACTGCCGCTCGTCCATTTTCATCAGCGGCACTGTACAAGTAATGTATATTGTCCTATCCTGAGTTAGTATACCGATTGCACCATCTCCGGCAACGTCCTAATCTAAAATGATCACGTTTCCATAAACCTGCGGACATCGCCCTCTAGTGGCCGTCGGTTTTATTTCCTGGCACAAGTTCCTGTATAAATCTTGTTACTCATATAATGATAGACCAGCATGTTAAGTTTGCTAACGAGCTTTTCAGGCACCCTGCATACTTCAATTTCTAGTAATATCTAGACTTTCCAAGCAGTTTAATTCTATAATTATGTTGCTATAAGAAGGAGCTCACTATGCTGAAAATTGTCATATCGAAAATGTCACGATTTTTGTCGAAATGTCCTCAAATTTGGCCCACAAATATATTTTGCGACCTCAACCTAGCTTTTTGATATCCCTTATATTTTGCAGACTCTCGCCAAAACAGGTTAGGCTAACAGAAACCAATGGTAATCTTAAAAGTCCATAACTTGGTCTGTAATTAACCGATGTACATACAACAAAATGTAAACTTTGAGTATTAAATAAATAAAATATTAATTTTAGCCTAGATTAATGCATATCGAATCAGATAGTCTCAGAATACCGTTAAAATATTATAAACATGAAACGACTTTTCTCCAAAAGACGAAAAATGCTAATAAAATGCGGAACCGAAGCAACATTTTGTTTCTTTTGTCTCCATGGAGATAAGTACCGTGATGCCTCTGAGAGACCCTTTATACACAGTTCAGGTACGTATCCCTCAAAGCTGCTTATACAGATATGCAGGGAGATCTATATCATGTTCTGTCTTGTTTGGAAGATGAAGGAACACACAAAATAAATTTTTAATTTCCCCATTTAGATTTTTTTTAATAGTCTATTTTCTATGATCTTTTAAAATGGTACACCGCTTGTGCCTTTCTCGGAATCTGATTGTCTAGTAATAATGTTCCAGTTAACTTTTATTTTTACTACTTTCCGAACATGTACCATGAAAGGAAAGTATTGCAATCATGAAAAAATTCGACTTTAAGATTTTGGTGTATTTACACGTTTTGACGTCTTCTGAATTCATTTTTGCTATTTTTACGAGATGTATGTATGTGTGTGTGTGTGTGTGTGTGTGTGCGCGTGTGTGCGTGTGTGCGCGTGTGTGCGTGTGTGCGTGTGTGTGTGTGTGTGTGTGTGTGTGTGTGTGTGTGTGTGTGTGTGTGTGTGTGTGTGTGTGTGTGTGTGTGTGTGTGTGTGTGTGTGTGTGCGTACGTGCGCGTGCGCGTGTGCGTGTGTGTGAGTGAATACGATAGCTCCTAAATGGGACATTCGCTTGAGCTCAAATTGTCACGCAAGACCGGTATTAATTTTGGTTTGTACAGGATTTATAGTTTTTCTACAGGGCTACGACAAAGACTTCTTTAACAATATGGCCAGTAGGGGGAAATTCTTGAAAGTGCGCTAGTGTTTAAACGGTTCATTCGATTGAGCTCAAATTGGGTATATATGTTATAAACCATCATCGTAAGATTGGTATTGATTTGTATGCGTATAGGACTTATAGTTTTTCTACAGGGCCATGACAAAGATTTCTTTTACATTATGCCATATGGGGAGACATTTTTGAAAGTACGCTAGCGTTTAAACGGTGCATTCGATTGAGCTTCTGTTTGTATATATGTTATAGACCACCGTCACAAGACGGGTATTGATTTTGGTGTGTATAGGACTTATAGTTTTTTCTATAGTGCTATGATAAAGATTTCTTTTACATTATGTCCTATGAGGAGAAATTCTTGAAAATGCGCTGGCGTTTAAACGGTACATTCATTTGAGCTTCAATTTGGTATATATGTTTGAATTATTAATCGATTAAAATTTAATTAAATGTTTGGCAATGATCTTAATCGTAAGTGCACGGAAAGTCGAGTGGAGTCACTCGAGTTTTTTTCTTCCTCTCTTTTTAACGTAGGATTGCAATCCTCCATAACGGACCTATGTGAAGAAAAAAAAATTGTCTGTTTTCAACGGCGCGGCGTTGTAAGTTTCAGTATTACGCCGTTATATTCCAGACTAAATTCTTGGACTGATTTACACGCAATTTTTTAATTTCTTATATTTGTAGAATGACCTGCGTTGTCTGGAGAAGATTTATAGCTATTGAAATTCTCTGACTGATAGAAAATTAAGGGCATAGAAATATGATGTTGGGCTACGCAGCTGCACTCTCATCGCAGAAATTAAGATATAGAATGAATTTTGATGGCTTATGCTAATTTATTTCACGACCTATAAGTTTGTGAACACTTACAACATATAAGTTTGTCACAACATATAAGATGATCAAGTTTTAAAGAACTTGATCATCTTACGATCTGAACATTTCATCCACCGTTAAAAATTAATTGTAAAGTTGTGAGATACATATGTATGTTTTCAATTTTATGGTGAAAACACTTACAAATTACCCTCTTTATTCTTTATCTCTTTGAGGCGCAACCCTTTCCCAATGCTGAAAAAAGGGCAGTCGTTGCCATCTCTCGACTTAACTAGCAGCAAGATGGCGGAAGATCGAAACGTTCATCGCGTACCACAGATCTAGAGACCCTTCTTTGACGCACCTGGCTGTGCCGGCACAGCCAGCTCCCACCATCTTGCGGGATCTCCCGCCATCTTGCTGGTAGTTAAGTCGAGAGATGGCAACGACTACCCTTTCTTCAGCAATGGGCAATCTATGCAGCTGTTCTCGCATTCTTCCATTTTTCAGCAGATGTCAGTGCTGTTAAAAATAATCGTGACAATTTTTTTACGGAAAATGACGTGCTAAAAAGTAAAGGATTCTCGTGGAGCTATGTCACCCGGAACTATTTTTATAGAAATCAAATCTATTCTTCGTGACTGGCAACAGTCCAAACGTCAGAGTTTGGTGTTCCCAGAGCGGGAACACTGCGCGTTAAAGGGTTAACTTGCTTGAAAAAGAATGCAAAGCTTTTCCTTCGTTGCTCCAAGGCTTCGATTTCTTTGTTGCCCCAGTCAGTCCGCCAACTAGAAATTACGGTACCAACGGCAGACCTTAATTTTGGCTCCCCATTTTTTGGAACCATAACTGATTTTGACTTGACTCTCAGCAGAGCGCCTTGTTCATAAGCCCCTCCCACTTGTGTTCCTGGTCCTAGGGTCCTCTACACCTCCGAATACGGCAGTGTTGGAAATTGTTTGGCAATCGATGCGCTCGGTATGATCTATCTTAATTGTTCTCAAAACAAGGAATGGAGAGAAGGAAACAATAGTCCTCGAACAGAAAAAGGTCGAAACAAAGAGCTATGAAATAAGACAAAAAAAATACCCAGCTGAATTCCAACCCTGAATTGCATTTCCTTCTTCTTCTCCACCCCACGGAAATAACTGCTATGGCGTCTCGCAAAGGCTGCGTTGTAGTTCAGTCACGTCGGCCGTAATGCCATCTATATAGATCGAGAAATGTTTGTATCGTATCATGTCGAAGGATGGAACACACGTGACGAAATAAATATTTAGGTGTTCGGTTTAAAAAAAGAAATTTCGTTTCTAAAGAGCTACTTTTTTATGGTCTCTTAAAGTGTTATAGAGTTTGTTGCTTTTTTTACGGTATCAAATTCAACAGTGAATATACGTTCAGGTAAGCCTAGCTTTTTATGCCTCTGTAGTTTTGTGAGAGGTTTTAAGCACGTTTGGTCTATTCGAATTTGCTCTGGAGAAATGCATTTTTTAAGTGTTTCCAGTGAATTTTCACTTATCTGTTTCTTTATACGCCATGGGGTGGACAGACTGAGACAGGAAATATCGTCTTAAACTAAGGTTACTGAACCAGGATACTATCGTCTAAGTTTATACCTTCATCTGGATGTGCTAAAACAGGGTCTTTAGATCTGTGGCAAGCGATGAACGATTCGATTGAGGCTGGTAGTTAAATCGAGCGACGGCAATGACTGCCCTTTTTTCAGCATCAAAAAGTGGTTGCGCTTCAAAGGGTTAATCAAAAAGACTGAGGAGTGTCGAAATATTGAAATTTATTGGACACTACTACACAACAAGCGAGAGGTCATCCAAAACCATGAATTTAGTGCCTCACTTACACTGCAGGTACAGCATGGTATTCAGTGATAGCTCGGATAAGAAGTCAGTTGCCGGATTTTCAGAGCATTCCATCTTATCTCTGGGGGTCTCCCTGAAAAGACCTAAATAGTGGTTTTGCAGTGAAACACGACCCACTGCGGTACCCTAGAAAATGAGGCCCCTGGTATGTTGGCCAAGAAAGGGTGTCTGTCTTGAAGGGAACAGATCTGTCTCCTCAGCAATTAAATTCACCCTAAGAATCCTATACACATCCAAACTGAAAGAAAGAACAAGAGACAAACTTTGGAATACAATCATCCTTAATACTCTGGACTATCGCAGATACAGAGCTGTCGCTGCTTTTCGTATTAAATCGATGTACGACCGTCTTTATGCACATATGTATCGATTTAAGATAGATAACCTAGGATAACTCTTTGTATGAACATAGATGGAACTATTGTTAATGAACAATAATTCCATCATTGTTCATGATGGTTCGTTCTCAAACCATCTATAAACGTGGCTCCAAGTTTTAAATAGATGGTTTGAGCATTTCAACAACTTGCTTAACTCTGATGCGTCAAATAATTTTGATTTTACACTTGAAGAGACTGAGAGTCAGTCTGAACAGTTGAGACTGACAAGAGAGACAGACAAGAGACCGAGAGTCAGAAGAAACCATTTACTCCTTCTATTGGGGGCCATGGAATTTAAGTTTAACACCTTAATTTTAGTTCTTTTGTTCCTTGTTAATTGCTGCATTGTTAATTTTTATGTTTGCGTTTGAGGCTTTATTTGTTTGTGTGCTTTGTATCCTTTTTTGACTTCACTGATAGAACTGTGTTCCTTCTCGCCTGTTGCATTGGGGGGAAAATACTATTTTCGATTTTAAGGTTTAGCATACGCCAGTTAATACTTCAACCTGAGCACCAGTTGCTGGAGCAAGGTTTTGCCATAGTATGGAGTTAACTTTTCTGGTACCCTGTTTTGGTGAAACACTTCAAAAAATGCTTAACAGTGTAATACCAATTCTAGCCAAGCGGGAACAGTCATGGACCAGTCAAAAACAAAGATGGTAACAGAAGAGTGAATCGCTGGCGTCATGTCTTTGCGACTATGAATGCAAGCAAGTTAAATTCCCGTTAAGTAATAGTTCATGCAGACATAACCTTGCGTTGGAAAGTGTTTTATAATCGACGCTTTCAGCAGGATTCACCTTTCTTGTTAATGGACACGACCCGCAGATCAATAAAAGACGACATCTCAGTCATTTCAGATGTGAAATAAAAAACCATGTCCATTTATAGTTCAGTTTAACATAATGACTTGCTTTTGAAAAAGAAATATTCTTTCTTTATCATCCTATGGGGCATTAGTTACTGAATAAAATTCGAAAATAAATCCCTGAAAATTAAGCATATTTTTCAAATGTATCTATTATTATGCATGATACATTACAAAGGCATATGAATAGTCCGAAAGAAGAATGAAACAGCATTATTCAAATGGAGAAGGCTATTCGAAGGACATTTTAAGAATGGCAGAAATATTTTTAGAATATGCATTGAATTCTGAAATAAACCAGAATTGAAACGCGATGAAAACACTACAACTTCCTTAGTAAAATGTTCTGCAACTGAAAGTAAATTTCTTTACAATAAGGCAGGAAAAAAAAAACTTTTTCTCAAAAAGTATACCATAGATTTTATTTTTAATAAAAATTACATGCCCAAATTTGGCATCGTTGGTCATGAGACCAACGAGGTCATAAAGATTTGGTAAGGTCTCTTTTAAGTTGTTTTAATTTCTCGATACATAAGGTGTCTCAGTAAACCGTATGCACACTTTGAACCATGGAGATAAAATAAGTGGAGTGAGCATGATGCCGTTATCTTGGGGAGAAATTTTAAGCATAGATCCCCCATAGCAGTAAAGGGATGAAAAAGTGCCTTATTTGGCTGGTTATCCCCTTATACTACATTTTGCAATGGGAATATAAAATGACCCTGTTTTCCCTTGTGGCAATTCTCATTTTTTTCATTAAAGATGAAATTAACGAAATCCGTCCAGCAGTGGTCTGAGCGCTAAACTCCGTTCCCATAAGAACACGGCAAATGAAGCAGCAACCGGCTTGGCCAGTGCTTGGAAGGGTAAACCCCCCTCTCTGCTGGACTACTTTGGGACCGTGTATGCTAATGGGAGCTGGTGCAGGTAAAATCCGTCGTGGCTCCAATTTCCTCCATGTTTAACGATACCTCTGGCATTGCCGATTTCAGATGGTTGGTCCCTCATCTGGAATCGGTTCAAAATCAGGGGACTCCGAGCAAAGTCGAACTTCCACCTACTGGGGCTCATCAAATTGGAAGACGTCCCCTTCCGTCCATCGCTGCCCTATTTAAGGGATCTGGCACTGCTCCGCGGTTGTCGAGGGCATTAGAAACAACACTAACGAAAGCCCTTGAAGTTTGATGCAGTAATGAATCAATAATTTATGACAGCTCATGTATTTATTATCTATCATGCCTAATTTAAAAAGAATGAATTTTGCATTACACGTTATTATTTATGCAATGCACATATTTCTTCTCTATGTTTTGGACTGTCATACGAAATTTATTTTTCAGCCTGCAAGGTTAAACTTCTAGAAAAAGTAAAGTTTTAAAACGATTTGAAAAAGGAGCGTAATCTCTGTCAAATTGAATGTTCCAAAAAGTGGTTAAAGTAAACGTTCAAAATGGTAGTCTTCAACATCAGTATACGTATGAGTACTTCGCACGACTGGCTCCATACTTTGCAATGGGATTTTTGCGCATGCCGCTTGAAGCTCATTCGAAAATGTGTCTGAAAGCCCATTTACAGCTGCCACTTAGGATGGTCATTGAGAAATCTTCCAAAGTGATAAGTGCAGGAGTTTTATTTTGGTCTCATCCAAAATTGTAAGCGTAGCTTCCCTTTCATTTTGATTTCATACAAGGTTATGAGTGTAGAATGCCTTTTATTTTGGTTTCATCCAAAGGGATGAACGATGAAACAGTTCGACCCCCGGCCAATTTTGATGAAAAAGTCTTTCCCCAAATCGATAATTCCTACAGAAAAAGGCTCGGAAAGAAATGTAAATAGAGGATACGTTCATTACCTTATCCCATTCACTGTTCAACGCACCCGCAACAGTGACAATGCACGTATGGATAAACCATCGAACTGGATGAAAATATGTAAACAAGGATGATCACTATAGATGACTTCATTCTGAGTGATTCACTTTGGACGTACGTCAAACTGATACAGTGTAACTGGAGTGTTTTACAACGGTCATCTCAACTTTTATTGTGCGCCAGAGAATCAGCGGTATAAGTTAAGGAGAATGAGCAGAAAACTCGATTGTCTAAATATTAACTTTTCCCCAGAAATTTAATCTTCGAAGTTGGAAAAAAAAAAAGTGACAGTTCAAAGTGTGTACATGTTTCTGGTGTTTCCTACTTTAACACGCTTGCACATTATATCGCTGATAGGGAAAACGACTAAAAATTCTTACTTACCCCATTAACGCTCAGCGTCCTGTTTTCAGGACGGTTGCAAAATTTTTCAGTCTCAAAATATAAAAGTATTAATTTATTTTCCTACTAGCCGCCTCCGGCTACCAGTTGGTTCACCATCTTAATAAATCTTGTTCGGAGAAATTTTTCTTATCTTTACTTAGTTTGATTTCGAAATGACGCCCTTTCGAAGCCGGCGCCTCGATACGATGCTTACCTTGCTTACCGTGTCGGGTCGCCCATAAGATGGTTCAATGATAAAAATCTACAAAAAGGTACAAATCATTTTCTTGTTTTATTAATTTTGAAGTGGCTCTAGATATATTCTCTGTTATCATACCCTACAAATGTCGGAAGTTTATTTATCACTGCTGGCATCAACATAAATTGGAGAATGTGATGAAAAAAAGTCGGGCGATAATAGATTTAAAAAACATTCTCCACGTTACTTTATCAATTAAAGTATACGGTGTGCCACAAAACCACTGACCTAGTCTTCTTTTCCTTAAATATTGATCATTGACATACACAATAAATTACACAGTTACACAAGAGAAAGGTACAAAATTTTTAAGCTATCAATTTCAGCAAAGTGCTGTCTGCATCGTGTTTGACGAACTAAGTTCGGAAAGCTCATTATTTTAACGCTTTTCCAAAGTGGTTATTACCAGCTATATGAAGATGACGTTTCCTACTCCACATTGCTATATTATTCTGAATCCTTATGTACCCTACCTCCCTGAGAAGATTGTAGCAATATTTATGGGACGCCCTGTATATGCAGAGATAATAACAATATGCACATTCACGATTACAAATGTGACTTTTTAATGACTATGTCATTTTATCTCTCATCCCCTTTATTGAAATTTGTACGAAAAATGTGTCCCAAAAAAGCGACATAAAAGTATGCGACATAATTTTACATATATTTAAATACTATTAGTTCATAACAGTTTTAATCTATTGTTGTAATATTTCGTAAGCTGTAGAATATGCATCACATGTATTTTTCTAAAAATAGGTTACAATCATAAAAATTTCAACATAGGGTTAGCAGTCGAAATACCCAAAAATGAGAGATAAAATGACATAGTCAATTAATATTGTTTTAATATGGCAATAATGAAACTAAAAAATTAGGGGTGTTCAGAGGGGGGGGGGGTCTCCCCCTGACGATGCTTGAACAGCCGAGTTTTTATGTCTTTATTTGTGGTTATAAGCGTTTAAAATTCATTAAAATAAATAAACTTGAAAATTTCTACAGTCAAATTTCTTCACCAACTAACAGTAATAAAACTGGAACATAGGAACACGAAATACACAGAATTTAATATATTTAAAAGGCTCAAAATTACAATGTTTTAAATGGGCATATAAATTCTTTCAGCTGCTTCGTGACGTAATTTTACATCTCCATTACATTTCCTTCTATCAATAAGTCTAGGCGTTTCAATTTGCAGATTAGTATATTGGTTTCGTTCTATCATTTGCAGACGTTATTGTTCTTTTTATGCGCCTTTTCTCATATTAAGATTGAATTGTTTCTGTGTTTTACTTCTGTTTTATTGCAATCGTGCACATAACAGTAATAAGAACTCAATGTTGTACTATTTGAATAAACGGCGCTCTTAACGTCACATTATAGAGGCACGTATAAGAACTATTAGTTTTAACGAAAACTCCATTTTGTGGGATAAAATAAATTTTGCGGAACTACAGAAGGGTAATAAAGATTCACAAGTAATGTGTATTCAAAACCGCGTGCCCCCGTTCTTCGCACGGGGATTGTTAACGTGTCCAATCTATTTATATTTATGTCATGTTTCTAAAAATATTGTAACGAACACATGATTCACAATGTTGCATCCTTTTTTTTTCAGGACATATAATTTAGTTGGCAACACCTAAATTTATGACTGTTCTATTTTTTTCTTCTTTGGTAGTATTGAAGAAAAGGTGTGAAAGTATAGTTCTTTAGTAAACATTATTGACCCTATTGCGTCTGATTATTTTCTATCAGTGTATGCGCGCTCTGTATTTTCATGAAGAAGCACACAGGCAGGATACCATAATTTTTTTTTAAACATAAACCTTTTATAAAATATTATTTTGAAAAATCGTGAAAAATTTAAACGTTTAAGTCGAATTTCGAGTAATTTTCAAAAAATCAAAGAAAAAAGTTTGATATTTAAATTAATTGGTCGAGAACAAAGCGTGTTTTATTCCGAAAAAAAACTAAGTTGATTTTGATGACGAAAAGGGGTATAGGGCGGTTCGGAAATTCAGTCCACAAAAGCGCGTTCCTGTGATGGAATCCTCGGCAACGAGGAGGCAGACTTGCTTGCGAAAGAAGGAAGTGCTCTTCCCTCTTCTACCACGTCTTACGAACTTTTCGCATCCGCGATATTTTCTACCAACAGGGCTAAAGCAACTATTACTTGAAGAGATCTTGCCACATACAATAATTAAGCTGGAAATCACCCTGCTCTGTCTCTACAGTCCGGAGGCGTTATATCTACAGAGACTGCACTGGCCAGCACTGCAAAAAACTGTCAAATTTGCAGAAAAAAACTCTCAGCCAGGATGCCAGTTTATTTCCGTTTTTTTTTTTACAGAAGTCTTCCGTAAATTTTATAGATTCTCAGTTTATTTTACAGAAATCTTCCGTATACGGAAAAAAAATACGGAAGACTTCTGCAAAATATACGGAAATAAACTGGCGTCCAGGCAGACAGTTTTTTTCTGTCAGTTTAACAGACTTTTTTTTGCAGTGAGACTACGAAGTGGCCACATCAAAATTTTTAAATTTATCGACAAAGAAAAGACCTATTGATACTGCCCTTGTTCCTGCCCTGCTTCTCCTGCTCATGCCACTAATTGAATCGGTGAGTGCAGAAACCACCTCAGTCACAAAAAGGAAATTATTTTCAGGAGAGAGAAAAAACTTCATAACTCCTCCAAATTTTCAAATATTTAAACTTATTTTTTTCCTCTGTCATAACATGCATTTATGTTTCTGTCATGCAAATATTACCTAATTTGTGATGTTTTATGAAGTTTTTTTTTCTCCTGAAAAAAATTTCCTTTTTGTGACTGAGGTGGTTTCTGCACTCACCGATTCAATTGTAATGTCGCCTCTGCGAGGCTGATGTGGAGTGGGGTGGTTAATAGACTTGTAGCATTGCTTGAGTGGCATGGTCGTGACGTGGTCTTGGTGTTCTTGGACCGGGAGACATGCAACAGTAACAACAACAAAAACAAAAGCACTTTGAAATCGACCTCAAAGGACCAGGATATTCTGGCACATTTTAGATCGTTCTCGAACATCGTAGAATTTTCTATAGCATTGTATAACTTTTTCAAAATGTTTAATATCGATTCCGAGCAGCTTCACCAACTTTCCATTGAAGTAGATTCCAGGATATTCTCAAAAATTCCGTTTCGAACATTCTGGCTAGTCTCGGGCATTTCAACTCTCGATTATCAGCTGCTTCACCGACTTTCCTTTAAATATCCATTTGTCTGATGCCTTCCTTGGCACCGAAATTTCTTAATCCAATCCCTACTTTCTAAACCGAAGCCTTCTTCATTTATGCGGGATGTAGGGCTACCATACCGTTCCCTAGGGCTGTGCTCAGTTAGTTGCGGAGTCTCAGAGGCACGTAAAAAACGCATACTTTCTCCTGTTATTTATATGTATGATTACCGATGAACTTTTTTTTTCTAATGGTGGAGTCAGCAGTGTACTGGAGGCTTGTCCACAATGAAGAGAACAATGCTGGTCATTTCATTATGAGGGCGCAAATTAGGCAGACCAACGTTGTCCCGCATGAGCGGCCATCTAATTTTGAACCAATTCCAGATGAGAGACCTAGCACCTGAAATCGGGATCCCACAGAAGGTTTTCACCCTCCCAAGCACTGAATAAGCACTAGTGCTGCTTCACATTTTGTGTTCTTATGGGAACGGAGCTTAGCGATTAAGTTACTGCGGGACTTACAGATGAACTGGACTGTAACATTATTAAATGGACCATTACTACATAAAAAATAATAATATCGAGATCCATTTTGTACTATAAATGTACTGTTTTACGATGTTATTTGTATTTGTTGTAATTTAAGGTTTCTAAGCCATAAAAAATCCTAAATTCCTACACTTCATTACTTTTACATCCATATATTATTATTTTTTTTTCGGTAACAAAAATTTGCAAAATGCAGTTCGAAGAATGAGAAATGTACGGAATTTAATTTGTCTGAAAGACCGGAAACGATCAAGTTTCAATAAACATGGAATTCTCCCAGCTGCTGCGTGAGGTAATTTCATATCTTACATTGTAGTTCGTTTTACGAGAAAGTCTAGACATGATAAAAAACGAAATTTCATTTGCAGATTAGTACACGGCTTATTATTTTTATATTTTAAACACACGTGTTTTTCGTTTTAATGCTCCTCTTGAAATATCCCTGTCTTTTAATATTATTTCATTACAATTTCGCGCATGTTTGAAGAATTCAACAGTGTTTGAATAAATTACGAGCTTACTGTCCTACAAGGAAAGATGTTTTAAAGTTATTAGAGAAGTATTGAAAATTTACAAATATATAATCAGCTATGGCTTTAAAATAATAAATATTTTTTAAGTGTAAAGTTGAACAGTACGGACCATTTAACAGGCGACTAGAAACAGGTTTGAAATTAGTCGACAAGTTTGAAAAGTTCTATGGATATTGCCCTTGTTCCTGTCCTGCTTCTCCTGCTCATATCATTAATTGTATTCTCGCTTATGCAAGGCTGATGTGGAGTGGGGAGGTTAATGGACTTGTGGCATCGCTAGAGTGACATGGTCCTGTCATGGACCTGGTCTAGGAGTTCCTGGAGCTGGGGGACATGAAACACCACCAACAACAACAAAAGCGCTTTGAAATCGACCTCAAGGGTCCAAGATAATATGGCGCATTTTAGATCCTTCTGGAGCATCTTCGAATTTTCTATAGCACTGTATAACGTTTTCATAATTATTCGATTCTGAACTGCTTCACCAACTTTCTATTTAAGTTGATTCTAGACATTCTCAAAAATTCCGTTTGAAACATTCTGGCTAGTCTCTGGCATTTTAACACTCGATTATCAGCTGCTTCACCGACTTCCATTTAGATATGCATTTGTGTGATGCCTTCTTTTGACACCCACACACACACAAATTTCAGAATCCAATGCCTACACTTTCCAAACCAAAACCTTCTTCATTTATGAGGGATGTAGGGCTACCATATCGTACAAATCCCTAGGGCTGTGCTAGTTAGTTGCGGAGTTTCAGAGGCACACACAAAAAGCATACTTTCTCCTGTTATTTATATGGAAGATTACAGATGAACTTTTTTTTTTCTAATGGCGGAGTCAGCGGTGTAGCGGAGGCTTGTCCACAATGAGGAGAAAAATGTTGGTCATTTCATTATTATAAGGGGGCAAATTAGGTATACCAACATTGTCCCCCTTGAGTGGTCTTCTAATTTTGAACCCATTCCAGATGAGAGACCTAGCATCTGAAATCGAGATCCCACAGGTATCATTCGAACATGGAGAACATTAGAGACAAGATCAGATTTTATGTGCACCAGCTCCTATTATCGTATACGGTTTCACAGCAGCCCAGCCGAGAGATGTTTTTATACCCTCCCAAGTTCTGAAAAGCACTAGTTCTGGTTCTCGTTTTGTGTTCTTATGGGAACGGAGCTTAGCGACTAGGTTACTACTGGACTTACTGATGAACTGGACTGCAACATTATTAAATGGATCGTTACTACATAAAAAATAATATTATCGAGGCGCACTCTATACTATAGATGTAGTATTTTACGATTTTATTTGTATTTGTTGTAATTTAAAGGTTTCTAAACTTTAAAAAATCCGAAATTTCTACACTTGATTACTTTTATAGGATTTTTTTTTCGGTAACAAAAATTTCCGTAATGTATGGAATTTAATTTCTCTGAAAGACCGGAAACGATTAAGTTTCAATAATCATGGAAATTCTCCCAGCTGCTGCTTGAGGTAATTTAATATCTTACAATGTAGTTCGTTTTATGACAAAGTCTAGACATGATAAAAAATGAAATTTCATTTGCAAATTAATTACACGGCTTATTATTTTTATATTTTAAACACGCGTGTTTTTCGTTTTAATGCTCCTCTTGAAATATCCCTGTCTTTTAATATTATTTGATTACAATTTCGAGCACGTTTAAAGAATTCAACTTTGTTTGAATAAATTACGAGCTTAATGTCCTACAAGGAAAGATGTATTAAAGTTAATAGTGAAGTAGTGAAAATTTACACATAAATAATCAGTTATGGCTTTAAAATGATATATAATTTTATAAGTGTATAGTTGAACACTACGGACCATTTAACAGGCGACTAGAAACAGGAACGGGACAAATTTGATTCGCTGCCGAGCGTTGCATTTTTAAACACACCGAGTTCTGTGTTAATTATATCGTTAATTAGAGACACTATAGAACCACACTCTTATAGTATTGTGCATATGTTAATTAGAGCCATACATTACTTATTATACAACTAATTACTAACTTTAAAACCATAATGCGTACCTGTGGCGTTTCGTTACGTCATGTCGCGCTAGCCAATTGGAATGTTTGTCCCGTTGCTGAATCTTGTCGCTTTAGATCTTTTAGGGTGGTACAAAGAGTCCAACTCTCCGTGTAGATGGAAAAAAGTCCTCTTTATAATCAAGCTGAGAGTAACAAAAATGAACAAAGAAGAAAAACGTTCAAATAGTCTGCTCTTTCGGATCACCGCGGGTTATATTAATGTAGTACTATTTATCGCTTTACAAAAACACTCATAATAAACTAGTATTCTAGAGATGGAATACTTAACACTTTGTAAAATAACACACATAAAAGGTACTTATAAATCTGGACCCGTGTATGAGGTGTACTGTTTGAGGTGTACTGTTTTGAATTTATTTACAAAGCTCGAAACGTCAGTGTTTCTATACGCAAGGGATTTATCTTTCAGTGCTTTAGTGACGTAATTTCACGTCAACACTGTATTTCTTTCGACCAAAAAAGTTCAGACGTATCATTTGCAGATTAGTATAAAGTTCTGTCTCATCATTTACACCCGTTATTGCTATTCTAATGGACCGTTTTATGGATTTAGACTAAAATATTTTCATCATGCACTTCTGTTTGATTGCATTCGCGCACGTAAGAGCAATAAGACCTCAACCGTATTTGAATGAACGATGCACTTAATGTCACTTGCAGAAGCACGCGCGGGAATTATTAGTTCTTATGGACATTTTATTTTGGCATAAAATAAATTTGGCTATATTAGTGAACTAGCCAAGCTTTACTGATAAAGTGCACATATATAGGGTGCCCCAAAAGATGGTAACAGGCTTTAATTATTTATCGAAAAGAAAAAAGTAGGCAATGCTTTTTTGGCGACTTTTGTGGGCGACATTTTTTTGAAAAAAAAAATGAAGTCGGGAAGAAAGCATTCCTCTCAATAATTTTCAAAAAGTTACACTTTTTAAATTTTTATACTATTCCCGTACAAAAAAAAAAACCAATTTGTAAAATGTATCCATGCACTTAAGAGGGGATCTACAAAATTTCAGATTTTCATCATAAAACATCTCAGAGATATCTTTAAACAAAGATAATGGAGGACTATGCATAAATTTGCATGTAAACGTTTGTTGCTAGAGTGAAAAAAAATATTTGCTAATTTCAGTAGGACCCCTAAAATGCGATCTCCCAATGTTTCCTTCGTTATATATATATATATATATTTTTCCCTTCGAGAGCCACGGAAAGTGGTTTAGGTCAGGATATATTTATCTTCATACAGCTGACAGTTTTTAGGATATAATTCTCAACCTCATTAGTGTTGGAGGCATAATTTACTAATTGGGAATATTTTTGTACGTGGGTCGTATAGTAATTGAACTTTTGGTAAATGAACGAGAGGAATTTCTTTTAACGGAGTCTTTTTTCCAATCTTAATTTGAGCATATTTTCAATTTTCATTGCCCACTTATCTCTAACAGTTAGAGAATTAAAGCCCACCGTTACCACCTTTTTGGGACACCCTGTATACTACGGCTAAAGTGCAGAAGTCAGTTATTCAACAGATTATCTAGGTGATGTGCAGATCAACTAAGATTATCCGTTAAAAGTGACAAACATTTTTTCATTTCTCATATTCCCTAGACTATCTGTATATTTCCTACATCACACTTGTTAATCTCCACCATTACCTTTTAGGCATTCGTCAAAGTGAAAATAAAGTCTTTGCTGGAACAAGAGCCGTTTCTGAAAGCTTAAACTAACATCATTTCATTTATTTATTTTTCGATATCTAAAGAATGAATTAAAGACAACCAACATATAAGCTAATTGGATGACAGAATCAATCATCAATCAATTAAAAAACTATGATATAAAGAATCAGATGGTTTAAAATATTATTTCAAGTAGGGAAATGAATTTGCAAAAATATATGATAAAATTATGCTGGATTATTCAATCTAAGGTTAGGTGACTCTGAATTACACAGCAAAAGGGTTTTGATTGCACTTGACTAGCAAGTTTACTTACAGAGTCAACCGAAAGACTCAGAGAAAAAAAAAACACTCAAGTGGAACTGGTGTTTAAAACATGAAATAATTAAAACTTTGCAAACTAACACACACAGCAGGTACTCATCAGACTGTATAGTTTCGGCCGAAAATTTTTCAGCCTTCTTCGCGGTCTCTCTTCTCAGCAGTTCCTATTTTTCTGCCATTTTGTATGCGAAATTCTGCTGAAGAATGCTGAAAATTTTTCGCCGAAACGCGGGTACAGTTTGATAAGTATCTGTTATGAGTGTTAATTTAAAGTTTCAATTATTTCAAAAGACAAAGGTCTTTGGACATCTTCAATGCATTAAAAATCTATGGGCCGCTGTCATTTTGGCCATACCGAAATATCTCCAACTGTTGCCAAGCTTCGCGACTTGGCGAAATTTTGACAATTTCGACGCCGAAAAGATTTAAAGCTGAACCCAGCTTGGTGCGTATCTGTAGTATTTGACTGGAAATCGCCAGATCTTAATATTATTACAGTATCGTACCTCAGTTTCAAATGAAATAAGTTTTGAAGTGCATGAAAAATGGTATAGTTTAATAGACGTACAAGAATGTCATCTCGATAGCTGCCAACTTTTACGATTTTATCGGAAGATTATCCACCATTAATTTCTTATTAGCAATTTGATCTTTAAATAAGTCCAAATTTTTAAGCTGTTGAAAGCTGTTTTAAGCTGTTCAAGCTGTTTGAAAATTGCGGTTCATAATTTTCCGAAAAAAGCGTCAAAGTTGGCAGCTATGAATACGCTGTGAGTATCAGATTTTTTAAAATGCATGTTACGCTGAACCCGGGTTATGCGTTGTTCGATTTCTAGCTACAAATCTCAGCAAAGAAGAAATGGATTTCTAGTCACGTCTTCAGACCCATCGCAATATCTTTCACAACCATTTACATGCGGATTTATGGCACTGAATAAATATTGTTTCTTCGTATTTGAATCATCCAAAAGTATAAGTCTATAGCAAGTTCCTTTTGCTTGTGAAATCGAAACAGAAGCTGGGACGTAAAGAAAAATCACTGGCCTCCAATGCAATACAAATTCTAACAATTGAAAAACTTTTAAGTTATTTTTTAATTTTTAAGCATGATAAGTAGTATTAGATCTACATTTCTGTTAAATATACATGATTTTATCCAGTTTTTTTTTTAACTGTCTGAGCTCAATAGCCTGTTCTAGCGAAATTTTTTCATGCAATTAATCATCATTTTTTTTTTTTTTTCATTTCTATCATTTTCCAAGGAAGTCGAAAAATGCAAACAATTTCGGTTTATTTTATAGTCTGCCTCTCTCAGGGACGTAGCGAGATAAAAAGTTCAAGGGTGCCCAAAAGTTGAAAAAGGTGGATTTGCTCGCAAAAATGATTTAACGAATTAACAAAACGCATCCAATTAACAAAATTCCAAAATTTTGGGCAGTACCCAGGCCATCATGGCATAACCCTGTCTACGTCCTTGGACTGTATGCTTGTCCGTTCGCACTATAACTGCCGTAAATATGTATTGAATAGAAGATAAAGTCCATGATTTCAATTACAACGGCCGCTAGAAAAATGTTTCACAGAATATGTCTACACTCAAAATATTTAATGTTCGTCTACATAAAATAAATAACCTCACATTCAATTTTATTATATACCAAAATCGGAATTGCATTTTCTTCAAAATACGCGTGAAAAATGTTTTGCATTCGAAAGATTTCGTTTCGTTGGAAACATCCTCTGTCAATGTTTCATGCAGACGAAATTTTGTGTGTGTGTGTGTGTGTGTGAAAAAGAACTGCGTAATCTCGAAAAACTATTTTAAAAGAATTTGAATCTCCATTTTTTCTTCAAAGCCTGATAACCGTGATTTCAGTATGACGTCGTTGTCACTTGAAACAGCTAATTTTTTTCATTCAAATAATTAGCTTTTTTTGACTCTGACTGAAGTAAAATAGAGCTGAAAATAGTGAAAAATCGCAGATTATTTTCTGTATTTATATACATAATTATAAAAAATTTCAAGGAGATCATGCAAACAGAGTAGATGTTATTACGCCTTTTGCGCTTAACTTTTTACTGTTTTTGGAGTAATTGCGGTAAAAGGTTTATCTTGGAGTGGTTGCCCGGAATTGTTAGAGAGTCAGTGACTCAGGGATCAGCGTAACTATATAGTAGGATTACTACGATGTTTATGCACAGAATGTTCATAGTCGTAGTTTCCCTGTTCGGATCAATGTACAACGGAAACCACTGGTCAGAATGATACTAAATTTGCAGGAAACCTCAATAAATCCTCGGAAGGGACGGTTAAAAAATTAGTTTAAAAAATCACTATCTTGTGGAATTTATCACCATTTTAACGCCAGTAAAACACACAAATTACCATTCTGAAGGGAAGAAAACTATGAATAGGTTGTGAAGTAGATGCTCTCTTCCTCTGTGCGGTGGGAAAATTTGCATATCAGCAATTAAAGAATCGTAAAACTCCAATTGGTGATGATTTTTTGAACTGTTTCTTTCAACGTTAATCTCTCTCTTATTATATCATTAAAGTTTCCAGCTAATTTGGTAGCATTCTGATCCGTAATTTTCGCTGTACACTGCTCTGAATAAGGAAAGTTTAATAAGAAAACTCTATGTTATTTTCATGAACTGTAACAAAGTTACCCTAAAAAAAGTGGTGTTAATCGCTTTTATAGTTCTTTTACAGGATCACCCGAAAGAACTCCAATTCGTTACGCTCTATAGGTAGTCATCGTTTAACCCTTTCGGAACTTTTAAATTATTTTAAAAATTTAATCTTAATTCTGAAAAGAAAAAAGATATTTATTACGAAGAGAGTTTAATAATTTCTCTTTGAATTAAATAATTTCCTTAGGTAATTGAGAATGAATGTGCAATTTAAAAAATGAAATTAAAAATCCTGATTATTAAATTTTTGAGATTTTTTTTATTGTACAAATCAGGATGCCCATTCTGTACGATAGTATTGGTATTTTTTCTGGTTTTGTCTAACGTAACGTGAAAACGCGTTAGAACCCCTTAGAAAGTCCTCTGACCAAGGCACGCCCCTACATCCTAGGCAGATAGCTCATGAGTAGCTTTGCCGTAACAACACAAACAAACAACTGCTTGCATCCTTAACTATGAAATTGCCGACTGAATATAAAAATTCCTTTCCCAAGAAATGATTTTCAGCGCTGCAATCCATAGCGTAATTGTGCATTTCTAAAATACATTATACTATGCATTTACCTTTAAAAAAATTTCATCTTGCAATAGATAATTTGTTTTTTAGCGTTTGTTCCCAATATTTATACCATCAAGATTGTGATCACGCGTTTCTCTTCGATTTCAACGGTAAATGAAGTTTGTATGCAGATTGCCCCTGCATTCGAAAGAACAAATGGGTGAGCACGTAATTTGCATTTCAATGCCATAAATAGAACATTCTGGAGCGCGTTTATATTTCGACAAGGGAGCAATATAGCTATATTTTCAGGCGATAACGCTTTTGAATGAAAACATCAGATAACAAATTTTGATTAATGAGATGATACTTTTTGTGGGGACATACGATTTTTTTTTCTTGGTTAAATCAAAGCTTAAGGTAGGAGTACTTCGAAAACTTTTTTTATTGGTTATAATGAACTTTCCAGACCTTTAGATTGACAGCCGCGTGGAAGCCAGAAATCTGAACCTCCATATTTTAACCATCTGCAAACGTCCAGTGACTAACTCACTTGGTAATTTGTCGGCCAAAGGACATATGACAAAAAATGAAGGGATAACTTTAGATTTTTACACTGCATCTAACCAGAATGGGATTCCGTATTAAGGGAAAGCTGCTCGATTGTAGAGGACTGCGCCGCCGCGCCACGCTGCCGCCACCGGGCATTTGTACCACGCCGCTGGGGTCTAGGCCGCTGAACCGGTAAAGAACGCCGATTGTATACCGCGGCGTACAATCGGTTTCAAAACTTTTTAGAAAGGTTTAACCCATTGAGGCGCAACCCTTATCCAATGCTGAAAAAAGGGCAGCCGTTGCCATCGCTCGACTTAACTACCAGCAAGATGGCGGACGATCGAAACGTTCATCGCGTGCCACAGATCTAGAGACCCTCTTTTGACGCAGCTGGCTGTGCTCGCACAGCCAGCTGTCGTCAAAAAAGGGTCTCTAGATCTGTGGCACGCGATGAACGTCCACCATCTTGCTGGTAGTTGTCGAGTGATGGCAACGGCTGTCCTTTTTTCACTATTTAGCAATTTATCCAGCTGTTATCGAATTTTTCCATTTTTCAGCAGATGTCAGTGCTGTTAAAAATAAGCGTGACAATCGTGCACAAAAATAAATCTCATTTTAACGTCAATTTATACATACATATATATATTTATATATGTATGCGTGTGTATACATACACCCAATTTTCCCCCGCCGTGGCACGCCGCCGGGTTTCTGAGGTCGTTACGCCGCCGCCGCGAATTTTTGTACCTCGCAGACCCCTACTCGAGAGCTATCTGCCCAAGGAAAGAAAAGTACAGTCATTGAGAAAAGTAATACATTTCTGAAGAAAGTTCGGTGTTCACGTTTTAATGTATGGCAGAATTTCTATATTATTAACTTCAATGAAGTGACTCAGCTCACTTTATAATGGCACTAAATTAGATAAAATTTTATACTAATTAGCTTAATAGAGTATGTTTACAAAGTGTGCACGGTAAAATGAATAATTTCGTTAACACAAAACTTTGAATTCCCGTTGTTTCTATTACATATAGATTTTGCCTGTTACAGCATGGGAAGTTCAGGAAAGAAGAGCCATTAAACAAAATTTTTCTTGTTAAGTTAAAGTGCCACTTCAGAGGATAAAGTGTAATTTTTCTTAGTCTGCTCTTGTGATGCTATCTTTCACACGGCAAAGTTTATTAAAAGTTGAAAGTAATTACTTTTACATGCTCTTTAAAATAAAAAATAATAGAAGGCAGTGCGTGCTATGTTTTATATTTTTTTAACCCTTTTTCTCTTTCTTATCCTTTTTCGCTTTTGTTATTTATTTATTTATTTTATTTTTAAGTTTTAGTTTAAGTATGTCTTGCGCCAGAAACCTTTTATATAATAAATACAGAGTAATTTTATTTTTATCATGGGCGTAACATTCTTCTACCGAAACTTAGCGTAAGTACGCGTTAGACCCCCCCGTAGAAAGACCATCACGGAGGGCACTCCACCCCTTTGCCTACAGCTCACGTGTAGATAATTAGCCGTAATCCCACAGCACAGCACAACACACAACTAGTTAACCCTTTGAGGTGCAACCCTTTCCCAATACTGAAAAAAGGGCAGCCATTGCCATCACTCGACTTAACTACCAGCAAGATGGCGGACGATGGAAACGTTCATCGCGTGCCACAGATCCAGAGACCCTTTTTTGACGCAGCTGCGTCAAAAAAGGGTCTCTGGATCTGTGGCACGCGATGAACGTTTCGATCGTCCGCCATCTTGCTGGTAGTTAAGTAGAGCGATGGCAACGGCTGCCCTTTTTTCAGCATTGGGCAATCTATACAGCTGCTCTTGCATTCTTCTATTTTTCAGCAGATATGTCAGCGCTGTTAAAAATAATCGTGACAATTTTTTTTACGGGAAATGACGTGCTAAAAAGTAAAGGATTCTCGTGGAGCTATGCCACCCGCAACTATTGTTATAGAAATAAAATCTATTCTTCGTGACTGGCAACAGTCAAAACGTCAGAGTTTGGTGTTCCCACAGTGGAAACACTGCAGGTTAAAGGGTTAAACCGTGCCCGTGGTTGGAGGTTTCACTATTTTCGAAAATAAAATGGAGCAATAAACAAAAAAAATCTCTGAAATGTTTCATATTTCACTGTAAAATTATACTTTCATGCACATATTTCTACCTTGTTACAGTGTAAGTCAGTTTATTTTATTTTTTTATTATTATTAGATTATGGTAGAGCTTCTACATTTTGCTTCTGACTAAAGCGTCATAAATTACCTTAATGGGAGTAAATTCGGAAAAAGTGACAGACTAAATATTTAGAATAGATTAATTGACTCACTGAACAATATTACAAGAGAAAAAGATAAAATGAATAGTCTGGTTAATAACAGATTTTAGTTTTCTTTAACAGGATATAAGAATAAATTTATTTATTGGAAGAACATGGTAATTTATGGCTGAAAATTCCATTAATCGAAAGAAAATTTTGTTCCTTAGGTTTCAATGACACGCCAGAGATTAGAAAGTAGCTGTTCTTAGTCTTTTATGAGATGATGTTATTTTATTGTGACTAAATGTTATTAAATACATAATTTGCATTACAAATACATTCTCAATAAACTCAGAGATTGATGATATCACTATACGAGAGTGCAATACCCTCAGGAATGATTCCAAATGTTTGTGTTTTGAATACACTCTTTTTTTGTGCGTAATACTTTTCTACGCTGCTCTCTATTTTCATAAGACAAGATTTGATACTTCGACTTTACCAGTTAGTTTAGGTACCCGTGGACAAGAAATTCAACTGCGTAATACTAGATTATTCCGTAATACTAATGCAAGGAAGCAAACATTACAGGCCCATTAATAAAATCGGCCAAATTTGGAGCCAAAAATTAGGTACCCGTGGACAAGAAATACAACTGCGTAATACTAGATTATTCCGTAATACTAATGCAAGGAAGCAAACATTACAGGCCCCATTATTAAAATCGGCCAAATTTGGAGCCAGCTGAAGTCAGCTGAGCGATAGCGCCGATAATTCTGGAGAATTACAGAAAGCCCTATGTTAGGCGATGGGCGCACCCAAAACTCTCTATCTTGCATTCTAATTAATCGATTTTCATGCAACAAAAAGCAAATTTTAATTACTTGACCGGTAGAATACGAATTTTAGAATATATTTAACACTGAAGGGCAGATCAACCCAAACATTCGTAACAATATTTTTTTACTTAACATTACAATTTATAGTATCATCGATGTTTAAGGAGTATGTTTATGATCAATATTTAACCATCCATTCAAGAAAGTATTCGAGTATGAGAGAAATTTCCGATATTAATTTTGTGAATAACTGATTAATTATTGAAAAAGGCTTGTAGGTCATAATAAAAATTAGAAGTTGTTATTATATACTACATAATGTAGTATACGAAAAACAACAATTTATAATCAAACCGACATAGGAAAATTGACTTGCACTCAAATACTTTTTGAAAGGCTGTATGGGTATGCAACTTTGCATAAGTGCAAAAATTGCTCTCGAAAGTTTTAAGTAAAAAAAGTTTAGATCAGCATTTTTGGGACACTTTATATTGTATACAATCTGTGAACATTATTATACTTTCTGAAGACTAAAAATATTATTTACTAGCGGCTACCCGCGACTTCGTCCGCGTCGGCTTTAGAATTAGGTACCGAGAGAAACGAAGCATGTGTGAATAACAAATATGTTTGCGACTAAAGAAACTGCATTTAAATATTATTTGCTTTTTACTTATTTTAAATGAAGTATAATGCATGGTAGTATACTTCATTTAAAATAACAGAGTATGTAAAATTACTAAATTTAGATTTTTTCAGGCATTTGGCGAATAGAGAGAGTTACGACAGTATTTGCGAACCGTTTTGAGTGTTCTTGTAAAAGAAATATTTATGCTATATGCATGAATTTTAGCCTATATGTTAATCAGGAATAGGGCAGCTTTCTATTAGCGAAAAAGTTTTAGAATCGGTTCTATAGTTACAGAGATACCCATAGAGCGTAATGTATTAGTATTATTTTGAGTGTTCCTGTAAAGGAACTATTTGCGCTACATGCATGAATTTTAGCCTATAATACTCAAGAATAGTGTAGCTTACTATCAGTGAAAAAAGTTTTGGAATTGGTTCAGTCCTTACAGAGATACACATAGAGCGTAATGTAATTCTTATGAGTATCCCTGTAAAAGAACTATTTGTGATATATGCATGAAAGGTAGCCTATAACACTCAGGGTCCCCCCAGTGTCTAAGAGGGTCTGCTCTCAAACCTGGAAGGCGGGAGATGCCAGGTTCAAACACCGGTCGCGCCTGTCGACCTAGCCGCTCGCAGTTTTCCGTGTTTTTTTCAAAAACCTCGCGAAAATACGGGCTAGGATCCCTTAGAAAGTTCCCCACAGAGTAATAACCCATATAGGCCTAGGACCCTAGTGCAGTCAATCGGTCTTAATCCCCAAACAAACAAACAATAATACTCAGGAACTAAGTTTTAAATTCGGTTTAGTAGCTATAATTCCATAGAGCGCAATACATTAGAATTATTTTGAATGTTTTTGTAAAAGAATTATTTATGCTATATGCTTGAAAGGTTGCCTGAATGTTAATCCAGGGCATAAGCTATCTTTTACGAATTTTTCCAAATCCGTTCAGCAATTTGTGTGTGATTCAGTCAAAAACATCTAAACACACAAACGTACACATTTTTTAATGACTATGTCATTTTATCTCTCAATACCCTTATTGAAAAATGTGTCCCAAAATGCGACATAATAAAGCGACATAAGAAAGCGACATAATTTTACATGTATTTAAATACTATTAGTTCACAACAGCTTTAATATCGAGATTAAAGCAATCTTTAGTCTCGATATTGTTACACTATTTCGTAAGCTGTAGAATATGCTCCACATATATTTTTTACATATATTCAAATATTATTAGTTCACAACAGCTTTAATCTATTGTTACAATATTTCGTAAGCTGTAGAATATGCACCGCATGTATTTTTCTATAAATAGGTTACACTCATAAAAATTTCAACATAGGGTTACCAGGCGAAATACGCGAAAGATGAGCGATAAAATGCCAAGTTAATTAATATAGTTTTAATATGGCAATAATAAAACTAAAAAATTAGGGGGGTTCAGAGGGATCTCCCCCTGACGAGGCTCGAACAGCCGAGTTTTTATATTATTGGTAGGATTTGGAAATTTATGAAGTTTAAGAAACACATTTGGACTTTTTCTTTCTAATGCTTTTTAATTTGGCGTAAAATCAACATAATTTCCATACCATTTCATGTTTTTCAAATGCATGTTTATCTGAAAATAGAATTTCAGCTTTATTTCAAAAGCATAAATCATTTTGTTCGGGCGATAAAACGGTTTTTAATTAATAATTAGAAAAGTATTTAAAATTTCAACATTCTGAGCCTCAGGTGCACAGTCATGGGCTTCTATGCTCAAATTTTCAAAGCTCTGCTTTCTGTAGATTTGTCTGGAGAACATTCATTTTTATTATTATTGATAGATATATTTGGGATAAAACTGGCATAATTTCCGTGGAATTTAATGTTTTTCAGATGCACGCACGCGCTTCTTTATTGAAGCAATAGCATTCTTGTTAGCTCAAAACATGAATCATTTGATTGATACTGGCGAAACTCGCCAAGCATGGCAACGTAAAAACGGTTTTTAATTAATAATTAAAAAAGTAATTAAAAATCTAAAATTCTAATTAGCCTATAACCAACTCCAGGGTCCCCTCTATATCTAAACCAAAATGCATCCTAATCGATTCAGCGGTTTAGGCGTGAAAGCGTCATAAATAAACAAACAAACAAACAAACTCACTTTCGCATTTATAATATTAGTTAGGATTTTGCCAGAATTTTTATTTCTTCCATTTGTTTAATATGTGAGATTACTTTCATTCCAGATCTGGCAATTTCATTTATCTGTTTATTGAATAAAACTACTCAGCTAGGAAAAGTAGAGCCCCTTATTTGTCAGAAAAATAAACTACTGTCTGCAGTCAGACAGTAGTTTGGCAGACGGACAATGACATCCAATTGTTCATTAAATGAATCTTTTTTTCTAGAGACTTATTAGTATGTTCAATATTGAAACTTTTTTAACTTGCGACGTATAATGTCCTTTATTTAATTAATGACAAAAAAATTTCTGCCTAGGAGGTGATGTATTATGTAAAACTGCCTTAAACTTAATCTAAAGGATTTGGTTTTTATAGAAAATCGCTAAAATAGAGTTCTTTTTTTAAAAACCTCTGTTAAAATAGAGTTTTGGGGCTCTTAAAACAATTACGAATATTTAATGTCAACATGTTTTGAAATGATAAAATAGGATTTAAAAGAAAAAATTTAATCAAAACTCAATGTTAATATAGCTTAAGAAAATGATGTGAAGTGCAAATTAAAAATGGATTATTTGTATAAACAGCTGTAAGACAGAAGAGGGGTCTTTTTATTTCTTAAAAATTTATGTTGCAATGTAAATACAATCAAACCCGCTTAGTGGAATATCGGTTAAAGGAACAGCCTTCTTATTGTAAAAATTTTCAACGTGCCAAACCGTAATGATTAGTCGATGTGATCCCGGATAATGCAATATCCCGAATTATTAGAATACATTTTCGTGCCAAATTGGCTATTCCATTATGTGGGTTCAGCTGTAATGAAGATTTTTGCTTCTTGGCAAGATTTCTGACACTCATTTCTGGCGCCAAAGTTGATAACTAAACCAGATATTGGTATATAACCTGGAAGGGTTTGCAGATTTCTAGAAATACGTTGAAATTTCTGGAAACTACCGAAAGTATCCACTTGCATTTGCAGAGGGAGACATTGGTGTTTGAACTACTGGGTTACCAAAAAGTCCGTCAAAACTTTAAAAATTCGTTAAAAAAGAACAAATAATGATAGAAAATCGCGGTTTGTACCAATAGGTTTAGCGGGTGATGGGATTTTATGACTAGAAAGGTTGTAGTTCCAAATGTTACCGATAGGTGGCGCTGATATGCACAATGGGAAGCAAGTTTTCTATAAAACAATAAAAATCCGAAATTTTTTTAATCTTATCCATACAAACCACAATTTTGTATCGCTATTTGTATTTTGTTTTTTTTAAATAAATTTTTGAAGTTTTCACGAGCTTTTAACGCATCCTGGGTGCATCAAAGTTTAAAAATTCATTGAAAAAAAACAAATAACGGTACAAAATTGCGGTTTGCTTTGTTAGAGAGATTTCGGATTTTACTTTATTGGAAATTTGCTTCCCATTGTGCATATCAGTACCACCTATCAGTGACAGTGACATTTGGAACTACAACATTTCTTATCAATAAAAAAAGTCCCATCGCCCACTAAACCTATTGGTCCAAAACTGCAAATTTCTATCATTATTTGCTCTTTTTTTAATGAATTTTTAAAGTTTTTACGAGCTTTTTGATCACTAGTTATAAAGAAGTACAAGAATTATTTGCTTGTATGATAATGCTAATTTTATCTCGAAGATACAGCTATTACAACTGCTGCGTGAAGTGTTTGTATTTGCTGGTGAACGCTGCAAAATTGCAATGCAGTTTTCACGTATTCATATGTGTGTTCCTGGAAAGTGAGTTATACAGGGATTGTTGCAAGTGAGATGTGTATGTGACTACTTGACCTTGTCGATCATTTTGGCGGCTTGGCGACAAAAGGAAAGTTTTCGAAAGTAGTGAAAGTTTGGCTATAGCATAGCTCAAGATACTGGAAAAGTCTAGAAAAGTGATGCCATATCCTATGTGAAGTCACATCCGCTTGGAATTACGTAGAGAGTCACTCTTATCGTCGAGTTAGTGTATCACAGACTGCAGATATTGAGAGCAAAGCGATACGTTGGACTTTGCGATTTGAATTGTGGTATTACTGTGTTAGTTGATTGTCGTTGCCTGTGTTGCTAAATTTTGTATTTTTTCGAGGTATTAGGTCTTCGATTTGCCGAATAAAGTGCTGCATTTGTTTATCGCACACCACTACCAGATTTTTCTAACGATATTAAGTTTATACTACTATATGAAGAGTTATGTGAAGTGTAAATTAAAAGTGCTAATTAAAATTGCGTTTTTGCTAAGTCTAACTCAAACTCAATTCAATTTACGCACCCGTAAGTTAAGGCACTTTCAGTACTTACTTTTGTATCAATTGTATTTATACATTCATTTATTAATTTAAAGCATTTATTGTAATAGATACATTTCTCCAACAATTCAATGCTTTAGCTTGCGTAATTACTTAATTTCCCTTTAAAAAATTACACTTCTCTATAATTTTATACTGTAGCAATATTTAGCAAAAAATTTCTTCCATAAACTTGCTTCTAAAGAGCTTTTATTAGGTTAAATTAATGCATATAATTAACCCTCTTAATAATTACTCCATTATACTGTGGGCCATGCCAAATAAGTCTTATAGATTAGTTTCAGCGTATAAGGTTAAAAGAAGCACTTAGGAAAGTAGGGGTGAATTTAGCGCGTTCATGATTTTAGTTTTCTGTATCAATCAATAAATATAGATTAGTTAGTAAAAGAGTGAAAATTTACGGGAGTTGCGTCCATTAGTCTTTAGTAAAACTTTGTTTCATAAGTGGCACTTCACTTCAGACGATAATAAGTAATTTTTCTATCCCTTCCATTGTGCTGTTACTTTTTTTTAAATGAAAGTTACTAGAACTTTAAGATACCTGTTTTCAACTGTTCTTTTAGAATGTGAAGTGATGTGTGCAGTAAAATTTGATTCATTAAGTAATTTACAGTTTTTTCTTTATACTCTGTTTTAAGCCTTTTCTGCTAGATTTGTAAATTTATGTTATTTTATACCATTCGCTGAAAACGTTAAATCAGTTTAGTATCAAATAATTTAACATAAAAAAGTTTTAAAAAAATGCACTAAAATATTTTATAGATTTTCTTTTATTATTTTATATTTGTTGTTTGATTACTACGTAGCAGTGTGTTTGAAAATAAGGCTCTTTATCGAAAATGGTGTCTGTATTACATTTCTTCTACAGGAACATTCAAAGGAATTCCAGTGCAATTAGTAGTTTAGCGCGATTAATCCATTTTAAGCACTATTCAATAAGTTTATATAGACTACTTTTTCTACGAAGATGTGGAGAGTTGGAATTAAAATTAAATTTAAAAGTTCGTAGTGCATAGTAATCGTATAGATTGCACTGTGTAGTCAATAACCATTGTTCGATGTACTCCTAAAATTAACAAAAACAGGATAAACTTAACGTGGTTTATTTAAAATAATACGCACAAATATAACGGTGTATGGTAGCGTAGCCAACAAAATGCATGTCTTCAAGAACGGAAGCAAAAATTTTAAGTGATGCAAAAAGGTGTAAGAACACAGTCAGCGTGGCGATAGCGTAAGGAGCAAAAAAGAACTCTCGCCAATAAAATCAACAGATTGTAAAATCCCAGTTGGCAGTTAGAAATATTACAATAGTCATAAAATTTAAACGTGGCCTCGCGAACAGGGGATGGATAGGAGAGCTTGCAACACTAGAAATTTTAGTGAAGTCCTGTGGAAAAATTTTGGGCATAATGAAGAAACGCGGCTCTTGAGCGGGCGGTAAGAAAAAATAAAACTTCCATCCAAGGATCCAAGGCATTAACGGAATTAAGATGGCATAAGGAAGAAAGGTAGGCATTTTAAAATGGCAAGGAGTTAAAATTTGAATCGGGAAATTAAAATCAGTACTAATTAAAAATGTGTGATAAACTGCATCACATTACCTGCATGCCTGAGACCTGCTCTCACTTCATAACTTTTTTAAAAATTGCAAAATTGCATTATTAGTGATATACAGCTGTTTTGAGGTTATCTCGCGAAGCCTACCACGATGCATCGCCAAATTTGGGGCATGCAAAATTGTTGCGCTGGAAAGTATCTAATAACCTATGCATTTTGGATGGTATTTTCTTTGTTTAATAACAAGTCTATTGTTTTCATCAAAAACGATGAATCTTTTAAAAATCCAATTACAAGGAGTATGCTCAATCAATGTGAAATTTCTCATAAGCCAGAAACCATCTCATCAGTAATGACAAGGAAACGAAAAATCCTGTCCATTTTTCGACTTATTGCACTGCATTAAGCATGACATGTGAAGTATTACATGACATTTTGCATTTTGGAATTTGAAAAGCTGTATTTCTTCTTCATATTTATAGCCATAATTTTCCAGTCTTCATGAAAAAAGAAGAATACAATTCAGAATTTCTTTTTTACATGTGAAAATATATCGGGGATGGGTGCGCCGAGAAAGGGAATATTTTAGCTTTCGGTGCACTGAAGGAATAAAGGTACTTCTTCAACTTTCTTATTTTAGGAAGATGAAATGAAATATAAAATTGTATTTCCATCTCCTCAAAAAGTATTTTCATGCTTTTTAGATCAAGAAAGTGGAATTCCCTTCAGAATGGGAATTTTTTAGAAGCCTATAAGGAATATAGTTTTGAATAGAAAGATATTTTTAACATTTCCTAACAAAGTTGAAAATTGTTCATGGTCTTTCTGTTCATTCGTAAGTCTATCTGTCCATCCATTATAACTTTTCGTAAACAATTACTAATTGCTACGCCAATTTTGTGAATTTTTCCGAGACCCGTAAGTGTTATAGTTTCGAACATAAAAATAATTTTAACATTTCCCATCAAATTTGAAAAATGTTTATGATTTCAGTTTGTCCGTCTGCCCGTACGTTATTTGAGAATCATTCATTATTAAGTTTTTGGTTAACAAGGGGGTTATCTGCCTAAGGAGGTGGAAGACTTTTTAAGCTATTCTAACGCGTATTCATGTTACGTATCGAGAAAACCGTCCAAATCTCCAGACACGCACAAGAGACCAGAACCCTAGACCCGCCCATTTCAGCCATCTCTCAATGTTCACTGTTCACTATACGGCCACTCATTAATTAACAGTCTTTTTCCCGTTAAAGAGTTTTATAGAACCGTTATTCAATGTACCGGTTCTTAAAATGCAGCATGTTATCTAATTCATCACTCGATTTCGCAGTATTCACTCTAAACCTAAACATAAAATCTTTTTCATGGCGCTTTCTACCAAAAAAGTTAAATCATATTAATGATATGGGTTTGTCTGTCTGTTCGTCTCTCAGTGCTCTAGTTGCATGGATCACTACGAAATTTTTGTATGTTATGTACACTAAAGTATACCCTATTGAAAATTGTGTAAGTGGCATTTGTATTTCTTTTACCCGAATACCCCCAAACGATTCCAATACATTATGGACACTAGTACATTATGGGCAGTCATTGTTTAAAGCATATTTTAGAGGCATTCACGAATTTGAAACAAAACAACTTTAATTTTGTTGTTAGGGATTACAAAACAGAGCCTTCTATCAAAATACCGTATGCATTAATATATGCATATTGAAAAAAAAATAACTGTATTCTTTATGAAGTAGTACTTAATTTTAGAAAAGACGTTGTATATCGCTAAAAAACGAACATTAAAAATTTTGTACGCTTTGATATAATGCAATATGAATTTTATAAATTTAGGTGGATAGTAAGATTAATATTCTTCAGTATAAATAAAAATGCATGTAAAAATAAACTGAATAACTTTATTGATAGCAAATTTTTACCACGGAAGTTTAAAATCCCCCTTAACTTTTAAAATTAAAATAGCCATTCGCAGGAACTGCTAAAATCTCTTAAGCATCTAAAAGTACAATAAAAATTACGGTACACAGATTTCTAAGCATTAATTGCAGTCTCCTTTTTAACACTTATGACATATTTTGTTACACTTTTTTGCAAATAAAATTCATACGGGATTATTTGCATTATAATTCTGTCAAACATTCTCAAGCCTCCCATACAAACGTAAAAAATACTAAATCTGTTTACTCATAAATAAATTTCTCTTAAGTCCACTAAATCTGTTCAAACACTTTTCCCAGTTTACGTGATTGAAATATATGCATTGCGTCTTTAAGAAGTGACATTTTACTTAGACGACCGGAATTTCGTCCTGAATAATAACAATAATAAAAGTTTGGATGACGTGACATTTAATTTAAAGCTTGTTTTCATGTTCCCCAAAGCAATATATATTTAAATTTTGTGTTTAATATAAAACACGGTACTCCGCAGTGTCTGGCTTTATAACAATGGAAGTTTATTTTTGCACTTGCTCTAATATTTGCTGTTTGAAATTTTTCTATACATGGTAGGAATTTCTCTGTCGTAGTAGGCATGAAAATCCGTATTACCAGAGTGAAGTGTTTATTTATTTATTTATTTATTTTTAAACTTAACTCCTTAAATATTGTATTATTTTGAAGAAAACGGTTAGAAAAGGGCCTATATTTTATTCAAAACAATTGTATAAAAATAAGTGTATGTAGAATATATCTATTTATTTTAAGGTTTTGGACATTTTTTTTTTAGAAAATATGTGGTGCTCCTCATCCACCTAGTCCTTCGGATTCGCCTAGGCCGTTGGAAACGTGCTAGCGATCACGAACTTGCGACTGAATGCGAAGCGGTGGCGCTCGCAAATATTGCAGATACGCAATTATGCAAAACTTCCGCCCTACGCAAGCTGCTATAAAAGGCCTGAGACGGCCTATTATAAATCAATCGTAGATATATTGTCCTCCGTCTCAGGCCAATATATCTATATTGGCCTGAGACGGAGATTGAAATCTCAGGGGGCGATGATGCCGGCTTTAAGGAGGGCATGAAATTCCTCTTTCAAAACTTTCAATTTTTCCGGGCTTAATCGCCGAACTTTTAAATGTATGGGTTGTCCATGTGTGTCAATGTAGTGAAATACCCCATCCTTTCGCAACACTGGAGGGCTCGAGGTTTTAAACAACTCTGGGTATCTCAACAGTAATGCATGAAAAGGGGAACTTATGGCTACAGGTGTCGCAAACGCTTTTCGACGATTCGGAACGTTTCCTCGTACCTGCCGCGACTTTTATAGCAGCTTGAGCAGGGCGGAAGTTTTGCATAATTGCGTATCTGCAATATTTGCGAGCGCCACCGCTTCGCATTCAGTCGCAAGTTCGTGATCGCTAGCACGTTTCCGACGGCCTAGGCGAATCCGAAGGACTAGGTGGATGAGGAGCACCGCAAATAAGTAAATAAATTACTGGGAAAAGCCAGCCTTTAGGGCTATTGCGACTGCATGTGTCTTTTATAGAAATCAGGGAAATTAAAAATACATGTTCTAAAAACTAAGGAGAATTTTATTAAACTAACTACATAACATAAAAAAAATATTTGTTAAATTTTCTTTGAACATAAGTAAAAGGAGATCTAAGATTGCAAGATGCATAGCACACACGTATATTAGTAGTGCTACCAGCTATTCAAAAATAAACTATCTCCAACTAAGCTATATTAATAGTCTGGTACTGTGATGTCTAATGTAAAATGATATATAAAAAATATCCGTGCATAAGAATTGAAATGCTCTTATCTTTCTAGAGCATAACATTTGAACACTATTGCCCTGTATAACGGGCCTGAGAAATAGAAGGTGTTGCTTGAACATAAGAAGACACGTCACATTTTTCTTTAACTTATTTATTGGGCAGTCACAAACAATACATCATATGCATAGCAATTAAACACAAAAATTACTATCGCCAACTCCGGGCGAATGACTGAATATCATAAAAAATTATATTGAAAATACATCAGCTGATACAAGCGACAATAAAACCATTCTTTCCATTAATCAAAAGTACCGCCAACAACACAGGGCGAACAGAACACGTAGACTAGAAAATTCTACCCTAGAAAGCTTAACTCGCTTCAGTTCGTAACACTTCAATTCACTACAGATCAATGAATATAAAACACAGGATAAAAATAATTACACAGGAACAGAAGGAGAAAGCCCTGTGATTTTGACGTTAAAGAAGTGGTTAAATAGGATCTAAAATTTAACATTTAATAAATGATTCTTGCCATTTATTAACATGCTAAATTTTAGCATGTTTCTCTATGGCTTGAGTGCTATTTCGATATCCCGAACGCTGATTCATTCTAAACTAATAGTGCTTTAATCTTTACTACATACATGGCTAAATTTGATACTATCTTGTAAGGGGAAGTTGCAATTATTTACTCAGCTGTTTTATTTCTTTACTTTTTCTATTTTTTATTATAGTTAATATCATATCCCTTAAAAAGATTCCTGTTATGTGCTTTAAAGTGTATCAAAGGATATTTGTTTGGAGTTTTCGGAATCAATTATAGATGGCAGCACAGCTATCAACCGTTGCACAATCGGTTAACGCCTTCTGTTTTTAACAGAAAAGTCAGTGAGTTGAGCTTTTACTGGAGAGATTGCTCTTATTCATACGCTTCTTACAATAAATGTAATCGTAACTTAACCTTATATATCTTTGTAACTGAAGTTTTAGAAATTATTTACTGTAATGTGCAGCTATCTTATGTTATAAACATGCTGGAACTGAATTAATTTTGCGGTTTTGTAATTCGTGTAAAAGTTTATTGACCAAAATGGGTTTGATGTAGATTATTTTTAAGCTTTGCGAACTATGCCGAGCAATCTTAATTGCTAAATAACTATGTTTTCATATGTAAACTAATTATTAGCTAAACTATTACAGATATGTTCTTATAATCTTATAATAATAGTTAAAAAACGATTAATTATTATTTTAGTCTGGGTGTAATTATTTCACTCAAATTTTATAAAATATTTCACTAACTACTTTTTACAGACAAATTTAATGAGTAAAAAAGAGCACAAAAAGTGTTCAGTATATTTTATTTTTCTTGTGTAAACTTTCTACAGCATTCTTTCCCTGAAAAAAAAAATCATTGATTTTTTAAAAACTTTCGGCAGTAATAGTTACTTAGCTATTCAAGAGCAGTCATGCGAGAAGTATTGATAAAATTTCTTTATCCTCTTTATCCACTCCCTGCATTATCCTTCGTTGCTACAGTTAAAGTGTGTTAGATGGTAATTTTTACTCTAGTTGTATAAATCTATTATTTCTTACAATCTTGTCTATTGATTTCTACTGACTAAAATATTTAATGTTCTTTTCACTCTGGAGTTTTTCCTTAGTCCTTAACCCGATATTACTGGGGTAATTCAAATTTTTATGATAGTGGATGTATGAACTCATTGTGACTTACTAATATTTGTTGCAAATTTCAAACCAGCCAGTTAGTATTGAAAGAATTATTTTATGTGTAAAAAATATTATATTTGACTTTAAATATGGAATCTCATGATAAAATGTGCTAAAAATATGTAGAACGTTTATGTGAAATGTTTTGCAATTCTCCTAAATTTGCTTCTAGCGACTATGCTTACAAAGTAGCTTGTAAAAAAGGCTTTATTTAAACTTAATTTTCTATACTTTAAACTCTTCATATTTTGTATAACTTTATAATGATCTGCTATAAATGATGTGCACTGATAATTCATCATTTAAAATAAATATAAAAACGTCTTTACTTTTTTTTTTTAGGTAAGACTGTATTTATATTTCTGACAATATTGCATGAATAAGGTAAGTGAACGTTTTCAATTGAATTTTTAAAAATGCATATAAGAGAATGTTTTATATAATGCATGTAACAGTCACCTTAATTTACAGAAAGATCTATTGTAATTTTTTTTTTATAAAACATCAATTTGTAAATACATAATAAAATAAAAAGCAAAGTTTGGAGAGTTAATAACTTAATGTAATTTCTCAGACACCATTTTTATAAACTAACCTATATTTTTGTTTTTCATATTCCTTTTTAACCGTTTTCAACAAAGTTGAAAGTTTATGATAATGGTTTGTCTGATCATGCTTTTACTGCCGTTAATAAGCATCCACTGCTAAGCAATACATATGTACATGTACTCCCTATTGAAAATGGTGAATGAAAAAGTTTTTCGTGGATTACACAAATGTTTTTTAATACATTTATGTGGTTTAATAATTACTGATTAAAACACAGTAGTGATACTTCATCTGCTTTAAGCAAACCAAAATTAAGATAGTTATAAGTGAAATTCATAAAACTTTATTCTCCGTTGAAAATACTGTACAAGGTGGCTGTAATTAAACTTCCCCTATGTAAACATTTTTGCAGCTTAACCCTTTTAGGCGCAACCCTTTCCCAATGCTGAAAAAAGGGCAGCCGTTGCCATCGCTCGACTTAACTACCAGCAAGATGGCGGATGATCGAAACGTTCATCGCGTGACACAGATCTAGAGACCCTTTTTTGGCGCAGCTGACTGTGCCGACAAAGTTTTTACTTATTTTATCGTTTAACACCAGTATTTTCAGTGTTTTTTACGTATAACAATCCTATTTGTAGCACTGGTTTTGCAGAAAAAAACAAAAGAATTGTCACGAACACCGAATGAATCAAATCTTTATTTTTTTTTATTTGTTAGGTCTCCATCTTACCAAATACGCAGCATCCAAAAACCTATGCTGAGCTCAGCTATGGGAATAACTGGATCACGCATTCCATATTCCTAATCGTGTACTTATAGATTCCAAAAATACGTCCCATTTTTGCCACTAGTATGGCTGCCGTCAGTGTAAAATAGTAGAACATTAACTGCATTATTTCAGAAAATTAAATAAAATCAAGGGAAAATATTTATACCAGAGTACAGTTTTAAACACACATTTTCCTATAACAATTGAGATAATAACTATAATTTAATTACCATTTTGCGCTTGCGTGTGTCACTACAATGGTTATCGTTTGGAGGTATCAAGTCCCCACCCCCCACCCCTTTATTTTCAATCTAGGAATTGCTTGTCTGTGGTGCCGAGAAGCGTGAATTACTTTTCTAATGGTATAAAAGCAACAAAAATGGTAATGTCTGTAACGGCCGATTCGACCCATACAGAGAAGGGGGAGAGGAAGTGTAAATCAACTAAAATATCCTTGCTATAGTAATAATTACAAATAATATCTGAAATAAGATTCATAGAAAATAATTCCTAATGCCGAGATATTCAGTCTATAACAAGCCGGTCCAATTAGTCCATACAGGTAAAATGTCTATTACTTCAACAGGAAAAGTAAGTTAAGCACAAAAGGAAGAACATATTTTCTACTCCACCCGTATGTAACGATTTATCTTCCTTGTTTATTTAGTAAATAGGATTAAAATTAGAGACTTTATGGATTTATGAACAGACGTCACACAATGGAACTTTCTGCTTATTTTCGAGCTCCACTGAGGAGAAATTTCCCAGAAGCACATGCTGCCATTCAAGACAGCATTATCTTGCAAAACAATCTTCCGCCCTCAAGGGGAAATTTCCCAGCCTCTTCTGTTCTAACCAAATCGGTCTTTTAATTAAGATTTTCTCTCTTTTGTTAGGTGCTAGGACCCCCCATTCCACTCGGGCCCCCTTGTACGTCCCTGGAACTTTTTCAGGATTTTCTTTGGATGTTTCCGCTTTAATTAGTTCCTAGATTCTTTGTGGTTTGCGTTTTTAGTTTGGTTTGTGAAATTTATGTATGTATTTATATATGAATGTTTCTAAACGGAGAAATATTAATGATAAATTAATTTCCTTTTTTTGATGAGTGCCTTTCCAGTTCTTGGATTTATCATCACATTTTTTAAAAACTAAAATAAACTGTGAAAATTTAACTGTGGTAACTAAAACTTAGCATTAGAGTGGAGTTGAACATTACGAATTATTAGGTGTATTTAGCAATATTTTTCTTAACGTTTAATTGATCTAGACCCCCGATTTGTCAGTTTTGATTAATTATTTGTTCACTAATGAGGCCAAGTTGGTTTTCTGTTTTATTACATCAGCATCTATTAGTGGGTTAACAGTACATCTGTCATACTATCAGCCAGCTGACATTCATACACAATTGAAAACAAAATCATATTTTTTATTTTATAATATGCATTGATGTATAGTATTTATTATTTGCTTTTTCCGATAATTATTTAAAACAGCAAATGTATATTAATTTTATTTGATAATATTGAACACTGAGCATTGTTGAAACAAAGACTGTTGACTGAGAAAAACATTTTCAAAATTAGTTATATATGAAGGTGCAGATAAAGAATTATACTTTATCCACATTATGTTATTGAGTTATTCATATCACCGTGTTTGTCTTTTTAAGATCGTCTTTTGAGATTGAATTGGACTTTAATAGTGATTTGTACCATAATGAACAAATTGAGGTTGGAAACAAAATGCTGAAAATCTCGTTTTGATGAATAATTCACATTATACAACAACTATTTTGCAGCAAAATTCACACTCTCCAAATTCAACCAATAAAGAAGGCTTATAAATAATCATATGTGATTGTTTTATTAATGTCTTTTGATTTTGTAACTCCTTAAGCCTCACTCTAGTCGAAATCACGGACTGAGTATTTCTCGTGCCCTTCATATTTCCAGGCAAATGTTAAGCAACAGAAGTATAAAAGCATTTCAATTCTTAAGCACAACACGAGTGGTGAAGATTTTACATTGGAGTCCCGTGTGCATGTTCAACAGACCAAAACGTGGATAGATAATACTTAAAAACCTAAAAACTTAAAAGACCGCAACTCCAACTGGAAAATTAAATTAAGGACAGAGCTCTCTGGAGAAATATTGTGCGGCAGGCTAAGGTGCGTTCTGAGTTGCAATGCCAATAAAAAAGATTAAAATTATTTCATAAATATTATTATCTACTTTATTTTTGTTGGTGTACAAAATACACAGCGAGAATACCTGCGTTGAAATACTAAGCGCATCTAGTTAGTGCTAATCAGTGGTGCACCCAGGATTTTAGTTTAGGAGGGAGGGGCTAGGCTACA
The DNA here is from genome assembly GCA_038373885.1 of Cheiracanthium punctorium. Classification (NCBI taxonomy): domain Eukaryota; kingdom Metazoa; phylum Arthropoda; class Arachnida; order Araneae; family Cheiracanthiidae; genus Cheiracanthium; species Cheiracanthium punctorium. The sequence goes on from JAWZYV010012052.1 coordinate 848,397, forward strand.
AATTCTGCTGACCTGATTATAGTTCTAACTCTCTTATAACCTAAAAATATTCTGTGCTACTTACATGCCCATAGAACAACATGTGTACCACAGTGTAACTCGTTATAGTCAAATAATTATCTGATCTTTTCAGTATCGTTGAAACCGTTTTTAACTGTGTTTCATACATTAACTGTAAGTATTCATTTAAAAACTAACCTTTTTTTTTGTAAAGAGTACTTTAAAAATAATTAAAGACAATTTAAAAAAAAAAAGAATTTAATTCATTAGGGACAATTTTCGCTACTAACTTTCCACCTTTAGGGGGGGGAGAGGTTGAGCGCCAATAGCCCCCTCTGTGGGTGCGCCTGTGGTGCTAATAGACGTATAAAAAGTCATGCGTTATCCAAATCAGAAAAAATATATATATAAAACTCCTCCGGCCAAGGTATCCCCGCCGCCCTCCGTACATAGATGCCCCTGTTGTAGGCTTCTTATAACAAACCAACAACAACAACCAAATTAAATTTTTTAAAACTCAATGAGGAAAAGAATCAAAACTTGTGTTATTTTCACTTTGGCAAGCAGAATTAAAGCGAGTCTTCAAACGAATATATGAATGAGCGAAATACAAAGAACCTCTCGCTTATTTTGGAACTATTACTCGAGAAACTTCTGGAAGACTCTGAACCATTGAAAGCCGCTCACTATCTTGCAAAACAATCTTCAGTCCTGAGGAAAGAACCCCCCCCCCCTCTCCCTATTCTCCTATTATTTCTCAATCGGTGTTTTAATTAAGATTTTCTCTCCTTCGTGAGATGGCGTTCATTTTGGAGTTCCAACTTCACTCTGCCCCTTGTACTGCCTGACTTTTTCAGGAATTTCTTTGCCACGTATTTTAGCTTTAATTAATTTCCAGATTTCACTTGATTTGAGCAGTTTTTTTAAATAATTTGAATACTTGCAAATAGGCAATCTGCAAAGAAAAATGTAATAAATAAATATTTTACTATTTTCTGTCTAATATTCATTTAAGTAGATACTTTGTTAAATTTAATTGATTCAGAAAAATGACTGCTCTGTGAAAAAAAAAGGTTTAATTAATTTTAAATAAAAATGGGTACAATGATGATTTAGTTAACTTATAGAAATAATCGATAGTACTTAAAATTTTCAAATAACTTATGGCAATTACTTATTTTTAATGCTTCATATTATTTCATTTAATGCTTCAATTGTAGAATATTTTTTTCCATTTAATAAAATTTTTGTACGTGTTGAGTGATTAAAAATATTAAATAACTAGCTGAAGTACCCGTTCTTCGCACGGGAATGAATGGACTTCTTGATATTAAGATTTGTTATTACTATTTATTGTAATAAAGAGATATAGCAAAATGGATATCGCGTTATATTGTGTTCAATAATCATGCATACCGAATTTCAGTGCAATCGTTTGTACGGTGCAGAAGGTGATGCGGCGTAGCGCAATCTAGTGGCGAGTTTTAGCAAAACGGATACAGCGAAAATATTCTTCGCATTCAGATATCGATGTATACGAATTTTCATGACGATCGGCTTGATAGTCCTGAAGTTCATGTGTTGACGCGACATCTAGTGTCAAGTTATAGGACAATGGATCGCGCCAAACTCTTCCCGTGTTCAAATATCTATGTATACCTATTTTCATAGCGATCAGTTGCACAGTCAAGAAGTGATACACTGCAGGGCCATCTAGTGGTTAATTAAAGTAATGATTTGCTACAGCGCCGTCAAGTGGCGAGTTATAGCAAAATGGATAACGCCAAAATATTCTCATTGTTCAAATAGTTATGTATACTGATTTTCATAGCGACCGTTTGAATGGTCAAGAATTTGGCCTGCTGCAGCGTCATCTAGTGGCGAGTTAAAATAATAATGCATTGCAGTGCCATCTAGTGGTGAGTAACATCAAAAGTAACACAGTTAGAATATATTCTTCGTTCTCAAATGTGTAAGTATAAAAAATTGTATGCCGATCGGTCGAACGGTATAGAAGTTGATGGGTTGCAGCGCCACTTAGCGGCTAGTTACAGCAAAATGGATAGTGAAAAATATTCTCCGTGTTCTAATATCCGCGTGTACCAAATTTCATCGAAATTGGTGGACGGTATTCGCATAGCAAACGGCTAAACGGAATAGAATTCGACGTTCTGCTGCGCCACCTAGTGGCAAGTTAGAGGAAAACGGATAGCATAAAAACCTTCTCCATGATAAAAGACTTAGGTGAACCAAATTTCATGGTGATTGGTGAAACGGTGCTGGAGTTTTTCAACCTCATATCAACATTCATTTTTATCTATAACCAGTTTTATTATATATACCAGTCTCAAATGAAATCCAGTTTCAAATCTAAGCCTCGCCAAAATGCCAACATACGTCATTTTGCAAGAGTTTTTTCAGAGAATCATTCGAATTTGACTTAGCAGCAATCAAAATGGGAAATGGTTCGACGGCCAAACAGTAAAACAGGCATTTATTTGAAAAGTGAAATCCCTTAATACAGCCGCATTTTTTAAAATTATCAACTATAACGTGCTTTATTCATCGTTACCTCGATCTACTAAATGCGAAGATATCAATTTTCTGAAATTTGGCGGAATTCCCCCAAGTTAATCAATGTACTCAATTGGTGAGAATTCTGAAGCTAGATCACTTGAAATTCCCTAATAACTGCATTATTTCTGCACGAATAATTAAAATTTAATGCGTATTCTAATAAAACCTATACACTTATTTTCAAAAATGCTATTTCCTTAAGCTCTCAGTAAATTGCACCAAATAGCCTAAAACTGTGCAAACCGCTAGAACTCACTTTCTAAAAATCAGCCTATCAGCCATTTTATTTTTCGCCAAACATAAAATTTACATATTAGTCTCAGAAATCTTCAATCCTCATTGTTTTGCGTATAAAACATTTCATTCCGGCTTTCATTTCTTATGCGCACACGATATTATAATAAAAAAAATAACCTTACAAATATAAACTAAAAAAAAAATCATTATTATTCTTTTATTTTTACTTTAAGAATTTAAAACATTTTATTCGGCAAAATCGCCACACATGGCAAACACGATGCTTATTTCACACTTTTTTCACTACAGGGGTTACAATTAAGGAAAGCTTTCTGCGTTTAGAGCATAAAAAATCTCGTAAGCAATGATTTTTTTTTAAAATCTTGTTCTCAACATGCTGTTATTCTAGCATAGATAGTGGTTATAGTTGCAATTATTCTTAGTATTATTGATAGGTTAGTATGATTTGATAAAACCCCTTTTAGTTTTCGCCATATTAAAAAGTTGCACATTTATTTTCGGAAAATTTCCAAATTCTATTTTAATAAATTAAATCCTGGGAACGGGTTGACTTTCAAAGTTTTAAAGTGGACTACCATTTATTCTATATTATTTTACATGCCTGTGCAAAATTTCAGGCTGACTGGTCCATTTTTGTGGATTTGTATACTACCCAAATCCACAAACTGACAAACAGAATTTCATTTTTATTTATAAGATAACCTACGCTTGTTTTTAAAAATACCCTCTCATTAAATTGCGCCAAGCGCTAGAATCATGGAAAATCTGACACACTTTCAGATTTTAAATACGCAGTAAAGTGCTACCTATTAAAAGCGTTTTATAATCCATGGGTCTTCCCTATTTTCGTTCCTTCTTTCATTAAGTTGGAAAGTATATCATTATTCATGAGCGTGATTAAACAAAATTAAAATTGATATTTCTAACATCCTTTTTCTGGATGTAATACATTAGAAATAGATGCATAAAAGCTGCTCAGAAAAATGCACAATTCTAACTGAATGAAAATTTCAAAAACTTATTCTCATAACCCAAATTGCAGACGATTAAATTACGATAAATAGCGCCAAGCGTTAGAATCCTCCTCAAAATTGCATATCACCCCTTTTTATTTTTCGCCAAATTAAAATGTTGCACATTTATTTTCGTAAAATTTCCAAATTCTATTTTCTTTTGAGTATAAATCATTTTATTCCTGCTCTGATTTCACATGCACATGATATTTTAATTAAGAAATAGCCTTACAAATAATCCAAAAAAAAAATCGGTATTCTTTTATTTTTACTTCAAGAGTCTGAATAATTTAATAAACTTGCAAAAAATGGCAACCTATGCTCAAACCTCGCTCTTTCCACTGCGGGGTTACAATTGCGAAATGGCGAGAACAAAAATGATCATTTTGCGACACGTTTTTTATCGATATCTCCTAAAACAATTCGAATTTCGAAAAAATCGTTTCGAGGTGTGTCGGGACCCGTCTTGGAGAATTACCGTACAAAATTTGGAAGGTCTACGATCACTCGTTTCGGAACTACGCGAGACACAGACAGACAGACAAATTAACGGACAGTTTACATATTGCTTTATTTATACAGATAATCTGTTTGTAAACATAATGCGTTATGTTGGTCCAATTTTGTGGGCACCAATTAATCAGACCAACGCTGTCCCCTATGAGTAGTCTCCTAATTTTGAACAAATTTCAGATAAGAGGCTCTGCACCTGGATTGGCATCCCAAGAGGTATCGGAGAAGCAGGGAGTACACTCTAGAGCAACGACAAATTTTGCGTACACAAACTACCTTTAGCATACACGGTTCCACAGTAAGAAAACCGAGTGAGGTTTTCACCCTCCTAAACGCTGGCCAAGCCCGCACATCTTTGCTTTCAGGCTATGATCTCAGCGGAGCTTATCGACTAAAGTCACTGCGGAATTCTAACATATGTGCACTGTGCAAAATGATGACAGGGTTGTTGACAGATGAGGAATTTTATTCATTTTGCATCACTAAAACAGTTACAATTGTGGAATTCAAAACATGACAAGAGAGCGGGAGAATACAGATAATAGTTATTTAAGCAAGCATTTTGAAAGCATTATTATTACTATTATTATTATTATTATTAATATACATTGAATTATTTTATTTTGTTAGTATTCTTCAGAGCCCAAAAATATCCATAACACTCCTAACCATAACGTCATACAGTGGAGTCATAATCAGAATTTGAGTATTAAACTAGAAGATGTGTTAACTTCAGCTACTTAACATTATAAAGTATATCATTTCTGCGAACTATATAAAAATCAGTATGTTATGTCTATTTAAAATATTTTAAGGGGAGGGAGGAACTGGCCTTTGAAGATATTTGCAGACTTAACCCTCACGTCACCCTGAACCTCCTATGAGACTCCTATTTCAAATATCAATATTTAGAGAGAAAAAAATTGAATTTAGTATTTTTTTCTTTCAGTGATATCAATGTCATTTATTCATGTAGAAAGTATATGAGGGTTTTAAATAATTGCACAAATCGTGCCTAGATTGCAGTCAGTTTAGATAATTTTTTACAGTTGTCACTTCATTGTTTCAGAAGAAAAATTAAGAAAATATTTAAGCTGCTTTTTACCCTCCGCTAAAGAGGGTAATAGTTTTGGGCAGACGAAAAAAGTCGTGGATGATAATTGATAGTAAATAAAATCTTACAGATCTCACGGAAATTTGAAACACACCAAGATCCGACACATGATTGGAATAATGGATACTTGAAAAATTTCAAAGTAACGTCAGATGAAACAAAAGGGGAAACTGTAAGATTTTGTCAGAGCGTCTGCGACTGGCTGTCAAGTTCCCGAGGTTCCGATTTCATTTTTCAGAACTTGGATTTGTTTCCAGAGTCGCGTTCAAACTTTTGTCCCTCCTCGGAGCAAGTGGTGGTGTTCTGTCGTGGCATTTCTAAAATTTTCATTTTTGCGGGATCAGTGTGAAATAGCTCGTAGGCTTGGTATTTCACGCTCTACTTTCAGTATTACATCGTTAAATATCAGAAGAATATACCCGGGACTGTTGTTCAAGGCCGCGCTGGCCGTCCTCGCCAGTTGTCTAATCCGGAAGAAAGTCATCGTGAAACTAACCGTCTATTTATGCAAAGAAAAAGGGAAGATCCAGATTTTCGTGCTCAAGAAGCGGAATCCAAATCCAGAAGACAAGACAGAAAACGTTTACGACTCTGTCTAGATATACCATCGAAAAGACCAAGAACAGATACTGATCTAAATGTAAGGTGTGAAGAACTAGAATTTCGTAAATTAGCTGAGAAATTTTTCGAAGCTGTTGCTGATGGTCCAATCCACCAATGCTATTGTTGTGATCGACTGTGGTTCAAAAAGTCAATAAGAACCCATTCCAAAACAACTTTACTGTCCAAAGGAGCGACAACGGACTTTATAAAACTAGTCTTTTACAAAGATATCGATGATATTGGCAAATTTTGCAAAACATGTTACGATTGTTTGATTAAATTGACAATACCAGAATTAGCTGTAAGCAATGGCTTCGAATTCCCGAAATACCGGATTGTTTAAAATACTTGACACCACTGGAAGAACGGTTGGTTTCTCCCCGTTTGATTTACATGCAAATACATCCTGTACATGGCTGCCAATACAAATTAAAAGGTTCTGTCAAAAAACCTCTTTAGCGGAGGGGAAACTAATTTCAGCTGAAGGCTGAATATTATAATTAAATTTAGAGGTAGTCAAAATCGGTTTTTAACGTTTTTTTTTATTTTTAAGGTAAGTATAGTTTTTTCGTGTTCCTTAACTTTTATCTAATATGTGCGTCCTTTTAAATTAATTTTAGCATAACAAAATGCTTCGAAAATGTAGAAATTAATATTAGAAAAAGCGACATTAGAAAAAAATCTTTTTGCTCGATTTATAATAGTATTTCAGATGGATTAAATGCTAGACAGATTTTTTTCCTTTTTTTTTCATAATTCGTTGATGAGAGGGTTAAAGATAAATGTAACCAATATGAATATTAGTTTTGTACTGCTGTAATTATTTTCAAAATTTAATCTTTCATATTCTAGCTATTTTGGATAAATACCCATACCGCAATCACATTGGAAGCGACGTTGTGGCGATGCCATATTTTTTTCTCCCTAGTACCACAACTAGTTCAAAAGACGTTCAAAACACGTTTTTTGAACGTCTTTGAACGCCTTTTGGAAGTTTTTTGAACTAACTGTGCTACTAAGGAGCCTTACCATCTAACGCTGCCAGCATGTTTGTTGTAAGGGTAGTACAGAGAATTCCGCAACAAAAGCGATAAAAGCAAGCTTGAAAATTGTATGAGAACCGCTATTGTCGTGTACCCACGAGTTGATTGACTGCTCCTCTTGTCTGTACTTCGACAGACACAAGAATCAAAATTGCAGTCGGATAACATTCATTAACTTGACTAGTGAGATAACATTTAGCATTTTTTATAATCTTCGGACTCTGGAAGAAATACTTATTTTAACTTTCTCTTTATTCCAGAACATTCTGCCCAGGTGCTCTCCCTATTACCTGCATTATGATACGGAAAATCCTCATTTCTCGTAAAATTTTCTACCTTTTCTCGCATTATTTTCCAGTTGGTCTTTTAATTAAGATTTCCCTCCTTTGTGCGCTGCCGTCGCATCGCACAATGAATTCCGCAGTACACCGAACTTTTTCTGGATTTCCTTTGTATGTATTTTCCTCTTTAATTAATTTCCAGATTCTTTATGATTTGCGAAGATCTTTCTGATTTGGAAAGTTATGGATAGTTATGCATTGTTCTGAAAAAGATTAATGGAATGAAAAAAAAGAAAAAGATGGGTGCTTTTTCTTACTTAATAAAATCAAGAACGAATATTGCTTTTGTGTATCTTTAATACATTTATAACTAATCCCAAAAATATATTTATTCTTCCTGTTATTTTTTGTTTTGTGTAATGGCAAGCCTACATGAGGGGCATCTCTCTAGGAGGGGGCTTGCCTTGGGAGGTCTTTTTAACCCTTTAAGGCGCAACCCTTTCCCAATCCTGAAAAAAGGGCAGCCATTGCCATCGCTCGACTTAACAACGGCTGCTTTTTTTTCAGCATTGGGCAATCTATCCTGCTGTTCTCGCATTCTTCCATAGCAGATGTCAGTGCTGTTAAAAATAATCATGACAATTTTTTTACGGGAAATAACATGCTAAAAAGTAAAAGATTCTCGTGGAGCTCTGTCACCCGCAACTATTTTTATAGAAATCAAATCTATTTTTCGTGACTGGCAACAGTCAATACGTCAGAGTTTGGTGTTCCCAGAGCGGGAACACTGTGCGTTAAAGGGTTAAGGGTTTCTAACGCATATTTACGTAGCATCTGGAGAAAACCACCTAAAACTTAAGAATATTAGATTAACAGCCTCGCGACAGGCCCGAACTCGGGGTCTTCACGCTTTGGCATATACGTTGTTCAATGTCTTATCCATTCGAACATGAAGGGGCCAAAATAAAAATTTATTTATAATTTCAGATTATTTATGATTTGTGAAGATCTTTCTGAATTGGATAGTAATGCATAGTCTGAGAAAGTTTAATGAAGCAGAAAAAATTACCAGATAAATATATTTTAAAAAGGTGGGCGTTTCTACTTGATTTATAAAAGTAAGACCGAATATTGCTTTCCGTTATATTTATTAAATTTAACTTAATCGCCCCAAAATATTTATAGAATCTTAAACTTTTGCACAATTTCGCATAGAAATAGGGCACTGATTGCAAGTATATACAAAAGGTTATTGGAAATTTCGATACTTTTATTTTATATCTAATTGGAACTACTTGCTATCAACAATTTCATTATTTCAAAAAATGAAGAAAATTATAAATATCTCTATTAGTCTTAGTAACAGTTGTAAAATAAGTCATTTCAGAAAAAGATTTCTTTAAATAATTATTTGCTTCAGTCATTAGATAGAGAACATATGGTGTGGGCAATGGCGACTAATGACCTGTTCAAGTGATGAGGACCGAAAAATAGTGTCAGGTCAAATTGGCAAAAAATGAATGCAAATAAAGCAATAAATCAGCCCGTGCGCACAGCATAAGATTTTAAAATTTTTCAAACAGTAAATGATTATCACAACGACTATACAACTTTTGCTGTTTTAACCTAATTATGTTAATATTAAAAAGCTTCCTGTACTAATAATCGAAAAGCAACTTTTAATTTTTCTTTAGTATTTATAGTCTTTTGATGTTTTAATAAACTGTGCTTATTAAACAAGCAAATCTTCTATTACTTAGGTATTATTAATACATATATACTTGCACTGCATCTAACTGATAAAATGCTTATTTAATGAACGAAAGAACACTCATATATTGTTTTTCACTGAATAAAAAAGTATTTAATTAAGTGATTTGTCTATGTCCCGCCTCCCGCGAATAAAAAAGGAAAAGAAAATAACCAAAAAAGTTTTATGAAAGCCTTTTTCGCAGAATTTTGTCCACCATTGACTTTTTTCGAGTATACAGTCACACAATTTTACACTTGGCTAGATTGAATTTTTTGCTTTTTTTCTTTTAATTATTCGATTTTTCAAAGTGAATGAACAAATGCTTCTGCTAGAAACGCAATCGGTTGTGAACGCAGTTTGGTGTTAAAAGATTCTTTGATAGTCCGTTGGTTAAATCAACAAGATTAAAGGTCCATTTAATTCGAAACATGCTTCAATGGATCGATTTTTAAATTAAAAATTATTTTGAGAGCTACGAAAAGACCAAAGATATGAAGTTCAGAATTAGGCGTTCAATTCTTGCGCATGGGCTTGCATCAATCTCTAACAGAATGCCCTGTAAAATTTTGTCCATTTCGATACACATTTTACTTGTGCGATTTGAATATTATTTAAAACATTAATTTTTTCTTCTGCGTAAAAAAAATCTCAAAAAACTGTTTTAATTGTCCCATTCAGGATGAATTGACAATTCATCCTGGGAACCTTAAACATAAACCAGGGGGCGGGGAATTCGTCCTGTGGACAATTCCTGGGACAATTCATCCTGGGATCCTTAAATATAAACCTGGGTAAATTAAATACAAACCAGGACGAGTTTATATTTAATTTACTTGTAAATATTATTGTTTAGAAAACAATTTCAATTAGTAAACATTAATAGAATTTACATAACTTTCTACTATAAATGAAAAACGTGATGCTTCTGCTTAAAAAACGAGAAGAAATGTTAAACATTTAAGCATTTATACATATTATTTGGCAGATAACAATCATAGTAAATTTCTTTTGGCATTTAAATCAGTATAGATGCTAAAGCTATCACCTAATAAATATAAGTTCGCTATGTCACTCCGTCAGTGCATTTTTCCTTAATGGACAAGAGATAGAAAAAGAGAGATTTTTGTTACACAAATGTTAGTATATTACTAGCAGGTTTCATCATTTTACACCAATATGATACATCCAGTGTATTACATGTACCTTTTAGGGTTAAAGAATAGGTAGTTTATTTACAAGATCACAGAAAAGACTTACTCACAGTGCATTAATATCTATGGCCAATCTCGCTACTATGCTTTACTGTGATAATCTTTTTATTTGCACAAAAACCTACAATATTCAGCCTTTGCCGAATAGTCATGTCATCGAAAATCTGTGTTCCCACCCAGCTATAAAAAGTGTTATATATATAGACGTCCCATTTGGCGATGAACGCCTACAATCATTCGTCACTGATTTTTATTGTCCCATTGAAATCGCATAAAAGCCAAATAGAAGTCTGATAGAATATATGGAACTGATATTGCGATTATTAATCGATGGAGAGGATTCTTTTTTGTCAGATTTTAGGTGGAACTGTATTTGGGCCTTTTATACCTGTGTCAGCAGTTCCATGAAAGAAGGAGTTAATGTGCTTTGAAAGTACAGTGAAACTTCTATGAGGGACCTCCTCTATTAAGTGACCCTCTCCTCCAAAGACCCATTTTTTAACCCTTTAATGCGCAGTGTTAGTGCATTGGGAACACCAAACTCTGACGTTTTGACTGTTCCCAGTGACGAAGAATAGATTTGATTTCTATAAAAATAGTTGCGGGTGACGTAGCTACACGAGAATCCTTTATTTTTAGCACGCCATTTTCCGTAGAAAAATGATCACGATTATTTTTAACAGCACTGACATTTGCTGAAAAATGGAAGAATGCGAGAACAGCTGGATAGATTGCCCAGTGCTGAAAGATGGGCAGCCGTTGCCATCGCTCGACTTAACTACCAGCAAGATGGCGGACCATCGAAACGTTCATCGCGTGCCACAGATCTAGAGACCCTTTTTTGACGACAGCTGGCTGTGCCGGCACAGCTGTCGGCTGCCCTTTTTTCAGCATTGGGAAAGGGTTTCGCCTCAAAGGGTTAAGGCAACGACTTTTTGTCCTATCAACTTATTGTTGAAAAATCATTCAGAAGAGACCACACACACCTCTATTAGTGACCGGTCCTAGTTCGCTTTCCGAAAATTTTCTCTTGCCTTGTGTTTTTAAAAACTAAAAATTATTTCCTAAAAGGTCTTACATTTAGTTTAAATACATGTTTTTGGCAAAAACTACAAAATTTTATTTTCATTACGAAAAAATTAGAGTATGCACTAAGATTAACTTCAACCCATATTATTTTATGGCACGTAAAAAAAATATCCGACCAAAAGTACATTTTTAGGAAAAGAATTTATTCGCTCTATAAAAAAGTGTCAACTAGAAATACTCAAGAAAAAATATGAGAAATCGAATGTTCCGTATCGGTAGTTTAGTTCTGGGGGAAAGAAAAAAAAATCACCCCTTGAATGAGCACTCTTGAGATTTTAGAGAGAAATAACGCCTCCCTTTTCATAGAAAGCACTTTCTTTTGAAAGACAGGAACTTTTGGAAGTTTCATAAAGCCACTAACTTTTGGGCTTTTTTTGTGGCAAAGATTGAAGAATGTCAGCTATGACTCTCACATTAGACGATGATTATGCGTTATTTATAGCGGTGTTTTTTGGGAATGACTTAATAATCTCTACTCTTTCTTTATCGTATTGCCATGTTTTTCAAATTCGACTGTATGATAGCACTTATTTAACCCTTCACTTTCATAAATGTTAACGGAGCTATCTTTATACACGCCCCTCCTCCTTTAAAACGTAATGCATATCTTAGCTTGAATCTAAAAATAAATGCTTCATTTTTTTCTTAACCCTTTAACGCACAGTGTTCCCGCTCTTGGAACACCCAACTCTGACGTTTTGACTGTGGCCAGTCGCGAAGAATAGATTTGATTTCTATAAAAAATAGTTGCGGGTGACATAGCTCCACGAGAATCCTTTACTTTTTAGCAAGTCATTTCCCGTAAAAAATTGTCGCGATTACTTTTTTAACAGCACTGACATCTGCTGAAAAATGGAAGAATGCGAGAACAACTGGATAGATTGCCTTTTGCCTGGCGTGCCTTTTTTGACGACAGCCAGCTGTCGTCAAAAAAGGCACGCCAGGTCTGTGGCACGCAATGAACGTTTCTATCGTCCGCCATATTGCTGGTAGTTAAGTCGAGCGATGGCAACGGCTATCCTTTTTTCAGCTTTGGGAAAGGTTTGCGCCTCAAAGGGTTAATCCTTTGAAGTGGAAGCATTTTCACTTCAATATAAAAGACTAGCTTGGTAGACAGACAACTGCTGAAAAAGTGCAGCCGTTGCCATCGATGCATTTAACAACCAACAACATAGCGGTGAATCGGATAGCCCATTTGGTGACACACAGCTAAAGAAGCTTTCCGACACATCTAGCTGCACAGCCAGCTGTGTCCAATCCCCATCCTTGGCAGATAGACCTTGCTTAGCTTTGCCATAACACAACAAAAGAACTAAACAATAAAAACAGGAGCATTCATTGCTCCAAAACGTTCAATATCCGAATAATCCATTCAACATACAAACTACTACAACATACAACCTGCACCTCCTTTTATACTTTTCAATTTCCTTCCTGGAATGTGTTCATAATTCTAATTATAAATTCTCCTGAATTCAAATACCTAATACAGTTGGACCTCAATATAAAGTCACCTCTCGGGACAACACAAAAGTGACCTTATAATCGACTCATACACATTTGTCAATAAATAAGCATTATATAAATACAGCATGATTCTTTGTAAAATTTAATTCGTACACAATTTTTAGTTTATTAGGTTATAATTTCTTAATTGAATTGAACCAATTAAAAGTAATCGAATCAGGAAGAAGTTATTTTTGAAAATTAAGATAAAAGTGACCGTACAGGAGATTACGGTAATTAGATCTGATCAAATATCCCGTAGGTTCCCATAGGGCGATAACGCCCCCTTCTGGGCATTTGAGGCTTTCAGAGGGGAGGTAAAAGACCCAGAGAAAATTAGGGGGCGTTGATATGGCACGGAGGGACGTAGGAAGATTAACCAAATATAGTCTAAGAACGACTTAGAAATGAATTATCAGAGTGATTTTTATCACTTTTGCGAAAATTCACATATTTGAGACTTCGCTGTTGAGAGAAAAAAATACCTCTCTAATATACCTCTCCAAAAACTTTTATTCCTCCATTTTAAATGAAGAAGAAATTCAGTAGAGTTTCAATTCCAACGATATTCTATCTATTAGTAATTTTTTAAAATTTAATTCTTGTTTTCACCATGCATTATGTACGCTCTTATTTCTCTAGAGTGGGAGGGGGGCGGTATTGAAATATTCACTAGAAAAGGGGGCACCAGTTCAAAAAAGGTTGGGAGCCTATAAAAATCCGATAGTTTGTAACATAGAATTCCTATTCAATGAGCCGGGACATTAGAAAAGTGACCTCATATGCGGGGTGACCTTATATGGAGGTCCGACTGTAATACTAAATTGGAAATTCCTAACAATAGATTAATTTTTTGTTTATTTGCTACAAAATTCTTATATTCATAGGAAATATGCTTAAAAATATGACTTTTTCCTCATATATATGTATTTTTCGCATATATTTCTGTAATTTGAAAAATGGGAGTACGGAAGCATCAAAAAGTAATCAACTACCTTTGTTATTTCTTCCACGTTCTTAAAATTTGAACAGTTACTTTATCTTACGGATATTTTTTGCAACAGCATGCATTATTTATGACTATAGTTTATCCTCTAGGAATGATGTATATGCTTCTAAATTTGTACTGTGATTGCTAATTTACAAGAAATGATTTCAGATTCTTGTTAGAAAATGAAAAAAAAAAATGGCCGGAATTTCCTTTATCTCAGGCGTAAATGTAATGGTATTACTTTTTCCAATTTTCTACAGGGTGAGAAAACTGTGCAGACTAACATATAAAATTTTTGCTTTTCAATGTTTCATTCAGAGAGTTTTTAGATTGCAAACTTGTGAATAATTTCAAGTCAGTTTTACTTTTAGTTTCATTTCTCAGTCAAATATGTAAGTCCATAGAACACGTATACGGTACATTTTCTTTTGCAATAACAATGCCTACATTAGTTATAAAACGTATGTTATGCATTGTTCACTAAAAGTAAAATAGAAGCCACTTTCGCTGAAATGCACGCATGTTGTAGTGCTTTAAACTTCATTAAAACTGACATTCAAAATAAAATATACTTTTGCTCTGTTTCAGAATGAAAAAAAAAAAAGAAATCAATTTTGCAAAGATTACATGAAATAGGTCCCGAAGTGGCTTTGTCATTAAGCTCCGTTCCCGTAAGGACACGAAAGTGAAGCAGCATCGGCTTGGTCAGTGCTTGGGAGGGTGAACTCCTCTCTTGGCTAGAGTGCTGTGGATCTGGGTAGGCTAATGGCAGCTGGTGCACGTAAAATCTGTTCGTTGCAGCAATGTCCTCCATCTCGGAACGATATTTCTAGGGGTGCCGATTTCAGGTGATAGGCCTCTCATCTGTAATTGGTTCAAAATTAGGAGAGTACTCATGGGCAAACGTCTCCCAAATAGGAGCCCCCATAATGAAATGGCCGACATGTTGTGGTCAATCCTCAAGCAGGAAGCTGACCCGGACATAGAAAAAAAAAAAAAACGAAACAGACCACTTAAAACCAAAGACAAATCCTGAGTTCCTTGGTAAAGTGTTTCGAAAATAGTAATAATTGCAAAACTTTGCTTCAGTTTTCACTCTCCCACCAACAGAAATACAAGGTTTTATTATAAAAAAAATATTAGTTATACATTTGTGATTCGGATTTGAAATTGCTTGTTGAGCTGATCCCCATGATCGTACCAATATGTCTGGAATTCGACATGAGTGTTATCTCCGATTCTGCCTTTTCAGAAACCTTCTCGCTTACACCTCTATGCCGGTCTTCGACATGAAATTGCCAGTTTTTTGAAGTGTTGAAAAAATTCACGACACGTTCTTCCACTAATAATCCTCACCATAAGTATTTGACAGCAAAATATTACAAAATTGTAATGTTGTTTTTCCCTCACTAATACGTTTTGCGGGAAAGAGAGTTGTACAGGCATTATTGCAAGTGAAATGAGTATGTGACCACTTTTACCTTGGCGACAAACTTGGCTGCCTTTTTGCAAAAAATCTGGCGACTTTGGCAACAAAGAGAAGGTTTTCGAAACCAGCTTAGGTTTCGCTGAATCTCAGTTAGGAAAGAAGTTACGGGAAATATCTTTAAATATGATATCACGTCCGCCTGAAAATCTAAAGGAGTCACTCTCACTTATAGTGTGTGTGCGTAATAGACTGCGTATATTGACAACAAAGCGATACGATCGACATTGCGATTTAAATAGTGTTATTGCTGTGTTAGTTAATGATTTGCGGTTGCCCGTATTTTAAATTCTGTATTTTTGGGAGGTATTAGTACTCCGATTTGTCGAATAAAGTGTCATATTGGTTTTTGGGGCTTATTTGATTTTTTTAACATACATTCACTGAAAGATTTTTGAAAAATATTGAAGCAGAAATTTAAAACCTCCTGCAAGTGATGATAATTTGTCTCGTAAACTGATAACTTCAATCAAGAATAATTTTACGATGCCAACACTAATCGAGTAATTTTTTTAAGGGGCTCTGTTGACAGATGACTAAGTTTATCGCACGGCGAGTATGATGAAGTTACAGTGAAACCTTCCTATGAGCCATGATCTCTGTCTCTGAATACAGGAAACTGAAAATGCAGACTTTCACAACAAAACGTTGTAAAATTGACCCCAACGTGGTGATGTACCGCAAATTTGTCGAGATATTGCGAGATATCATTTTTGTTGCACAAGCATCAGATCAGAACAAAACAGAAAAAGGCATTCATAAACTAAATTAACCCTTTGAAGTGCAACCTTTTCCCAATGCTGAAAAAAGGGAAGACGTTGCCATCGCTCAACTTAACTACCACCAAGATGGCGACGATCGAAACGTTCATCGCGTGCCACAGATCTACAGACCCTTTTTTGACGCAGCTGGCTGTGCGGCACAGCCAGCTGTCGTCAAAAAAGATCGCTAGATCTGTGGCACGCGATGAACGTTTCGATCGTCCGCCATCTTGGTGGTACATAAGTCGAGCGATCGCAACGGCTGCCCTCTTTTCAGCATTGGGCAATCTGTCCATCTGTTCTCGCATTCTTCCATTTTTCAGTAGATGTCAGTGCTGTTAAATATAATCGTGACCATTTTTTTTACTGGAAATGACGTGCTAAAAAGTAAAGGATTCTCGAGAAGCTATGTCCCCCGCAACTATTTTTATAGAAATCAAATCTATTCTTCGTGACTGGCAACAGTCAAAACGTCAAAGTTTGGTGTTCCCAGAGCGGGAACACTGCGCGTTAAAGGGTTAAGGATAATTTAAATATACAGCATATTCTATTAATTCAATAAAACATTTTTTACCAAGTGTATGAAGTGAATATTTTTGTAGTTTCTGAAACGCGCTATCATAACTTCACTATTGCTTATTCTTGCACTAGCCTCCATTTACCCAGACTTACATAAAGAAAAGGCATTCTCTCTTTGAATAAATAAAAGGAAAGGATGCAGAAAATTCTCAATTTAGTTTCACAACAGATAACAAACGACAACAAATAAAATCCAGAGATGTGCGTTGACTATTGATTTAAAACAAACATCAAACGCTTTTCAATGCAAGGAAATGTGGATTGCAAGTTGATTCAGTTCAACCGCTGGAAAATTCCTCAGCATTGTTTTTCCAAAGTCACTGTTAAATCGAGGACTGGCTTTACTGCAGCTAAAAACTTTACTTAAATGCTCCCATTTTTATTATTTATACTATAAAAGTTATATTAATTTAAAATTATTGATTGAATTGTGTCAATCAGTTTGCGTTATACACTGTTTATGACTGTAGTTTGAAAAAATCATGTAATTTTGGAACATAAATGCAATTAAACTAACTATGAAAGGGATATAATGTCTCTTTAAAGCTGTATTATACACTGTAATAAACGATAAACCTATGAGCTATGAAAATTTATGAAAACTAAGAATAGAAAATTTTGTAAATTTTTTTTTCGTTTGAAAAATTGTGTTGCTCAAGTCTACTTTTACGAGTTTTATACTTATAAAGAGGCATTTTATGTCCATAAACGATGACTGAAATTACGTATTTCATCTCTATTTTATGTGTTCTCCACTATTTCAGATATATGAGTTGTACATAGTTTATAATGGGTTTCAGTTCCATGAAGCATATTTCAGCTGTTTTGTGCTGGTCTGACATTTGCAGATCACTATCCGCTGCGCATTCTTATGATGAGTGAACTCTTCTTCATTCCATGAGTGCATTGAACACACATAGCCATCCCAGCAAACACACGACTCACAGTTTGATAACGGAACTAGTATATCTTACGACACATAGTGCAGGTATCATTTGGACACCAGGCAAACGTAACCGATCTGTGTCGAAAGTGAACACTCAGCGGACACGGTAAAAGATGTCGATCGGTTATAGGTAGCGGGTTACGAATTCGATTTGCCCCGTATCAAAACCGAGAGGTCTTGCACAGAATCGGAACTTACAAAGCATAATAATAATACAAAATTATAATTATTGGTTGAAAAAATAATGCCGTATGGCCTATGATATTGTTATGGTTTTCGTGCATATCATTTTCCAGAGGAGAACCGAAACAGATTCGATGCAGTTCTGACTTCGCTAATCAGGTCGGCAATGTGGCATATTTCTGAATGCAAGAAATTGCTAGAAATAGAAGTGCATTATTTTTATCGTACTTTTGGCAAAAGTTCGATGCCTTGAAATGATATATCTTCGATCCTATACCTAAAATTCCGATCGTTACTTGGGATTTGGCATTGATGACACAGCTGAGAAGTCGGATATCGAATCGTAAGGTTTGCGATAGTTATGTGTCTGCTGGGATGATTTACTAGTCCTTAAAATTGTTATTGAGCGATATTTATTAATAGCTTGATGGTATATATTTATAATAATGGAAAAGCTATCAACTTTGGTTAAGGTAAAAGTAGTTTTTGACATAAAGCAATATCAGTCCGTTTACTAGCTCACATAGTTGAGATTGAATTAATTATGTGACATTTTATAGCCTAACTTTTTCTTTTACAAATTTTACATGCGCTACGTAGGAATGCAACGTAGGAATAACAACGGAGGAAACTAATAACTCGGAACGCTTTCGGTTCAACCAGCCAAATTAAATGAATAAATAAATAAAAGCGTATTCAACTCAAGCAAAATGTTATCCTGAAATTGTGCTTATTTTATTTCCTCCTAAACACATACTTATGTTTCCTGCTGTTTTGTACCTATATCAAATTATAAGAGCTGCTCAAGTGAAAAAGGGGCACGTACAATTGCGACATAATGACTTAAACTATAGCAGCGACACCGAACAAGGATTTAAAAGATGGTAAGAGGTGTGCACTGCAAACAGGCTCAACAGTGAAACCTGTTTACGATAGTGGAAATTAAACGAAATTAAAGTCGTGTTGTATATGGATGAGTACAGATCGGTATAATTCATTTCTTTGGCCGCTCATCATTGATTTTTTACCCCAAGGGAGCATGATCAATTCAAAAAAATACTGTTGTACTCTGACGAAACTGCTGAAAGCAATCAAACGCTAACGGCCGGGCCTTTTCATACAACAAATCATTTTTCTCAATGACAATGCCCGCCTCTACGTCTCCCAGGAAACCCTGGCGACCTAAAAAAAATTCCATTCTGAAGTGCTGGAACACATGCATACAGACCGGATTTGTCATCCTGCGACTTCCACATTTTATGACACATAAGAAAGCATTATGGTTGAACATTTCTATTTGGACTGTGAAATGAAGGAAACTGTGCAAGTTTTCTTCAAGAATTCAACCAAGATCTTTTCACAGCTGAGGCATATACCTGTTCCCGAAGCGATGAGACCTGTGTTATGATGCCCGTGGCACTTTCTTTTAGTTTCTAACAAGGGTATTTTTTTTAATTCAACCTGTCCACTTTTGATTTGGGTAACTCTTATACAGGGTGTCCCAAAAAGGTGGTAACGGGCTATAATTCTTTATCTATTAGACATAAGTAGCCGATGTAAATTAAAAAAATATTCAAAATAAGGTCGGAAAAAAGACTACTTCGAGTAAAAATTCCTCTCGTTCATTTTAAAAAAGTTGCACTTTTTAAATTATTATATGATCTCCATTCAAAAAAATTCCCAGTTAGTAAATTGTGCCCCATATAGTAAAGATATGAAGTACAAAATTTCAGCTTTTCATCGTAGAACGTCTCAGAGCTATCTTTAACCCTTCAACGCGCAGTGTTCCCGCTCTGGGAACACCAAAACTCTGACGTTTTCACTGTTGCCAGTCACGAAGAATAGATTTGATTTCTACAAAAATAATTGCGAGTGACATAGCTCCACGAGAATCCTTTACTTTTTAGGATGTCATTTCCCATAAAAGAATTGTCACGATTATTTTTAACAGCTCTGACATCTGCTGAAAAATGGAAGAATGCGAGAACAGCTGGATAGATCGCCCAATGCTGAAAAAGGTCAGCCGTTGCCTTCGCTCGACTTAACTACCAGCAAGATGGCGGATGATCGAAACGTTCATCGCTGTGCCACAGATCTAGAGACCCTTTTTTTGACGCAGCTGGTTGTGCGCGCACAGCCAGCTGTCGTCAAAAAAGGGTCTCTAGATCTGTGGCAGAGCGATGAACGTTTCGATCGTCCGCCATCTTGCTGGTAGTAAGATGGAGCAATTTAACTGTCAACATTATTACTGCCAAATTAAAATAATTTATTTTTTCCCGGCACTGTAAAATATTTTAATGAAATAAAAATAATGATAAAAATAATAATGCATTTATGAAGAGAATTAATGCTATTCAGACATTTGTTTTATTACCATTTAAAAACATTTTAAATTAAAACGAAAAAGCGAACATTCTTTAAAAGGATTTTTTTGGTACACAAACATAAAAACAAAACAGAAGAAATGCATTCATAAACTAAATTTATGATCATTTTGTAATGCATCTCATTCTAACAATACTTTTAATGTATAATTTGAATATGCATTGCAATCTGCAATCTGTTAAGAATGAAAAAAGTGCTCAAACTGTGATAGCAATAGCTAAAGAAAAAACAAATATATTATATGTAGATTTTTCTTTCTAAAAATGTAAATCCCCACTTTTGTTTATAGATTAGAACCAATTTTTTAGAAAATGGTGTTAAAACATTATGCAGAAGGCTCTTTGTAAAGTATGGATCTGCAATTTTAAACATCAAACAAATTGTATAATGCTACATTTGTTTTGATTAAGAAAATATTTATATTATTTAGATTCGATTTCGATTAAAATAAATTTCAAGCTTATTTTTGTGTTATTTATGAAATAAAATTATGTTGTTTTCCGTATAAATTATGATTGTGCATTATGCTGTTACATTCGGTAGGATGCTAAAGCAAGTTCCAAGTTATTTAAGAAATTTTTATACGAGGTTGAATTACACAGCTACCTAAAATCTTTCCTCATAAATAAAGCAAATTTAGTGGTGTTAATATTATGGTTCTTCTTAATGGGATTTTGTCATTTAATATATTTTGAATAATTATAATTTAATTCATAATTTAAATTAATTATAATTTAACTCATTTTCAATGCTCGAACTCATAGAAAATTTACTACTTCCTAAGCGTATAACTTCCTTTAACTCTTTAACGCGCAGCGTTCCCGCTCTGGGAACACCAAGCTCTGACGCTTTGACTGTTGCCAGTTACGAAGAATAGATTTGATTTCTATGAAGATAGTTGCGAGTGACATAGGTCCACGAGAATCCTTTACTTTTTAGCACGTCATTTCCCGTCAAAAAATTGTCACGATTATTTTTAACAGCACTGACATCTGCTGAAAAATGGAAGAATGCGAATACAGCTGGATAGATTGCCCAATGCTGAAAAAAGGGCAGCCGTTGCCATCGCTCGACTTAACAACTAGCAAGATGGCGGACGATCGAAACGTTTATCGCGTGCCACAGATCTAGAGAACCTTTTTTTGACGACAGCTGGCTGTGCGGCGTGCCTGGCACGCGATGAACGTTTCGATTGTCCGCCATCTTGCTGGTAGTTAATTCGAGCGATGGCAACGGCTGCCCTTCTTTCAGCATTGGGAAAGGGTTGCGCCTCAAAGGGTGAATGCATTTTGAATAATTATAATTTAACTCCTAATTTAAATTAATTATAATTTAACCCATTTTCAAGGCACGAACTCGTAGAAAATTCACTACTTCCTAAGCGTATAACTTCCTTTAAGCAGCGGTTCCCAACTGGTAAAGCGCAGAGCGTTTGTAGGAGGGGTAGAGGGGGCGAAAACCAGGCAAAGAGCAAGTGATAATGCAAATTAAAAAGTATCTCATTTATTCTTATTTTTACTCCAAAACATATCTATTTTAGCTTAAAATGTTTATTCTAGCTTTACTGATAACATTATTTTGTTGAAAAGGCGATTCAATGTTCCTTGGTAACTGTAATATAAAAAAATAAACTAAAAATAAAAACACTGGATGCATGCTGAGAGGAATGTGACGGTGGTGGGTGGGAAGGTGGGGGGCACCATCGTAAGTTATCCTTTCTTGGGATACACAATGTTAAAAGGTTGGGAACCGCTGCCTTAGAGTAAAATGCATAACTGTGGTCTACATTTGACTATTTTGTGTTCCTCTTAAGGCGCGTTTACACCAAAGTCTTCCACTAAGTTTTCCACAAGTTGCGGCAATTTGTTGCTTTTTCTGTAAAATACAGCAACTGTTTCGGTCTTCCACTTGTGGAGAGACAAATCTTCCACTAAATTTTGGTTTCCCGCGGAGTGTCGGTAAAGATCAAAGAAAGTTGACAAATAAAAGTGGAAAATTTGTCGCTGCGCGCTTTGCGCTAGCAACTTGCAGGAAACTAGTGGAGAAATGTTCCCCGGACGACGAGACGGGAGCTAGCATCCCACCGCCCACTCAACCAATGACCGTCAGTGCACGTGTGCACTTCAGCTGCAGGTGTTTCAGTGGCGGATTAATGCAAGTTTGTCGGGGGGGGGGCGGTTAGTTAGATGATTGACATATACGTCCATTTTATGGAAGTAAAATAGGATCTTTTACATTGATTACTTTTTCTCGGGGGGGGCGGTCACCCCCTCAGCCCCTCCCTTTAATCCGCCCTTGAGGGTTTTCGGTGATTTCGTGTGTGTTTTCGTTGTGTTTCTGTCAAGATGGAAGGCTGTAGTGAGAACGAATGGACCAGGACCAAAACCAGTGAACTAATTGAACTTTACCGGTTCAGAGAGGTTCTCTGGAACCCACAAGATCGTACATTTAGAGACAAAAACTTAAAAAACTACGCCTGAGGGGGGGGAGGTGGAATTGCAGCCCAGCTGCAAGTTTATAAATTTGAAGTTCAGAACAAGATGAAGAACTTAATTACCTGTTTCCGAAGAGAGGCAAAGAAAGAGAAGAGTGGTGCCGGTGTTTCCCAATCAGTCAAATGGTGGGCGTTTGAGTCTCTACTTTTTCTCAAGGATAAAACGACACCAAGAACGATCACAGAGGCCGCGATTAGTGGAAATGATGTATTTATTGTTTACTATTGTTTCAATTAATAAAAATTTTGAGTCCGATTTTTAAAGTTTACAAAATATATCGTGTGGCACACCTTCCCAAAAATATATTCTCGGACAGGTACTGCTTTCCTGTAGTTTTTGTCACGCTTCTTGATTTTATGTCCGATCATTGAAATCAAATATTCAAAGTCACTACTGGTCATTCTCAGAAAGTTCTTGACACTCCCGTCGCACCTCAGCTCACCACTCAACGGGTCGACGTCATCTTCTCGGAAATCAGCTATCATGTCGCTTCCACTCTGCCTATCCCTAGCCTTCAATGAAGGTCTCACCCGATATCTTCGGGGACCTCTTGTACAGTAGCTGGCTATGATGGCACAGGCAGCCGCAGCAATAATTGCGTCTTCGTGCGACATCCTTGACACTACTGCCTGATTCTTGACACTACCGCCTTTCGCGCCAATTCTTTGGCAACAAGTTTTCCACTTGTTGCTCTGAATTTGAGAAGAGCAACTTTTAGTTTTCTATAAAAAAAATCTTCCATTTGTATCTCTAATTTGAGAAGAGCAACTTTTAGTTTTCTATAAAAAAAATCTTCCACTTGTATCTCTAATTTGAGAAGAGCAACTTTTAGTTTTCTACAAACAATGTTTTGTCAACTTTTAGTTGTCAACTTTGGTGTAAACGCGCTTTTAAACTTACTAAGACGTTTTCAAAGACTTATCAGATCTGATATAAGCGTTTTTAAATCTACTTTGGTCACACAATGCACTAACCTATATAATTTGCTGTAGGATTTGAATTTAATTTTGCTGTAAAAATTTTGCGTTCATTTTGCGTATTTTCATGTACAGTCACTTTTCATCGATACGTGTTCCATTTTTAATGAAAGTTAGAGAGTCATTTTTAAAATTTACTTTCAATGAATATGAAAGTACAAATGGTAAATTAAATATAATTATTCTTTTTTCGTTATTTAATATTTTGTTTTTAACCTATATATTGCAACAGTTGAATAAGCATTAATTATAAATTCATTTCGTTTTAAAATTTTGTGTGGGAATCATTATATAAATAATATTTTTATAAGCATCTTATGTTTGATTAACCTTTAAATAGCTATAATATTTTTTAGACTTTAGTATTAATTATAAATTCACTTCGTTTTAAAATTTTGTATGGGAATCATTATATAAATAATATTTTTATAAGCATCTTATGTTGGATTAACCTTTAAATAGCTATAATATTGTTTAGACTTTATGTTTATACGTTAGTAAAAGTGAATAAACCGCTCTTTTACATTTATTTTAAAAGAATATTTATCTAAACTAGTTAAACAGCTTAATAAAAAGCAGAATACAATAGAAAGCTTTCTTTTTTTCGACACCACAAATTCAAAACCTTTTTGTTGTTTCACTATACTTGCATTATCTCATCAAAAACAAGCTTTACAGATAATATCACCTGAATGAATGCAAAAGGGATCAATGTTATCAATTACTTTTATTAATAAATTATATGTTAATATTTTTTATTGTTTTTTTTTTTGTAAATCTTTTTCTTTCTTTTTGACAAGATATTTCTTGGATTAATATTTCTTAGTTTTTGTTTCGTTTTCATAAATAACTCATCAATGAAAGTACATCAAAGAGTGGTGTAAAAATCAGCGTTATCTCACTATATCCTTTTTCTTAATGATATGGTAGTTTTTTCTCTGGATTATTTTATGTGCAAGCATTATGTTATCGTGTACACATGGAGAGATTATGAATGAACAGGATTTACGAACTAAAGTTTGTTTTTATTTAAATTAGATAAAAATATTATCTACTGATTAGTTTTTCGACTTTATTTTTTAGGGAAACATACTTGCGATATTTGAAAATAATATATTTACTTAAAACCCTTTAACGCTCAGTGTTCCCGCCCTGGGAACACCAGACTTCGACGTTTCAACTGTTTCCAGTCACGAAGAATAGATTCCATTTCTATAAAAATAGTTGCGGTTGACATAGCTCCACGAGCATCCTTTACTTTTTAGCACGCCATTTCCCGTAAAAAAATTGTCACGATTATTTTTAACACCACTGACATCTGTTGAAAAATGGAAGAATGCGAGAACAGCTGGATAGATTGCCCAATGCTGAAAAAAGAGCAGCCGTTGCCATCGCTCAACTTAATTACCAGCAAGATGACGGATGATCGAAACGTTCATCGCGTGTCACAGATCTAGAGACCCTTTTTTTGACGACAGCTGGCTGTGCGAGCACAGTCAGCTGTCGTCATAGTTGAACATAGGTTTTTTTTTTTTTTTCCATATGTTTTTATAAGATGATGCTCAAAATCTCCACCGTGCATATTGAAGCTTGCATGCGTGCGCAGTGTAATGGCCAACTGCTTACGTTCCATTTGGTACCCACATAAATACACCAGCATGAAGGGGAGGACTGAATCCCTATTTGTTGTAATTAGGACTCTATAGATCAATTCTTGCAATCGTTTTCATTGAAAGCAATCCATAGCTGCTAGATTGTAGTGCCCACAACACGGAATCCCCCATATGTAATCCAGCATCCAATTTAATGTTTCTAGTTGTTTTTCCTGTCACCGGGTGTGACATGTGACGTCCTATTTTGTTTTCCCCATTTTTTTCGAAAACTATGGATCGTACAGGTACAGTTCTTTGGGACATTTTTTATGTACTTCCAGCGAGGAATCTGGCTCTGCAGAGTTTGGGCAGTATTTATGGGACACCCTGTATATAAATACAGGGTGTCCCGTCTTAATATTTATAGGTACTGCCATCTAGAAGCAATTTTTGTAGGCTTATAAATGGTCCGTAAGAAAATCATTTTAGGTTCAGCATGACGATTATCTCGGATTTATTTACTATACCGCGATACATATTCACCAATAATATAAGCATACAAATTACCGAGAGAAAATGTAAATACCCTCTAATTCTCTCGCAAAGAAATTAGCCCAAATTTGTTTTCATCGTTTTAAAAGATAATGTGAAATGCAGATATGAAAAGAAATGAACGTGAAAAGACTGGAGTTATTTAAAATTATTCGATGGTTAGAAAATATTCGCGAACGGTGAGATAACTATCTTTTATTATTAAGTTTCCTTCGCACAATTTACGAGCGCGTGTATTATTAGAGATGTATGTTGAAGCTATTTTGTGTCGTATCAAAAGTCTTGATTTGTCTACTTGGGGGGTGGGGTGGGGTTGTACATTTCTGCTTTTTGCAGACCTCGTCTTAATATTTTTCATGAAAGCTGCTTTCAAAAAGATTTTTATTCTGAATAAATAAAATATAATTAATATAGATTTTTAAATTTTTCTAAGTTTCAAAGATGTTCCTTTTATTTCGTTATATATCTGTATATTTTAATTTATTATTATTTTTTTTAATTTCAAATTGCGATGTTTTTCAATGGGATCAGTGAACTATATCGCTTCTATAAAAATTGTGTGCTATTGGTGAGAGTAATATTTACTTTTACTGGTGCTTTAAGGAAATAGCTTTTGCAATTAGAAATCATACTTGATTTCTACTATGTAAATAAAAAGCAGACAATGTTTTTTAGTGGTAATTTTTTTAAAGGTACGATTACTGCAGATAAAGGCACAATATATGACAAATCGTAATAATTGATCGATTTAAGTACTATACAATTTAAACGAAATGAAAAGATAAAGTTTGTTTTAAATTTATTCATCTTAATAGCAACTGCAACGCTTTTTAACGTGCTCTCAAAAGCAATAGGTAGTAGATAATACCCAAAGAACCGCTACCTGCACAAGTCCAATAACTTTCATTGTTTAACTAACGTATGCATGTATTTTTTCCTAAGAGCTCGTTGAAAAATACGCTTAAAAGATATCACCTGAAAGAATGCAAAAGGGATCAATGTTATCAACTCCTTTCATTAATAATATATGTGTTAACATTATTTTTTTACTTTTCGAAAGTTAACTTTTTTACGAAGTAATTTAGGGAATATTTTTTTTCTTTATTTTGCGAATAGCTCATAAATGAAAGTACACGAAAAAATTCACTCAAAATCAATGTTATCTGGAGTCATTCTGTTTTTTTTCTTTCTTTTTTAATAGCATGGTTAGCAAATTTTGCATTGTCTTTTTTAAGCAAAATACCTTTACTAGAAGTGTGAGATTTTGTGTTTCTTTTTTTAAAAACCTGGAATAGTTTAATGAAAAGGCGTTGTATACCTTCTAATTTTTTTAAGTGGGGGAAAAATAAATACATGGTACCGACATATCAATTATTTACTGAATAAAGATTTGTGATAAATAATTCACTATACGAGATCGAGGAAAAAAAACACTTTCTGAATTTTATTTAATTATTCAAAACTTGTTATATTAATAGACATCATTGTGAGCATTATTAATTTCTAAGCGAGCATAAGTATCTTCTAGATTGTCTTCATTAATGTGAAACATGCCTGGTCTCTCAAGAAATTGTTTAAGCCATTTCTTCACTCAATCTAACCAAACTTCCTTTTCTCTCCCTTCCCAGAATCGACAAACTGACCCAATTAAAATAGCGTTAAGGCATAAATAACAAATTAAAACTATAGACTTAAAATGTTTGTTTAATATCAGAGTACAGCATAATTAAACACATTTAAAATAGAATAAAACACATATGCTAAAAATTACAAATTCATTAAAACATATTTACATTGATTAACCCTTTGAGGCGCAACCCATTCCCAAAGCTGAAAAAAGGGCAGCCGTTGCCATCGCTCGACTTAGAGACCCTTTTTTGACGACAGCTGTCTGTGCGGCACAACCAGCTGCGTCAAAAAAGGGTCTCTAGATCTGTGGCACGCGATGAACGTTTCGATCTTCCGCCATCTTGCTGGTAGTTAAGTCGAGCGATGGCAAAGGCTGCCTTTTTTTTAGCATTGGGCAATCTATCCAGATGTTATCGAATTCTTCCATTTTTCAGCAGATGTCAGTGCTTAAAAATTAACGGATTCTCCTGGAGCTATGTGACCCGTAACTATTTTTATAGAAATCAAATCTAGTCTTCGTGACTGGCAACAGTCAAAACGTCAGAGTTTGGTGTTCCCAGAGCGGGAACACTGCGCGTTAAAGATTTAAATAAAGAGAAAAATATAGTTTCCCCGTAGTTGCAAGATGGCAGACATGTGGCCGAAATCACAGCATCAACAAATTAAGCAGGCACTCTATGGTCTTTTACTATTTAGATTAAGTTATATATTTCCCATGTTTATTACACGTACGTACAAGCGTTTTCCACTAATCCTTATATAATACAGTTATTAAAAAATATTTATACAGTTTCATTTTGCAATGCAATTAAATGCTAATTATCCTTTTACTCTTTTTGTCTAATTTAAAGAATCCCTTTATAACACTTCTTTGGAACAATGCAACTCAGTCTAAGAAACTAACTGAAAAAGTTTTAGCTAATCTCATGCTCCATAAAAGAAAGACCCTGAGTCGCTTTTCGAGAAAACTAATCAAGAATGTGCACAAATTGTCTCCTTTGAGAAATGCTTCTCTCAGAGCAATAAAGCGTTTTTAAGAACAGGCATTTGGTTTCTGACTTCCTCGAAATATTCTTTCTCTACAATCAACACCAGAGCCAGAGCCTCAAGCGAGTGTAAGCCAATGTAAAAAGTTTTTTCGTGAAAAATAATTTCTGCGAGATTTCGAAGGAATAAATTTCATTTTAGATAATTATTTTTATGAAAATGAGGTTTTTACATCTCATAACTATTGGTTCAACATTTAAGGGGAAATAAGGGCACATTATCAGGAATCAGAATCGCAAAGAAATATGGGGTCAAGAACGTCATTTTCACTTACCAGTTAAACCTTTGATTCGCAACCCTTTCACAATGCTGAAAAAAGGGCAGACGTTGCCACCGCTCGACTTAACTACGTTACGATCAAACGTTCATCGCGGGCCACAGATCTAGAGACCGTTTTGACGACAACTGGCTTTGCCCGCGATGAACGTTTCGATCGTCCGCCATCTTGCTGGTAGTTAAATCGAGCGATGGCAACGGCTGCCCTTTTTTCAGCATTGGGCAATCTATCCGGCTGTTCTCGCGTTCTTCCATTTTCCAGCAGATGCCAGTGCTGTTTAAAAATAATCGTGACAAATTTTTTTACGAGAAATGACGTGCTAAAAAGTAAACCATTCCCGTGGAGCTATGTCATCCGCAACTATTTTTTATAGAAATCAAATATATTCTTCATGACTAGCAACAGTCAAAACGTCAGAGTTGGGTGTTCCCAGAGCGGGAACACTGCGCGTTAAAGGGTTAGTTTGTGGAAACCACTTTGTGGAAATGTTGTGGTGTTCGTCTAATTTCATGACCAAGTTTCATAAACAACAGGCCTGTCTCCAAAAATTCCATCCATAAAAGGAAATAGAATTTTTAAACTATAAATTTTAGTTACTAGCTTTCTGTGAAAGAATCATTAGTTTTTGGCGGGTCGAAAGTTTCACTATAATTCCAGCACTTGTTCAAATATTGCTGTTAAAAGCTACATGAAGACGACTTTTTTGACCCCGTATTGCTATGTGATAGATTAAATGTCGCATAGTGATTCATGTAAACTTAATAAATTAATTAAAATTATTGGGTTGGAACAAAGTAATTGCGTTTTCTTGTATAAAATTCAAGCAAATAAGTTTTCAACAAGTTTTTAATTACAGGTAAGCTGTGCTTGAACACACGACTCATATTTGTTACATTTTAAATTAAGAATTTCACTGGCAGTATTTTTTTTCGTCCATAAAATATGGCCACCCTCCCCCTTTTTTCGCTTCTATCCTCCTTAGAGGACAATATTAAAAATGTCCTGAAATTAATTTTTAGGTATACGTGACTGCTGTATTTTACAGAAAGAATTTCACGGATATCTCTATTTTTATTTGAGATCACGCGGGATATGTGAAAGGAACTTTTTGGCCCCTTACCCCCCCCCTAAGATTACGAATTTTGGAAAATGCTCTCTGATCTAGCACCTATGTTGAAGAACTCACGTACGTGCCAAATTTCGCATAATTAAATTCAGTAGTTTTGGCCAGGCGAAATATTGACATACGGAAAAACGCAATTACTTTGTTGCCAACCCAATAGTTTAATTGCAAGTAAGTTAATTTTAATTTTCATGTAATGAAAATAAACATTTATAAATTTAATGTATGTGCAACGTTTTCATTATTTTATGGTGGTCCATCTTTCCCAATTCACGTGGTCCATCTCATCCGAAGTAGTCGACACATAGTAAATATTTTTAACCAAATAGTAAATATTTTTACCACATAGTAAATACTTCCCCCATCCTTATTAGTAGCACATAGTAAATATTTTTACCACACATAGGGACAAAATAGTAAATATTTTTAAAACTCACAAAAAAAAAAATTCTTTACATATATGATCTTCTGCATTAGGAGTTTTGTAAGAAATATCATGCACTATATGTATATACTGTGAAAAGTGAAATATACATAAATAAATGGCTTTTCGAGAACAAAGAAAAAAACGTGGTCCATCTCTCCCGGAGTTACCCTATTATTCGAGAAATCGAAATGGGAAAATAAATTCATGTTTATTTATTTTAATTAACTAACGAATTTTGCAACCGTCCTAAACATAGGATGCTGGGCGTTAATGGGATAAAAGACCCTTTCGTAGGATTTTTAATACTATCATGTGACTATTTCATGTGTTTGCTACCTAGTACAAAAGCAATTTGTACTAGGTGACTTGTAAAACGTATAAAAAACTTGTAAAACGTATGTTATTCTAGTATGAACATAGTTAGGTTTGTTATTGTTAGTTTGTTATTTGCCTTGTGGAAAAACGGTCGATTATCTATACGAGGGATCTAGGCTGACGAGGGGGGAGGGGTTTGCCTCCGTGAGGGCTTCTCTAAGAGGTCTCAACCTATATTTACGCAGTTTCGGAGAAAACACGATAAACTCCGAACGGCTAGGTCGGCGGGCGCGATTTGGGCTCGAAACAGTCCCTTGTCATCTCCCAGTTGTGAGCGCTATGTACTCGGCTACTGGTCAGTCTCAGAATAAATTGTTATTTTATGTTTCATCATCGCATAAAGATTGTCGTATTAGATTAGAGAGTACCCTTGGATGTATAACAGGATCACTCGACAAAAACTGATGTTAAAAGGTAAAATTATATAAAAACTTTCTGAAATAACATACATAAAAAAATAGTACGATCGCTTCGGGCAATACAAAAGGTTCACCCTCCTTCAGATGAAAAAAAAAGTTCCACCATCCTGACAGGTAGAAAGATAACTTCTTGCAACTGACGAAGTGTGGACCATTTTTACCTCACGAAACTGCCGTACTTATAAGTTTTTTTTTTTTTCCAGTGCGTCATTTCACATAGTTCTTACTTAATAGTGCACTTGTATACAGGGTGATTGGAAATTAGTTTTACAAACTTTTAGGAGGGGTAGGATACACCAAGACGGTTCACAATCGCACAGCAATGCGGGGTCGGAAACGTTTTCTTCATGTACCTGTTAAAAATCTCTCTGGAAGAAGTGTTGAAGGGTGCGTCTAATTACTTAACCAAGTTTAATAAACAATGGGCTTTTCTCCGACAATTTCATCAATGTACTAAAAGAAAAAATTCTTACTTAACAGTTTTTATCAAGTGCAATAGGGGAAAGATGGATTAGTTTCTGGAAAAACGTGGTCGGAAAGTTTACAGGTGCTTGAACGCTTCTTCGAAAGTGATTATTAACAGGTATGTGCAGACGACGTTTCGACCCCATATTGCAGTGTGATTCTGAACAGTCTTGGTGTATCCTACCCCTCCTAAAAAGTTGTAAAACTAATTTCGAAACACCCTGTATTTATTTACTTTTTTTTAAATGTATCATTTGTTTTGTCCAAGTGGCCAAGACACTCAAAATGGGAGATGGCTGAAATGTGAAGGTCTCGGGTTGGGGCTAATCGCGTAGCTGTCGATGTAACGGTCTGCTGTTTTGTTTGATTTTCTCCAAGTGTAACATGCATTCTCGCGTTACCCTTAAAATCCACTACTCCTACCAAGACACTCCTACATTCTTGTACATAGCCCTTGCGTAGCTTTGGCACAGCACAGCACAACACATTGTTGTATTATTTGTGTTTTGCATGCAATATGTCTGTAAGCAGTCTTCATTCTTTTATAGGCCATACTTCTATTATAAATAAAAGTTTTATCCAGCAAATTAGATCCGGTTAAGCGATTAAATGCTAATTACCCCTTTTCTAATTTAAAAAAGAAGTTTTCTACCTTTCTCGGAAACAATGGAACTATTTTTTTCCGGATCAGACTAAATTACAAACTGAATGGGAAAAAAACAAAGTTTTAGCTAATCTCTGGGAGCATAAAAAGAAAGACTCGACTGTGTTGCTTCCCGAGAAAACTAATCAAGACTTTGCAGAAGTTGTCTCCTTTGAGAGATCCCTTTCTCGGAGCCATAAAGCGTCCTTAAGAGTTAACTGCAAGCATTTGGCTTCTGTCTTCCTGTAAACGTAAATATTTTTACGAGCAACAGCTGACCCATAACCTATCACTTGTTTCTATCTGCTCATGCAAATACATTGGAGAAAAACTTCTTATGAGTAACAATTTTGGGGCGGTTCTGGCGGGATGGAATTGATTAGTTCTGATTCTTTCTCCTTTGGGTATTGAGGTATAGATGGATATTTTTTGCCTGTCCATCTTTATTTTTCAGTATTATAAAATTTCGATTTTTATTAAAAAGAAAAGCAGGGATGTCATTTTTAAATACAATTATATTTTAATATCTGAGTACTTTAGTAAATTGATGTTTTGGAAATAGGAAGAAGGTTGTTATCGAGAGTTTATAGCATCCAAAAAATTGAACTTCATTTAAACTTAGTGAATTATTTGAAATTTATAATTAAAGGATACGATTTTTTTTGCAAAGAGCCATCGTTGGCGATAGAAATGTGCTGCTGTTTTGTGTTAAAACAGGTGCATAGTATCAGGCATGTAGTTAAAATAAATAAATAGATAAATCGGGGGTGATCATAAAGGTAAATAGTTATAATTTCTCAGAAACAAGCTTGATTAGTGACATACAATTAACAAGAATGCAAAGACACAAATCCTGGCTACGCCTCTGATTATAATAATATGTTCAAAGTATTTTATAGACTACATCAATATTTATTTGACAACTGTATCCTTATTCTGAAGTCATTCTACCTAGAGGTTTCTCTTATTAATTTAGTGTATAACCTTTCGCATTCAATTTTTGTAAATATTATTTGTGTTTTGGTTTATCTGTAAGCAATCTTCTTTAATTTATTCTCAATTATTCTGTTACAAATAAAAAAAAATTGTTTGAAAATTAGATCCCGTTGAGCGATTCAATACTAATTATCTCTTTTCTAATTTAAAAGGAAGACCCCTATAACTTTCTTCCAGCAAATACAACTGTTTTTTCCGGCTTATCCTAAATTAACAAACTGAATGGGAAAAAAAGCTAGTTTTAGCTAATCTCTAGGCTCATAAAAAGAAAGACTCGACTGTGTTGCTTCCCGAGAAAACTAATCCAGACTTTGCAGAAGTTGTCTCCTTTGAGAGATCCCTTTCTCGGAGCCATAAAGCGTCCTTAAGAGTTAACTGCATACATTTGGCTTCTGTCTTCCTGCAAACGTAAATATTTTTACGATCAACAGCTGACCCATAAGCTATCAGTTGTTTCAATCTGCTCATGCAAATACACTGGAGAAAAACTTATGATGAGTAACAATTTTTGGGCGGTTCTGGCGGGATGGAATTGATTAGTTCTGATTCTTTCCTCTTTAGCTATTGAGGTATAGATGGATATACAGGGTGTCCCAAAATTTTGGTAACGGATTTTAATTTTTTATCTATAAGAGATAAGTGGGCAGTGTAAATTGAAAAAATGTTCAAAATAAGGTCGGAAATAAAACACCTTTAAGAAAAAATTCCTCTCGTTCATTTACAAAAAGTTAAAATTACACTTTTTAAATTTGTATACGACCCCCGTTAAGAAAAATTACCAATTGGTAAAATGTGCCCCATACACTAATGATGTATTATATAATATTTGAGAACTGCACCTTAAAAAGTGTCAGAGATATGAAGATGAATATAATGATGGCTTAAACCACTTTACAATGGCTCTCGAAGGGAAAGAATGGCGTCGAATGATTGCATTTTAGGGGTCGTACTGAAATCACGAAAAAAAAAAAATCTTTTCTCCACTCTAGCAATAAACGTTTATATTCAAAATCATGTATAGTCCGCGATTATCTTTCTTTAAAGATATATCTGCGACGTTGTAGGGTGAAAGGCTCAAATTTGGTACATCACCTCATGAGTGTATGGGGAACATCTTACTAGCTGGGAATGTTTTCGTTCGAGGGTCGTATAACAAATTTAAAAAGTGTAACTTTTTGCAAATGAACGAGAGAAACTTTTTCTTTACGGAGTCTTCTTTCCGACCTTAATCTGAACATTTTTTTTTCAATTTACACTGCCCACTTATCTCTAATAGATAAATAATTTAAGCCCGTTACCACCTTTTTGAGATACCCTCTATTTGACCGTGCCTCATTATCTCCCAGTATTATAAAATTTTGATTTTTATTAAAAAAAGAGAGAATGTCATTTTTAAATATTCATTTTAATTTATTGTGCTCATTTGCTATATTCATGGTTTGGAAATAGCAAAACTGTTGTTATCGGAGTTAGAATGCTAACAATAAACCTTCATTTAACCCAACTGAATTATTTGAAATTTACGATCAAAGGAAATATTTTGAATGCAGAACCATAATTGACGCTAGAACTACAGCTGCTGTTTTATGCTAAAACAGGTACATAGTATAAGGTATCTATAAGGTATCTATATAAGGTAAAAAAAATCGGGGCCGATCATTTACCTAAAAAGGTAAAATTTCTCAGGAAACTCAGAAAACAAAAATCCAAAGGCCCAAACCCTAGCTATGTCCTTGCTTAGTAGAATAGGTTCAAAGTATTTTATAAACTACACCAATATTTATTTGATAAATGTATTCTATTAGGTTGTAACGAAAGTTTTCCGCCACTAAAAATATCGTCTGCAAACAGTTCACGTTGGTGTGTTTGCTCATATTTTGTCAAACAATATTTGTCATTTGAAAGAAAGATACTTGCTTTAGTACACTGTGTTGTTAAAAAATATCGTTATCATTAAGTACAAGGTGTCTGAAATGGAACTATCACGTTACTGGATTAGAACCATCATTTACTTCCAGTTCTGTTGCAAAAAGTTCTAAAGAATGTCAAAGAATTATGTGTGGAATTAAGATTCTACTGTTGTATCATATGGCACTGTGAAGGTTTGGTACTGAAAGTTACAAAACGGGGTCTATGATATTCAAGGAGCAGAGCTCTCTGGCCGGCCTACTAATGTTGATGAGGGCCACCTGCGAGAACTTGTAGAAGAAGATCAGTATTGAACCACTTGAGAGCTAGCTAAAGAGTTAGATATTAATGCCATGCCCATTAGCCATGCTATGCATCCCATAAACTTCATGTATAAATTCAATCGCTAGGTGCCGCAGGAGCTGACTCAAGCAGATTTGGCGGAGAACTTTCGTTACAACCTGATAATTCT
Source organism: Cheiracanthium punctorium (assembly GCA_038373885.1). Lineage (NCBI taxonomy): Eukaryota > Metazoa > Arthropoda > Arachnida > Araneae > Cheiracanthiidae > Cheiracanthium > Cheiracanthium punctorium. Next base: position 884,086 of record JAWZYV010012052.1, read on the forward strand.
GAAGTCATTCTACTCAGCAATTTCTCGTATTTAGTTTATACATCTGTATATTTAATTTTTATAAATATTATTTTGGTGTATATGTAAGCAATGTTTATTAGTTTATTCTCCATTATTCTGTTACAATTAAAAATTTTGCCTTGCAAATTAGACCCTGTTAAGCAATTAAATACTAATTACTTCTTTTAAATTTAAAAGGAAGCCTTATAGCTTTATTCTAAATAATATAACTATTATGTTTTTTTTTCGGCTCAGCCTAAATTAAGAAACAAACTTGAAATAAAAAAAGTTTTAGATAATCTCTGGGCTCATGAAGGAAAGACTGCTACTCTTCCCAAGAAATCCAATCAAGATTTTGCAGACGTTGCCTTCAAGAGATCCCTTTCTAAGAGCAATAAATTGTCCTTACGAGTCAACTGCATACATTTGGCTTCTGTTTCGCTTAAAACATAAATATTTTACGATCAACAGCTGAGCAATAACCTATCACTTGATTTTATCTGCTCATGCAATATATTGGAGAAAGAGTTCTTATGAGTAAAAAGTTTTGGGAAATTCTGCGGATATAAATTTGATTAGCTTCGATTTTTTTTCCGCTTAGCTATCGAGGTATAAATAGATGTTTTTTCTTGTACAACATTATTTCTCAGTGATGTGAAATTTTGATTGTTATTTTAAAAAAAAAGGAGAATGTTATTAATAGCTCCTTAACGGGTTTGCCCAGTCAATTTGCGGGATATTGAAACTTGGCCGCAGCAGGTTTACCTGTACGGCGTACGGGCATCGGTATTTTCTCCTTGCTTTTGGTTTCCCCACATTTTTAATACTTGTAGATAAATCCTTTCATACCAATACATTTTCAATGGATGGCTTAAAGCTGTGCATATTTCTGAAATGTTTTTCATCCGGAGTTTTGATTTGAAGCAGGAATTTCAGGTGTAAGAATTTTTCGACGAAGAATCTTATTTCTTTTTCAACACTTTTTGTTTAAAAAATGACCAGTTAGTGGGTCACATAATGTCTTCTTTTTATAATTTTATTCTCTGGAAACAAATATAAAGAATGTCGTTTCGGGAATTTTCCCATATATAAAACTAAACTTTATTATTTGAAATTTACAATTAAGGAAAACTGAATTATTTGAAATTTATAATTAAGGAAAACTGAATTCTTTTAAATTTAAAGCTAAGAAGAACTGCATTATTTGAAATTTACAATTAAAAAAAAACTTATGTCGATCTTTCATTTTTTTTAGAACTATTTATCTGTTTCAAGCTAAACAGCTATTTTGTATAATATTTGCATCGTATATATTTTTTTTTAAATATAGTCTCCCAATATTTATTCGGCAAATATATTCTTAATTTGGAATAACTTTACAGTTTTCTTTTTCTATTTTTTAGAAGGTTGGAACATTTGAAAACATTTTAATATTAAGGAACGGTTAAGTTTTTAAAGTATCCTAAACTTTGCTCTGTAACAGTGTATATCTATTGCATATTTATGAGGAATTTTGAATTAATCAAATTTTGCAACGACAAAAGAAATAACATAGACAAACAAATTTGTTTTGATTTACATTTTTTTATTCCGTTACGTTATAAAAATTAAATAAATATTTTTGTAAAGGATGTTTTACAGGATTCTGAAAATTTACTTTTAGAAATTTCAATATAACTGTTTATTCATAATATACTTTGACTTGATTCAAAACTAAATTGTGAAAACAACTTTCACAAACATACAAAAAATAGAAAAAAACGTATGTAAATGTCTCTTCTGTTGAAACTACCGCAGGATTTATTAACGTATGATTACTTACCGTTGATTACCTTTTGTTTTAAAAACCTCTGCAATCTATCAGCTCAAAATCATTAAACTTGTCAAACAAGAAACTTTTTTATTTTTTAAGACTTAAGAATTAAGTATTTATTGTTATTAGGCATAGATCTTTTACATAAAACAATTATTTCCGGCTCTGTTTTCACATAGAGTTGATATCGTAAATAAAAATGACGATTCAAGAGTATTCAAGAAATTTTGAGAACTACATTCTTGTCCATTGCTTGGATTCGAGAACATAAATCGTTTTATGTGACCGAAAATCGCCAGTGAAGGCAACCCCATGATGCCTTTCCTTCAGTGTTTAGTAAATATCTTGCAAAATAATTTGAAATACTATATTTAAATCAGCTAACTGACAGCATTGTATTTGTTTAGATTTTTAGTAAAAGTAAATGGCATGAAAAGTGTTTTGAAGTAATCCTGTAAGAACGATATTAATTATTTTTCTTTACCTAGGTCCATGATTTTCGGCCCCATAAAATATTTCGGCTCTGTAATCTGAATTTTCCCCCTTGAATTTTCTATGAATACCTGAGTTTTTCTCCGAATTTTTATGTCTGTCACTTGTTTGCTATTGTTTGGTTCCGGAGTAGTCTAGTGCTTTATAATGTAAACCCTTTATAGTTCAAGAGCCCGTGAAAGCATGTTTTGAAGTAACTCTACAACTTGCGACAAATTGATTTTTTTCTTTATATAGATCAGCATTAAAATTATAAAACCTTTCCTATCTATAACAAATTCCTTTGAATGAAATTTTGATAAAGGTAGTCGGTGACTTTAACGTGATTAAGAGATTGGAATAAATGAGCATTTAAAAATAAGAATAATGAAAAAGCTGAAATTTTTGATGAATTCATCGTCTGGGATGAAAGAGCAAATTTCTTCATCATTACTCTCTTTTCTTTTATATTTGTTCTTTTCACTGTTATTGATTTTCTATTTGCTTGAGAAACTAAGAAACTTTTCTCCTCAAAATAAGAAGAAAAAGAATTCAAATGCAGATAGATGGGGCGAATGTATGCTCCAATGGCTCCGCTTTTCTTGTTTCTATTGCATGTCTGCAAGATCAAATAGCATATGCTTGAATAGAGGCGATAAAAAAGAAATAATGCATGTTTGATTAAGTAGTGTTTAAAATTTTTAATACAGCTGCATTTGCTTTTAAAGAATTTACAATAAATTAAAATAAGCTGCTGAAGTATAAATATTATATCACAAATTATAACATTAAATTTCCATTGGTAATTTTCTAAAAATTAAGAAATATTTCGAATGGTTTTTAATAATTGGATAGAGGCAAAAAGTAGGTATTTTTGGTTATGGAATATGTCTTAAATATTTTAATGTAAATACAGTGCGCACTGGTTATAACGGATCTGGGATACAACGTATTATCGGTTGTAGCGTACCTAGAAGTTAGGTCCCGATTGAAGTCCTATATTTATAATGTTATTTAACTTCAGTTAAAACGTACTTAACAAATTTTTATACCAAAGCCACGAATAAAATTTTGCTTTTCTTATGCATTTAATCTCCTTTTTCTCGTAAATTTCAATACGTTCAAACACACTCGTTGCCAGTTTTCAGATGCTTTAGCGAGATGAATTGTGTATGAATGAAGGGAGCGATCGTTTATCTTTTTCCCCTGCTATGCAGGGCTAAGAACAAGACCAAGTTTTTTCTTTCATTCATCAATGTAAATGCCCCCTGAAAAGCCTTATATATAATGATTCTGATGATAGTGAAGAAGAAACAAAGGAGCCTATCCAGCATAGCCGACGCATTAAATGCTGCAAAAACAGCATCAAGATTTGTTGAATGCTGCAGTGATGATGCAGAAACTCTACAGAAGTCCAATTTGGATATCCAAAATAGTATTTTTAAAGTAGCATGTGCTTATTTAAAACAAAAGAAAATTACAGATTATTTATCTCAATAAAAATTGAAAATGATAAAGAATTGTCTCTGTTTTTATTTAATTTAATTTTTTAAAAATCAGACCTGTTTAAAACACATATTGCAGTGAAATTATAAGCCCAGTTTCTTTTTTTGTGTAATATTGAATCTTACCGACGGTATTTTTTATAACATACTTCGCCTATTACGTACTACTTTTTTAGGTCCCGTGAGAGTACGTTATAACAGGTGTCTACTCTATATGCACTTACACATAATGTACAGTAAATTCGCACTAAAAGCTCAAACGAATTACAAGAATGTGTCTTTAAATTATAGTATTAAATTAATCACCGTTCAGATGGTGTAATGACTAACAGACCATTTTATCACACCTTGGGTTCGGATTTGATTTCCGGCTGTGCGGCACAGCCAGCTGCGTCAAAAAAGGGTCTCTAGATCTGTGGCACGCGATAAACGTTTCGAACCTCCGCCATCTTACTGGTAGTTAAGTGGAGCGATGGCAACGGCTACCCTTTTTTCAGCATTGGGAAAGGGTTGCGCCTCAAAGGGTTAAACAACCCTCTGCCACTTACGCACAGAGCCCTCGAGTGTCTTAGCACAAGAACGTATATCGGGACAAACCCTTTGATGCAGTTGATAGATTGTTACTTCGTTTCATGATCATCAGTCAAAGTACCGTGAATCATTTCGCAAAGTGTCAAAAAATGCATAGAATTATTCAGAAAATCCCGCCAGTCATAAGAATGGTGATGTTCAGCATACTCATCCTTGCGTCAAATAAACTAACCAGAAAAGAAATCGGACTCATCAAGATGCCGGTTTCAAAAAGTAAAAAAGAAAGTTATTCTTCATTATTTCCCTTTCTTCGAAATTTGTTTTTTCCATCTTTATTCTACTATTGATTTTCTATTTGCTTGAGAAACCAGCTTATAAGAACTTTTTTTCCTCAGAAAATAAAAAAGAAGCCAACGAAAATGCAGATAGATGAGGCGAGTTTACACTCGAATGACTCCGCATTTCACTTTGTGCAATGGTTCTGCAAGATGAAATAACACACGCGTGGATACAGGAGATAAAAATTGGCCATGCTTTTGGTTATACTATGTCTTATGAATTTTATTACTCTTGCTGTGGAATTATTTTCTGTAACCACTAAACAAGAGAATGCTGATTTGGTCTCTTGTTCAATCCGTAGACTTTTTTTGAGGTTTAATTTAAAACATAACCTTTTAAAAATTCAATAATTAAATTTTTTTAATAAGTAGCCCAGTGCCCTCGTTTTTTGCACGTTGAGAATAGATTATATTTATAAAATCACTATATGCGTAACCCGGGGGGCATTAGGCTCTAAGGTGTAACTTGCCGTAAAATGATTGTTCTGTTATGTTCGCTAATCCAGTCACGTGGCTTATTTTCTCAACCACTAGTGCATAAAGTGAGTATCAATTTAAAAAAAATATTAGTCTGCATATATATGTGCAATTCTCCAAACACTCAATCTGATTCATTGAAAACTAAATATTTAAACTAAAAAGTATCAAAAAAATTGCTGAGTCACGTTATCACAATCATGAAATAACAATAAAAAATCTTCACGTTACACTGTTTGAAAATTAATAATTAAATAAATCAACACAATTTTTAGTTTATAAACAACAACAACAACAACAACAACAACAACAACAAAAAAGAATTAGAAAATGAGTTTCCTAAGCTCCAGCTTCAGCGGAATTCCCGGCATTAAGAAATTTCGCCAAGTCCCGTTATCCCAAAAATAAAATGAAATAATGAAAATATCAGGGAGTTGTACTGTTTTCCTGGCTTTGGTTATACAATCACTTATGAATTTTACTACACTCACTGGGGAATTATTTTTTGTAACTCTAAACAAAGGAATACGGATTTGTGCTCTTATCCCTTCTTTAGACTTATTTGGGGTTTGATTTAGACCATAACCTTTTAAAAATTCAATAATTATTTTTTTAAAACTGACTCAGTGCTTCCATTCTTTGCACGTGGAGGATAGTCTACTTGTATAAAATCATTAAAAAACTTTTATATGTTGTGCTTGTGTAGTGGAAAAGCTACTAGAGGGACATGTGCCTGCGAGGGAAGCTTGGGGGGAGGATATTTTAGGGGTTCTAGCGAATATTCACCTTATATCTGAAAAAAAAAGTCCAAACTCCAGATCGATAGCTGCGTAGTGGGTCCGAACTCGGGACCTTCACACTTTACCTGTCTTTCATGTTCAGTGACTTTTCCAGTGGAATTGAGGACCAAAGAACTTTTATAGGAAACTAGCTGAAGTACCCGTCCTCGACGGGTTAGTGAATGCAAATTTCCAAAAAGCAAGAACTTTCGTCAGCATTGTAGGAGTACACAGGATGGATGTAGTATGTTGCCAAAGTAAAGACAGCGAAGTTATAATTTTCATGTATTGTTAAAATATTACAGGTTAGAGAGTAACTAAGTTATACCATTTGATTCGCTTTAGTCGTAATTATGGGATGCGCGAATGAATATTTACACATACTGAAATAATTTTCGCAAAATCTCAAAATTTAATCAACATTTTGAAAAATTGGAAGCCTAGAATTTAAGTTGAGTGACAAATTATTATGTCACCCAAATTCGTTTCATTCCCTGCAGTCTTTATTTCGTGATGCTGGAACAATTTTCAGCATTTTAAAACGATTTTCGCAAAATCTCAAAATGTAATCAAAATATTTTTAAAATTCAACGCCTATAAATTAAGATTAGCAACTACCTATCATATCACTAAATTTCGTATCATTCGTATTAGTAGTTATTACGTGAAGTTTGAAGAAATCATCATTGAACGTATTTTGAGAGAATTTTCACAAAATCTCAAAATCTAATAAAAATGTTTAAAAAACTGGACTCCTATAGTTTATGTTGAGCAACCATCTATCATGTGACCAAATTTCATATCATTCGCTTTAGTCATTATTACTTAATGCGGGAACAAAGATTCACTCAGTTTTAAACGATTTTCGCAAAATCTCGAAATCGGATCGATTATTCTTAATTAGATACTTATAGTTTAAGTGAGTGACCACCTATCATTTTACCAAATATCATTTTTTCAAGTTTGCAGTTATTACGTGATGCGCAAACACAAATTTACATAGTTGGAAATAATTTTCGCAAAATCTGAAAATCTAATAAAGATTTTTAAAAAACTGGACTCCTATAGTTTATGTTGAGCAACCATTTATCGTGTCAAAATTTCATATTATTCGCTTAAGTCGTTATTACATAATGCGTAAACAAAGATTCACTCAGTTTTAAACGATTTTCGCAAAATCTCGAAATCTGATCAATTTTTTTTAATTAGATGCTTATAGTTTAAGGTGAGTGACCACCTATCATTTCACCAAATATCATTTTTTCACCTTTGCAGTTATTACGTGATGTGCGAACACAAATTTACGCAGTTTGAAATGATTTTCGCAAAATCTCAAAATCTAGTCAAGATTTTTTTTTAATTCGACGCCTATGTTTTACGTTGAGTGAGCACCTATCATGACACCCAATTTCATATCATTCGCTTCTGTCGTTTTTACGTGATGCTCGAACACAAATTTACGCAGTTTGAAAGGATTTTCACAAAATCTCAAAATCCAATCAAGATTTTTTAAAAATTCGACGCGTATGTTTTAAGTTGAGTGACTACCTATCATGACACCCAATTTCATATCATTCGCTTTAGTCGTTTTTACGTGATGCTTGAACACAAATTTACGCAGTTTGAAAGGACTTTCGCAAAATCTCAAAATCCAATCAAGATTTTTTGAAAATTCGACGCCTATGTTCTAAGTTTAGTGACCATCTATCATGACACCCAATTTCATATCATTCGCTTTAGTCGTTTTTACGTGATGCTTGAACACAAATTTACGCAGTTTGAAAGGATTTTCGCAAAATCTCAAAATCCAATCAGGATTTTTTAAAAATTGGACGCCTATGTTTTAAGTTGAGTGACCACCTATCACGACACCCAATTTCATATCATTCGCTTCAGTCGTTTTTACGTGATGCTTGAACACAAATTTACGCAGTTTGAAGGGATTTTCGCGAAATCTCAAAATCCAATCAAGATTTTTTAAAAATTGGACGCCTATGTTTTAAGTTGAGTGACCACCTATCATGACACCCAATTTCATATCATTCGCTTTAGTCGTTTTTACGTGATGCTTGAACACAAATTTACGCAGTTTGAAACGATTTTCGCAAAATCTGAAAATCTAATGAAGATTTTTTAAAAATACGACGCCTATGTTTTAAGTTGAGTGACCACCTATCATGACACCAAATTTCATATCATTCGCTTCAGTCGTTTTTACGTGATGCTTAAACAAAAAAAGCGTCACGGACAGAATGACAGAATGACAGAACGACAGAATGACAGAATGACAGACAGACAAACTATTTTTTGAGGGTCGCATCGGATTCCCGGGTGCTTGAAACGGATAGAAATCGCAAAATTTTTGAATTCCAAGAAATGTACAGACAAAAGTCTAATTTTATTTATATAGATTATTTTGCAAAATCGCTAAGTTTCTGAACATTCCAAGTGAATTGTTGAATGATTTTTGAGTAACTTAAAAAATAATAATAATAATAATAAAGGTTCTGTAAACTCATTTTTTAAATTACTCGGTTGAAGAGAAAAAACACAAACTTTCCCAAAACGAAAACTTAATCGACTGCAATGATGGAAAAGTAATATAAGAGAAATATTCTGTCCGAGAAAGCATGTCGAATTTGACTTCGAAAGTGAATTTTCTTCATTATCTTAGACCATTCTACAGCATTCTTCAAAATGTTTAAATTAGATTCTAAACTCGATTCCTAGCTTCTTCGCCGACTTCCGATTGGAAGAATGTTCTGAAACATTATAGAACCCCTGAGATTATTATGTCAATCATCATTTCATTTCGGGATTATAGATTTAAAAAATGCCAATTGTTTATACTTATTTTCATACATGCATATCTTTTTAAATATAGCAACATTCACTTACAAAATTTCCTAAAAATTAATGTAAAAGATCTATTTATAGTGCCCGATCTATACCAACGCCTCCTAGAGAGGAAAGCCGCGGCGCTCACTTGTGACGTCACACCGAGTAGGTAAAGCAAAGCGTTTCCATTGGGTTTCTCCTCTCTCCTGCACCGCGGGAGGGAGGATCAACCCAATGGAAACGCTTTGCTTTACCTACTCGGTGTGACGTCACAAGTAAGCGCCGCGGCTTTCTTCTTTAGGGGGCGTTGTCCATACTCGGGATGAGCCAGGATGGTACATTTTGCCTGCCCGATTTCAGCTCGGAAAAGCTGGTAAGGGATTAAAATCCTATTTTTTTCGCACCAAAAAAATATAAGTAATTTGATTAAAGAATATATTACATTGCATTTCTGTTTCCAACTTTTTTCTTCTCGGGAGCTCCTTCTAAAATCCAAAAATAATTGCCGAACCCCTCGGGCAGACGTTTTGAATTAGCATATTATTTTCACTAATCCTCGTTTTGGAACCAACGAATTAGACGTTACGTAAAGGCATTTTTATATGCATTGAATAGTAGAAAGACACTGCTGTTTAAATTTAATTACAATTTTGAGGCAAAAATTTAAATACTCTAATAGCATCTAAGTAAAGAACAAAAGAACGTTATTTTTTTGATAAAAACAGGATAATAAATAAATGAAAATACATAGAAATTGAAGAAATAAAAATGCTATTAGATAACTTTAACTTCCTTTTAGATCATAATTACGACATTTATACTTCTTTCACAATACCATAGGTCGAGATCACTATCGTAAATAAAGCATGTTTCTTTCACTGCCACCTGTTCGTTCGAAATCTGACACAGAAAAATGCTGCCGATTCTATCTGTCTGTAACGCGAAATATTGATTATTTCGTTCTATTTATTCCAATTTCGAAAGGATAATTGAGTTGAAATCCTTCTACCCATTACAAGTTTTTTTTTTTTTTTTTTTGTGCCTGATTTATTGTTGGAAAAATGGAAAAGAATGATAACTAAAAATTCATTTTTAAAAAAATTTTGCCGATATATTTTCTGTAAAGTGCATTCATGCTTTCTGGAAGCTCTAGAAATAAAGGTGTCATTGGAGCAAAAATTACTTCGATTTTTTTTTCTAAAAGAAACTATTTTTGCATTACATTTAAATACATAAGGAAATCAGAGAATTAATTAATGAATTATTTATTTATTTTTAATTCCGGAAGACGACAACTAACAACTACTACGAATGCAGTTATTTTTTAACAGTTATGGCCGCATTCGTAAACGCCAAACGAGTTACACTCGTGCAATGAGTTTTCATCTAAGGTGTTCGTAAAGGAAACTGAGTGCATTCTGTTTATAAACTAGAGCTTTCGTATATAAAACTGACTGCGATTATTTTCAAACGAAATAAGCTGAGCTCGGATAGGTTCGTTGAGTTTGTTGAGAAGATTACTTGCTGTACGTTGTTTTGTTTAGAAATGGCGTCCGTTGTTATGAGAATTGTGTTGTTACGAAAAGTATTTTACGTTTACTGAAGCTACAAATATTATTTTTTCGAGGAGGAAATTCGTGCATACGTTAGAAACTGCTGAAAAGGTACATACATTTTTCAAAGGTAATCATTTTCTTGTGTTTTTCATTTTGGTGAATTAAAAAATACATGTTTCACTGTTGAGATTGAAGTTGATTTAAATCGTTATTAGCGAAATTTGAACTTCTCTTGCTAAATACTTTTAAAAAAAGGAAGTTTAAAAAGAAATTTTTAAACTTTGATCTGTGAACTTCAATTATGGCCTCTCTTCCTTTTAAAAATCCTGTTGATTTTATATTGAGTATGTACTAAAAACTCTCCTCAGCAAAATTAACGCATTCGCGAATTGTATAGAAACACGTCTCCTAGGCGTCGAAACTTAATAAACTGAAGTTAATTGTAAAGTCAAAAGAAACTGATAACCACTGACAGCACTTTGCAGATTTCTTACGAAAACTCGTGCAAGGAGTTGGTCGTTTACGAATGCACCCTATATCAGAAGTGGCTAACCTTTTGAAGGTCATGTACTAAACTTTGTCATAGACGAGTTCAGATGTGTCTTCACCTTTTTCACTTCCTCACGTTCAAGGGCACATTTGGAAAATATGAATAAGGGTAAGCTTTAGTTTAGAGGAGGAAAAGTAATAAACTGTGAACATGAGCTAGAAATTGTTCCAAGAAAGAGGATTCAAGAATTAGTTTTTCGAGTATTTCTTAAGAAATCCAAGATAGTTAGATTTTGGACAATATATTTTGGAGAGTACATATATTCACTGGCGTAAATTGGCATGCAACATTCGGGAGCGGGAATTTTTCCTATTGTAGAAAGTCATTTCAAATAGGTGATATCTGAGTTTTCTAGAATTTTTTAATGGAGACAATTGATACCCTTGCCCTTGCCCCTAGTAAGTTAGGTCTATGCACATGTTTTCTTTTGACGTAGCATCAATTTTACTTACGAAAATTTATGTAGCATATTTATGAAACTCAAGCAGCATATTTACGAACTTGATATTATTTCGAAAGCCTTCAATCTGTCTTAAAACAATTAGTAGGCACAAGGATGAGACGCGTCACTTGAAATCATCCAGAGCGTCAAGTTTGGCGCATGCGCTACGATTTGGCCACCCCTGGTTTATAGACATTCCTACGCGCATATATTATCCTGTATAATAACGGTTAAAAATATATAAATGTAAATATATTTCTGGTGTTTTTTAAACAATTTAGTTTTGAAAATTGCGTCTCCCTTTATTTCGCACTATTAGAAAAACCCTTCGCAGAAAACGACTCCAGACAGAGGTTGACGTTGAGAACAGTAGGAAAACTTCATTCTGATGCGAACCAATTTTCAAAAAGCACTTTTTTTTAAAGAATGTTATTTTTGTCAGCAGTGAAATGTTATTATCAGCATTACAACAGGTTAAACTCATTATAGAAGAGATTGGTCCGTAACTTCTCATAAAAAAAAAACAGGAAATTTCTAAATAGACTATTACTAAATATAGTTGCATTAATAAACCCTAGTTTGATTTAACTTCTGAAATAGTTTGCAAATTATGTTCTCATGATTAGAGTAAGACAAGATTTTAAATACAACTATTTCATTAAACCCTTTCACCCCCCCCCCCCACCCGTCGCGGAAAATTTCCTTTATAATCTTTTAGGAAAAACATTAAAAGAAAACTAGTGTTTGAATTAACGTACAGTGAGGCAGATAATAATCGTATTTTGAGTATAATCGCATCGAGCCATTTTATACATGTGACCACTTTGCGAGTTCATTTATTTTGTCAAAAGAAGTTTAGGTACATTGGGAATTGAAACACTACGAGGTAACGAAAGTGAAAACTCCAGTGTCAAAAGTCAATACACCGATTTTTTAGTGTGTGTTTGGTGTCAATATATCTTTCTAGCTGAAAATATTTAAACAAAATTCCATTTCATCAAAACACTTTACAAAGAGAGAAAAAAACAAAGAGCCAGAAATTTGCCGCTTTTATGTTGTCAGTGTGAGGTAACAAAGAAATAATTAAATTAAATTAACTTGATTATTTATTCATGGATCTAGGCTAAATTTATGCCTTTATTTATATACATCGGACCAGAAGAAAGAAAGAGACAACATGCAAGCCGTTTATCTTCGGTGGAGGTGAGAGAGCATGGGAAGGCGACGTTAAAGGTTCGCCAAACACCGACTGAATTTTATGGCAACCCTATAGAGAATATGGGGAATAATAAGTAGGGAACGTGGAGGCAACAGGAGAGAGCAAAGCGGCTAAAAAGGGGTGCCGAGTATGCTTCCGCGGATGTGACCAAAACGCATGCGCACGATGCACTGTGTTTCGATCATATGCGTGGTGCGCGTGCGTATTACGCGTTTGACCTCATGTGACCTCCGGTGCATTACGAAAAGATAGGCTGCTCTCTCCAGTTGTCTCCATTGTAGGGAATGCAATCCCGCACAGTTTTTCGTTTCGCGGGAATGCGTCTATTGTTGCGTCCACTACTATTTGCCCCAAAATAGAATATTTTCCATCTAAGAATTAGATGTAAGAGATGTAAGTCTTCCAACACTTAGGGAATGCAACTCCGCACTATTTTTTGTTTCGCGGGATTTCGGGGTTGAGATTTGCTGATACCACGGGATTGACATTTCATTTTAAAAAAATGAATTTTAATAGAGAAAAGTAGGGAAAATTAAGATTGTATGCACCATCAAGTTTAATACTTGATGGATAATGTTGGCTTGTTTGATAATTAATTCAATACCTTACATAAGTATGAAAATTATAGACATAATATAGTCTTTCCGCGGGATTGGTATTGCATTCTCTATTAATAAGCATTGATCGTGCTAACAGTTTCCATGAAATTTTAAAAGCTCACGCATTTTCTTATTTTTTAACGGGAAACTACGAATTCGTAGTGAAAACGGATATTTCCTTGAAATACAAGGATAGAGATATTTTGATTTTTTTAAACTATTTTTAACAGTGTAAGAAAATACAGATGTGTACTCCAGACATTTACAGATTTGCATTTTATCTTCAAAATAACAATAGCAGTTTAATGAAAACTACATTACTATTCCAACTACAATGCTATTACGGTCCAACTAAAACCAACCACGTCTCCTCCAGTTATTCTTATCTTGGAACCATTGGCATGTATCCAACGGCGGGGTCTTCTTTCGCCCAGGAGGATTCGGGTTTTACACTGCTCTATTGCATTTTAATTCATTATTTTTTATCTTGAACGGTGCTTATATTTCTCTATAAAAAGAATATAAATTTGAACAGAGGAAGGAAGAGCAATAAACCCTACTCCCCCTCTTGTCTAGCATTTCAGACAGTATCAGTTTTCTTATCTGTCTTGTCGCAAGCAGAGTTAACTAGATTTATGATAAGGAATACTTTTCAAGTGAACGGAGATTTGTGGAAAAAGAATTTGGGATTTTATTTGATTCTGTGAAAATGGTGCTTTTATTTCGGCTCGCCATTTATAGCTGTTCTTTATGTTTCTTTTTCTCTCTTTGGGTTACGTGCACGTATAGTTATGCACTTATCTGTAGATTATTAAAATTGTTTGATATATTTATTACATCATAGTTTTAGAGTAATTGTAGCGCAATTAAGAGATGGTGTGAACGGACATACAATTGTGTCACCACGACAATCTGCACCTTCAAAGGTCGGAAAAGTGGGTACCATTAGTCTGGCCCACAGAATTGGATAATGGACGATCAGGGACCACCAGCAGATGAGCGAAATAGCGTCAGCCTCTCAAAGGAAAATACCTGACAACCTTTAAATAATTAGCTAGAGTGACGAATCATGATGCAATCTGTAACTAGCGCATGCGTGCGCACAACATAAACTTAGTGATTACGTCTCACAGCGCCATCTTACAGGCAAATTTCGTTTAGCTCTTTAAGTATACGTCGATGACCGTTCTATATATAAATCCGTGATCCGTCCGGATAACTCCTGAAGCTATCAAACCCAAGGCCCTAATTTCGATTTAATCTCCCAACACACGTGATCTTGACCAACAAACGCGCATCCTTCTTGCCGTCAAGAAGAGTTGACATGAGCAGCATGTCACCTTATCTCGCTAAGTCCGCAACGTGCGGCAGCAAGTAATCAGAAGTGTGCAAATAGAGGAAGCAATGCCCTCGATTCAACGCCCTCAAAACGTAGCAGCAATTTCCACAATGCTTCGAACAATGTTCATTAGCCTCTACGAATGAACTTTTTAATACGCTGTACTTTCTTTAGAAATATTTCTTTAGAAATTACTTAAAACATCATTCGAGAAAAACATATACTTATTCTATACACAACTGACCCTATTCAGTACACATTGTAGCTGAAGTACCTTTATGCAATAGAGTGCCAAAGTTTATTAATATTCCACTACAAACAATAAAATACTATGTAGTAACCTCTCCCTTATACGCGTTTTGAAGGACCAATTTTAAATCAGTTATAACTGAAACGGTCATTTTTTATCTCCCCATCTAAATTATGAGAGGCAAAATATTTGAAAAAATATATACATATGCTTAATAATATTTTTCAGTTAAAAAGAATAATATTATATTTTTTTAACCATACAATTTAGTTGACCCTTTAATTCTACTAACATTCTTTATCAAAATGTCTCAAACACTAGAGTTAATTTTTGTTTAGACCGCTTTCGTAATACGATCTCTTCTAACTCATTAAAATATGTTCTTGCATTTAAAGTTGAGTCCTAATTTTACAGACAACGCCTTAATTTTTCTAGGGCTTAAATTTTCCTAAAGCTGCAGCATAAGATGGGACCGAAAGATCAGTTGCATCACTATCATCTTATTTATCATCATATTAATCCGTAATTCATCAAAAGCAGTTTCAATGTCTTAGTTTATATTATATTTTTAACCCTTTGAGGCGTAACCTTTTCCAAATGTTGAAAAAAGGGCAGCCGTTGCCATCGCTCGACTTAACTACCAGCAAGATGGCGGACGATCGAAACGTTCATCACGTGCCACAGATCTAGAGACCCTTTTTTGACGACGTGATGAACGTTTCGTACGTCCGCCATCTTACTGGTAGTTAAGTCGAGCGATGGCAACGGCTGCCCTTTTTTCAGCATTGGGAATCTATCCAGCTGTTCTCGCATTCTCCCGTTTTTCAGCAGATGTCAGTGCTGTTTAAAATAATCGTGACCATTTTTTTACGGGAAATGACGTGCTAAAAAGTAAAGAATTTTCTTGGAGCTATGTCACTTGCAACTATTTTTATAGAAATCAGATGTATTCTTCGTGACTGGCAACAGTCAAAACGTCAGAGTTGGGTGTTCCCAGAGCGGGAACATTGCGCATTAAAGGGTTATGAACATTCTCAACAATTGCGTTTTTCAAACACCGGTTTTCGAGGACGACGGAGAAAAGTACATCTGTGTGACAGGGTTTGTGAATTACTCTGTTTTTTTCGTGTATAACTGACAGAGACAATTCAAAGTGTCGCATATAAGTGACAAACCATTGTCATTATATTCCTATACCTCGTGACAAAAACTTCCACAATTCGCGTATAACTGAGAGGCGCATAAGTCAGAGGTCACTGTATTTAGAAAATAGATATAAATAAGCATGTCAAGATAAATTAAAAATGTGAATAGAATTCTTCAAAGATATGTTTTTTTAGGAAAATACGGTTTGATTTATGGACAAAACTTCTGAGCAATAGAAAGCCGCACGCATAAAAGTTCACTGTTATATAATTTTAAGTTTCTGGAGCTATAAAAATTCTTGTAGGATTTATAACCGAGGAAACATAAATAAAACATGTTTTTCAGCAAACGCATTTAAATATTTCATGTTTGCACAAATGCCGTTGACCAGTTCAAACAAAGACACTAAAACAGTACTTCCGTTTCAGTCATTGTATAAATAAAAATAAATTGTTTTAGGGCATGTATCTTTAACGTCATTTAAATAAAACTAAAGAAATAGTTTTTAAACTAGGTTTGTTATTTAGATAACTGTAAAGGGATGTAAGATATGTAAACTGACAGAAAGCTTTGCTAATTTTAACAAAATTTTATTAGTGTTGTTTTCCGAATAATATTGTAAAATTACAAAATTTTTGAAGCCATTTTGTTAAATATATGAAGTATTTTATTGATCGAACAAGAATATTAGATTAAAACAACCCAAATAAATTATTTTTTAAATCAACACTGAAAAATGCCTGTAAAATTTACGCCGTAATTACCCTAAACGCTTTTAGCTATATCGCCGTAGAACCTAAAAGCAACTATTTTGCCGTAATTGTTGATGACCTGCTCTTACGCATGTCGTTAGTACAATCAGTCAGCTTCTTCGCCATTGTTGTACCTGGGGTTAAAGCCTTATTATACGAGCATAGTTTCCAACAATTTGGTTGCCGCAAGCTGTTGCTGCAGCTCGTTCCGGCAAGTCGATGAGACCGGATGAGCATGCAGAGTTGAAATAGTAAATAAACTGGGCGCTGTGATTACAAGTTCTGTGGGTACTCACAAACGCCAGAGATTAGCCGGATTACTTGTGACGTAGAAATAGGAAACACTACGATTGGCTGGCTTTCCAGCAACCAGCAACATTTTCGCTTCTGAACGGAAAAGTCGGAGTTGGCCGTTTTCTAGATAACCGAGGGAGATTTCCAGGAAAGTAGCTGCCTCAACTGGTTGCGGCAGCCAAATTGCTGGAAATTATGCAAGTGCGATAAAGCTTTTAAATATGAACTTAGTGTTGCATTTCTCTAGGACTGATAAACAGGTGCCATAGACATCTATAGCTAGAAAAAATTCCAATGATTATTCAGTTATGTCATTCAGAACTCTCGTTTGAGATATGCTGTTATCTATCGAAGGTGACCATCGTTTTGGGCAATTTAAGGGAGAGAGGGGATAGACGAAAAAATATAAAGTTGTAGGCAAATCAAATCTTTTTATTGCAATACATAATGTTTTGTCCATACAAAACAGTGTTTCCGAATTCCATACGTAGCCAGGTATTTTCTAAGGACTTTGAACCATAATTTATTTATTTGTGGTTGGGGAAGGTGAAACTATAATTTAATTTTTTAAACTGTATTTCTTTAAAGTTGTCTGGTTCGCTAATAATCGAAAAAAAATTAATATATCACTCACAGACTGCAGAGTAAATTGTGCACTGAAGCATTACTTTTATGTTCCAGAATGTTAAAATTGCCTCGTCAAGTTCGTTGTACAATGTGTACCAAATGTAACATATGTAACACGATCAAGCACTATAGCAATCATACTAGAGCACTGCAAAAGATAAACAGTTGGTTAAAGGATAAAAATGCTAAATTGTAAAGCTGCTGTACCATTATAAGACTGTTATTGTTATTAATATATAAATTCAAGTCATTACTAACTATTGTAGTCATTACAAACTGCAGTCATTACTTATGTTAAATGAAAGATAATGGTGCAGAATAGTACCTGTGTTTTTACATACATTCAGCCTTTTTTAAAAATTTATTTATATTAATTTGTTATTTATTTTTGAACTCTACACGAAATTACCACAACAACCAAATATTGCTATCATTTTTTACATATGGATTGTATACGAGATTCGCCCAATAACGTTTTTAAAAATGTTTAGTTCGAAAAATGTCTACCAAGTGGCACTTTACATGGAGCCTATTGAGTTCAGCTTAACCCTTTAACGCGCAGTGTTCCCGCTCTGGGAACTCTGACGTTTTCACTGTTGCCAGTCACGAAGAATAGATTTGATTTCTATAAAAATTGTTGCGGGTGACATTGCTCCACGAGAATCCTTTACTTTTTAGCCCGTCATTTCCCCGTAAAAAAATTGTCACGATTATTTTTAACAGCACTGACATTGCTGAAAAACGGAAGAATGCGAGAACAGCTGGATAGATTGCCCAATGCTGAAAAAAGGGCAGCCGTTGCCATTGCCTGTGCCCGGCGCAGCCAGCTGTCGTCAAAAAAGGGTCTCTAGATCTGTGGCACGCGAGGAACGTTTCGATCGTCCGCCATCTTGCTGGTAGTTAAGTCGAGCGATGGCAACGGATGCCCTTTTTTCAGCATTGGGAAAGGCTTGCGCCTCAAAGGGTTAAGAAACAACTCAAATTCGTTAATAAGTGTTTAAAAACTATTGAATAAGTGCTGAAATTATTTGTGCATTTTAAATCAATTCCGTTTAGATTTGCTATTTTTTTTCATACAAAGCGCCACCTAGTGGATATTTTTGAATTAAACGTATTTAAAGCTTCGTTGAGCGTGTCTCGTGTTTAGTCCACACGCCAAAATTGGATGCAATCCTCTCATCCCTTTCAACTCCAGAACACGGTTTACGGGGAAGTTTAATTATAACCAAACTGTATATATTGTTACGAAAATTACACATTAGGTGTGTGGTAAAATCGTCCAATAAACACAAAAAGCGAATATAGCACTTTATTCGACAAATGGAAGCACTAATACTACATAAAGAGTACAGAATTTAATAACGCATGCAACAGCAAATTATTAACTATCTCAGCAACAACACTATTCAAATCGCAATATCAATCGCATAGCTCTGTTTTCTATATCCTCGATCCGTTTCATTTCACTCGGCAGCCACAAAGACTCTTTATTTATAGATTTTCAAGCAGGATGTGACGTCATATAGGTCGTGACATCGTATTTCTCGATTTTTCTCGAAACTTCTTTCCTAATTGACATACAACCGAAATTCCACTAGTTTTGAAATCTTTCTTTTGGTCGCCAATGTCGCGAAAACTGTCGCCACCTTTGTCACCAAGGTCAAGGGGCCACAAACTTACTTCACTTGCAAGATTGTTTGAACAACTCTCTTTAAAGCAAAACAGATTAACGCGGGAAAACAGCATTACCAATTTGTAACAATATGTACCTTGTACAAATGATTAAAAAAGAATGGTTTCAAGAAACCATAATTTTTTAATTTTCTCTTTTTTTCATTAGTTAGCATTACTATTTTACTAAAAAGAATAGCAAAATCAAAATTTTGCAGGACATTTTTAAAATTTATATATATTAGATTTAGCTCTGTCTGTTATTTAGCATTGTATGACATTTGAAAATGAACTAGTTTTTCCTTAGTTATATTTACGTATGTTCATATATTTTACTGTTTCGATTTCCATATCAGTTCAATTTTAAGAGAGAAAAAAAATCTTAAATTCTTTAAACTTGAGGTAAGACAAAATTCTCTGCGTATGAAAGGTGCATAAATAAAAAACTCTCTTTTTTTTTACGAATAAGCATATTATGAGTCTATGCTACGAAAGAGGGAAAATAATAAAAAAATCGCATTCCAGAAAAACTTTCTGGAAAGATTTTTGTTTGTTCTTTGCTCCATTTTTTGCTTTTGATTACTTCTATCACGCCAAAAGTTTTACAACTTTTTTGCTTTTACGCTCAAACTATTTCAATTTTGAAACTGTTTTTACTTTGGGTAAATCAACTACTGCCTACTCAAAATATTTCAGTGAAATTTCTAAAAAAGTACATGGAATATTAAAAATTTGTATAGTTTTTATTATTCCAAATATACTAACGCAAATATACTAATCTTGTCAAACATTTACTTCATTTTAGTATCTTCACTATGATAATTTGAAAAAAAGAACATTTTTTTTTATTTACAGTTAAAAAAAATAAGCTAATTTTATAAACTGCTTGTAGAAAAGAAAAGTGTGTTAACTTACATGGATTTGTACTTTTTAAATTATCCATTTTACAAGGAAAAATGCAAAAACTTTCCTACAGCTGCAGTGTAAAGTGACGTAAAATACCCCTTTGAGACCTGTATTTAAAAAAAAAAAAGCAAAAACACTAGAGTGTTATTTTGTTAACGCTGTTTTTTTCTGTCGAATTAATTTGTGGACATTTCCGTCGATATAATTTATGTACATTTCCGTAAACATGATCTGCGTCGACACATTTTTCTTCCATTTTTCAATAGGTTTGCGAGATATAGGAAGGGGGGGGGAGAATAAAATGTTTAAAGCAGCTAAGGTTTGCAATTTTGATTTATCGCGATTTTTGACTGAAAAAAAAATAAGTGGATTAGGTAAACTATAGAGATTTTAATGTACATTTCAATTCCGAATAGATTTTTATGGAGCAATACAGACAAACACGGCATACTCATGGATTACGATGCACATTCCAAACAGTACACATAAAGGTAAAGCATAGTTAGAATATACTTGGCTAAGATCGTAAAACAATTTTAGTAGGCGATTTCAATAAAGATTTTGATTCCAAAGAAGTGTTTTATGGAACAAGGAAGAAAAATAGTGACGACTCATGAATTATGATACAAGTTGGTGTCTATGCTACGAAATATAGCACATATAGCACGTTAGTACGTATTAAAATATGAAAGTGATTCAGATTTTTTTTATCATTATTTTTTTTCACCCCTCAAAAAAGGTTTGAGTGTAAAACAAATTTACTTTTAGGTTTTTTAATAGCATTACGATTTTTGTATAGCACACAACTCTAAGAAGTATGTTAAGTTATTATTTACTAGAGAGAATGGATTCCAGGTTGGTTGAAATAGATCAAAGATGTATACTTACGTACATACACCTATTCAAAAAATAGTTGAATAATAGACGAATTTAGAATTTCAATTTTATCAATAACTAATAATTTTTTGGAAATACAAAATATTAACAAGCAATATAAGAAGTTATTATATATAACATAAATCACATTTTATTGAGACGAAGGGTCCTACCATAGACAAGTGTATAAGACACTGAATTGGGCCCCCTTAAAAAAATCCTCCGACCAAGGTACCCCCTCCCCCTGTAGGTAGATTCCGTTCTTGTAGGCTTGCCATAATACAAAGGAGCAACCACAACAACGAAAAAAAGACCAATGTTTCAAAAAATAAACTAAAGCAGGAAATTCGACTTACGGTCGAATTCTTTTTTTGAGAAGGGGTACGCATGTGCATGCCTTCGCCAAAACTTGTTAAATTAAAATTAATTAGAGTCAAAATCGATTTTCCCTTCAAATTATTATTATTATTATTATTATTATTTTGCTGTCACATTACTATCTTTTAGTACCAAGGTGGTTATAAAAAACATTCGGAGTTCATGATGATAATTTTATGTCTGGTTTCTGAAAAAAATTTAGCATTTTCAGTATTCATCAAATATACTTATATAGAATAAAGAAAATCTTCTATAGTTCACTTCTACTTCCCCGTTTTCGATGGCCATATCTCGTTAACAAAGTGGCACTCTCTGTCAAATGCATCATATTTTTATAAGGCGGTGGGTGGAAGTCGATCTATCACATGTTTTGAAGACGCCATCTGCAAACGTCTAGCTTAAGTGTGATTATGGGGAGGTTGAGGTATTCAGAAGCCTGATTTAATGCCTGGCTTTTGAATGGATCTGGGCGGGGACGAAAGAACTGTTAGAAATGCCGCTGCCGAAATAATTTCTGCTGTACAGTTATCCAATAGAAAATATGTTCAGCTAAGCTAATCCTTTATGAAAAAACATGTTATTCATTATATATTTTCCTCAGTCAACACATTTAACATCTCAGATATCTTCCAGGTAACATATAGTAAAAAAGCTCTGTAAATATTCTATATAAAAAGCAAAGTTAATTGTGCGCATTATATCATGACAACCTACATAAGAGGTATCTGACGAGGAGGTGCGGGGGCTGCCTTAGACAGAGAAATGTTTTAGGGGATTTAGTGCTTATTCACGTTACATCTGTAAAAAAAACGCCAGTTCAAGAAGTCAGACTTTAACAATTTGAGGCGCAACCCTTTCCCAATGCTGAAAAAAGGGCAGCCGTTGCCATCGCTCGACTTAACTACCAGCAAGATGGCGGACGATCGAAACGTTCATCGCGTGCCCAGATCTAGAGACCCTTTTTAGACGTCAGCTGGCTGTGCGCGAGCACAGCGTCAAAATAGAAAATTTTGTCGTCAAAATAGAAAATTGTCGTCAAAATAGAAAATTTTGAGCTCGTTCTAATACATTTTTGAGTGGATAAAGGGTTGAGTTCTAATCTATGATTTCCTCTTAGAATAAAAAGATTTCTAATCTTAACGAATGGGCGAATCGATGGCATCCATGTGTCTCTGTATAAAGTGATTTATCTCCATAACTTGTTTCGTATTTACAAGATTGCATTCTATGACAAGAAAGGGAAAACTTGTCTTCTAGAAAGAAACGTTGTCTCCGGAGAATATTAAAGTGACGGAACCTTCTTTTTCTGTCTTCTAGTGAATTATTGTTATTGTAAAGAAAACACGAATGGTTGATTATAGATTCATCAGAAATTTAAAATTTGAAGTGTTAGTGTTTCATGTTTCTCAGAAATGGATTCTTTTTTTAGTTAACCCTTTGACGCGCGATGGTTGCGCCGTGAAACCACCTTATTTCAGCGCTTTCGTCGCTAGTCACAAAAAAACATGGTTAAATGGTCCCAACGCTGAGAAAGTACAGCCGTTGCCATCGATCCATTTAACTACCAACAACTTGGCGGTCGATCGAATAGTCCATCCAGCGCGATACAGCTAAAGAAGTTTTCTGACTTTTTCAGCGTTTGGGAGTCTATCTAGTTGGTATTCTATATTAATGCGCTTCAAATGGTTATCAATTACTGGCGTCATTCAAAATTTTCACGGAAATAAAGCTATGTTATTTGATTAAATTCATTACATAAATTTGTTTGCATAAAACTTTTTTTTAACGCTTTCAAAGGTTGTTAATATTTTAGTGCTTTTATAGTATAAAATTTCGAAAAACATACTTCAAAATTATTAATTATTTTGTGTCATAGAAATCCTTCACGAGGGACATCTGCCTAAGTGTATGTGTAAGGGGGTGTTCTGCTTTGGCCGTTAGAGTTTTTTAGGAGGTACTAACGCGTATTCACGTTACATTTAGAGAAAACCTCCCAAAACTCCAAACCGTTATATCGACAACCGTGCGGTAGGCTCGAACGGCTGGACCTTTAAACTTCAGCCATCAACGATGTTCAGACAAAATTTTTAATTTCGTAAATAAGTGCTTAAATTTTTTCAGTTTGTTCATACCTGCCAACTTTTACTCTTTTTTCGGAAGACTGTCTACCACAATTTTTGAAAAGTTTTATTTTACATTAAAAATTTGGATTTATTTTAAATATATATAAAAAAAGATGGATAATCTTGAAAGTTGGCAGCTATATATTATCTCTAGCGATTAATTATCGTTTATTTTACTGCATAAATTTTATTTCTAACCTGCTTTGACCAGGAATTGCATCTTTCAGTTAAGTTCCTTGAAGATTTTAATTCATTAAAAAGCTTGTTCGTGGAGAGCACGAGAAAACAGTATTTAAATTTCGTTTCTTTAAATCAGAACATTTGCTAATTTCGTTTCTTTAAATCAGAACATTTACTATTTTCTTACAATTGTTATATTCGCTCTTGTAAGAGTTAGAGAGAAATATACTAAAGCAAATGCCATACCTAGCATTCTTCTGACTTCCAACGAAAATACTTTTAAGAAGTTATTTAATTAACTAATTAATTATACTAGGAATTGATTATTTTACATTTCAAAAACTTTCAGAACAGGTATCCACAACTGAAGATACAAATTTTGAAAGAATATTACGAAGGAAATACTAATATTTTTATAGTTGAAAACGATTTATATATTTAGGGAGAAATTAACAATCATGATACTTCAATTTATTTATTTTGTTACAAATTTAATCTCTATTATTACAAAAATATTCACATCTATCTATCAGAGTACAATTATTAAATCAGGTCTGAAAAGGTTGTAAAAAATAGATTGTTTTATTTTGTTCTGATTTATTATTTTGATTTTGTTCTGATTGCACTTTTACATAACTTATTTTCTAATTCGCACGTGGTTAATGTGTTTAATTAATTTTATTTTTCTGTACTCTAGAAATATTTAAAGAATACTAGAATTACTATTATAACTTACCCTCCTATTCTGACAAATGTGTTTTTTTTATTTTAGTTTAATAAATTTCTTTTTATTGATAATTATTATTTTTTATTAATATATTTATGTAAATCACTCTGTGGCTTAATTTTTGTGTCTATTATATTATAAGTAATAATACTACTATATTCATTACCATTAATATTTGTGAACGGCTCTTGCTAGTAGTTGATTAAGTTTCGAATGCTGCTCAGTGATACAGTTTACTTCTAGAGGTTAATTATTTAATTATTTTTACGATAATATTACCATATTTTTGTAAAAAATCATAATATTAAACATATAATATCATTATTACTATTACGTAAATTGTATTTTATCAGATTATATTAATTATGATCAACTTTAATTTCTGTAATGAACTTCGCTGACTGAATATTATTAACACCTGAATCCGAAAATCTTGGGACATTTATATCCTTTTACACATTTATTAGGTACAATAAATCTAATTCAATAAATCTAGTAGAATTGTTAAATCTTATTCTTCATAAAATGGCATCTGAGTAACATTCCTATGCCACACACTCATTTAATTCACCTCTAGTGGTTTGGCTTTTGTTTGGCATTCCGAAATGCTAGCAAAAAAGAAAATCAGCTGTCTAGTGTAGTAGATAGGTTTTCTCCAGAGGCCCAAGATTCGATCGATGAATATTTTTGGATTACTTAATCTGTTGTTGCTTTTACCGTGTTTCATGAAACATTGAGCGATTCAGATTAGGGTTCACTTTGGGATAATTTAGCAATCGTGAATAATAATTATCATCAAAGGAGTATTGTTAAGACTTAGTCATTTTTCTTGATCGTGCTAAATCAACTAATTTTAACTTGTTCACTCGATCGTTACGAAGATACGCCGGTATCCAGTCTTTAGACTCATACCGGGAAGTAAATATGGGCACCATAGATTTAGGAATACCAAAATGAAGCACCTGATGCTCTTAATCGTGTACTTTTTGATGTCAAAAACGCACCTTATTTGTGCCACTAACATGGCTGCCGTCAATTTAAAACGGAACATTCATTGCATTCTCTTAGAGAAATAAATAAGTTCTAGGAAAAATATTTAGGTACAAGTATTTTTCTCAGTTTCAAATACAGGTTCTGTCCCTCAACAACTAATTCTAAAAATACTACTTATCATATTATAGGTTACATGCCATTATGGCTGCGCATGCACATGCCTCTATTATGGCTACCGTTTAAAGGCAACAAGATTTCTCTAGTTATGCTCAATCTAGAAATTCCTATAACTCTGATAGGCACAGAAGGGGAATAATTTTCATCACGCCTTTGCACAGAATTGAAAGTTCAGTTGAGTGAATGCTCGTAGTCCGTTCACTGCATTAGTAAAGGCTTTGTATCGTGAGTTGTATGCGATCTATCGCTTGTTTTGAGAAGCTTGTTTTTAAAAGTTGTTTGTGAATTCGCCATTGTTGAATCCTGAGGAGCTGTGATCATCTTCCTCGAGAATTTCTAGCGTATTTATGACTAGACTGTGAAACGATTTTATCGTGTGATAAATAGGACATTTGACCCAGACAGCACATAAGCTTAAATCAAGTTTGACATTTCTTTAAATTTGACGCATTAATGCAAGCTTGACAGTTCAACTCATTCTAATCTGGCAGCAAGCTTGCAGGAGTCAAGTTGAATTGTCAAGCTTAAATACAGCTTGATTTAAGCTTGAAAATTGATACTCGCGTGATTTTTCCTTTTTAAAGGAGCGTTGATGGCGCCATCTGTGAAAGAGAATGGACATTAATTGTCTAGCGTCCTCAAATTTGCTGATAGTTCGTAAAAGATGTGTTTTATTTTATATTACCAGTGCCATATTACCGGCAGGGCAAACGGGGCAACTGCCCAGGGCCTACAGATTTTAGGGCCCAAAAATCTTACATCTTCCACTTTTGTAATTTTAAAATAAAATTACAAAGGATAAAAAAAAATTCAGAAGTTAAATAATTTTTTTAATTATAAAGTATGAACAATGAAAATAATTCAAATTTACATTTGTATAAATTAATTTAAACTTATTTTTAATTCTTCGAAATGCTCTATATCAATATAGCATACCAATATGTAGGAAAATAACCACATTTGTAAAGAGAATTTTTAGCGTTAAAAAATAGCAAAATTTTTCAATTATTTGTTATTTTAAGAAATATTTACAAAAATGACTAAAGTGTTTGTATTCCATACATGTTAGCAACTGTGATATAGCATTTCGAAGTAACGTTTGACTATCTGTTTCTTTCATTTCAGATTACTTAACACAAAATTTGTGTTAAGTAAACCCATTCTATATTTCCAAATATGGAAATTCTTCAAAATAAAATACAATTATACTACGAAATTGATTTCAAAATCAGTCGTTTGTCTCGATTTTGGCCAGCAGTATTGCTTCATGAGTGTTGCGGTACTGAAAGTTTTAAAACGTGTTTTTTTTTTATTTTAATTTAATTTATTTTGATGCATTATTTTAATTCTGATGCATCCCATGGAAAAATAAAAGAAACAAATAACACATCGCCTACTTATCAATTTGGCGAGAAAACAGCGTGGTAAGTCACTTCAAACTTTAGTCATAGCTGCACAAGGCTCCGGTGGCGGAATGGATAGCGTGCTCGACTGCGAAGCCAAAGGGCCCGGGTTCTATCCCAGCAACGAACACTCGATGGAAACAAATTAAATTGAAATTTCAGCGTTGAGGGGGAAAATGCGCAGAAAAATAAATTATGGTGGGCGCGTTAGCCAGCGGGCACCCCGTGGATTTAAAAAAATAATTTTTTTGGAAAATTTTTTAAGCTTTAAGTGTCAAGCTTGATTCAAGCTTGAAATGTCAAGTTTAATGAAAGCTGGGCAAGTGTAAACTAGAACACTTGATTCAAGCTTGCATCAAGCTTACACGATTGGAATTTTCAAGCTTAATTCAAGCTTATTGACTTGATAAATCAAGCTTGCTGCAAGTTTGCTGTGCTGTCTGGGGAGAAAGCTTCTGTGTTAAGATGACTGTTGTAAAGCAAGCTGATGACTATTCATTCCTTTGAACTGCATAGAGCAGTTTGTCCGACGAAGTTCTAGAATGAATCAATAAAATTTCTGTTTTGTCCTGTCAACTGGACTGTTTACTAGAACTTTCCACGTACAATGGACTTTTAAGTTACAAATGCAAAAACTAATCAGAGTTTTCTGCAGCACATTACCATTATTAAATAGTTGTGTAACCGCAAGAAAGCGAAATGATATTTTACTGTTAAAAACTGATTCCATGGCTCGTACCATCTTACTTTCTCGAAATGCATTCGAGATTTACATACTTTTAAACTACTTTTATTTAAAGTGTGAATTTGTTCAATATATGCTACAAATTACCAGCATAAAACTGGCCGTGAGTGACTCAAAGTAAGTCTTGGAGATTACGTGTCATTTTTTTTTTTTTTTTTGCCCTGGACATTCTTTATTGTGATGAACATTTGCACAAGGACCGCTATATGCCGATCCCGAACTCTGGAGCGTATGACTCGGTTGGTACTCTAACTTATCAAAGGCTACCACAGGTGGAATCCTACCTTCTTTCAACAAGGTGGCGATAAATATTCATGTGCATATGCAGTTACCATGACAATTTTTTCTATTAATGTAGCAACCGTAACAGAACAGTCTTGCTTAAAATTAAAATGGAGGTTTGGAACAACATGTAAGTACAGCATTACTAAAAAAAAATTTTTTTTTGGTTGCCAATTAATGTTTTTTTAATAATTAAGTGTCTTCCAATTCCTTAACTGGAGCATTTATCGCTAATTTCTTCCCGTTTATCTTCATGTAGTTCCTTTGTTAGCGTCGAAACTTGTGCGCATGTGTCATCGCGGAGTTTATATTGGAGCTATATAACTCCTAGAGACCCATGAGTAGAAAGCTCGCTAACCTATGGCGATTTTTAGGTTGGCGAGAGTAGGGGGGTTAAAGAAAGTACGAATCAGCCGCCACTACGTATATGCTGTCAACCTGCATGTTAACTCTGTAGAGACGCATGACCTCTAGCTCGGTAGGTCGGTTGGTGGAAGTGAGGAGCCGATTCGGGAATAGCCCCTTTCCGTTGTGGGAGGTTCGTATCTGTAAACCCTAAAGGGTCGGCCTTTTCCTGAGAGTAACAAACAAACAAACATCTGCAAAAAATAAAGGTGTTGGCAGATACGTGTTTAGCTATAGACGTGCGAAGCGTAATTCAGGTTAACCCTTTGAGGCGCAACCCTTTCCCAATGCTGAAAAAAGGGCAGCCGTTGTCATCACTCGACTTAACTACCAGCAAGATGGCGGACGATCGAAACGTTCATCGCGTGCCACAGATCTAGACCCTTTTTTGACGACAGCTGGCTGTGTCCGCACAGCCAGCTGTCGTCAGAAAAGGGTCTCTAGATCTGTGGCACGCGATGAACGTTTCGATTGTCCGCCATCTTGCTGGTAGTTAAGTCGAGCGATGGCAACGGCTGCCCTTTTTTCAGCATTGGGCAATCTAGCCTGCTGTTATCGCATTCTTCCATTTTTCAGCAGATGTCAGTGCTGTTAAAAATAATCGTGACCATTTTTTTACGGGAAACGACGTGCTGAAAAGTAAAGGATTCCCGGGGAGCTATGTCACCCGCAACTATTTTTATAGAAATCCAATCTATTCTTCGTGACTGGCAACAGTCAAAACGTCAGAGTATGGTGTTCCCAGAGCGGGAACACTGCGCGTTTAAGGGTTAAATCTTCACTAACAAAATGTTTTCTTATTAAACCAGGAACCAGTGGTTGTTGCGTCTACATCCTTATTTCTGCCTGTTCCTTATTTATTTATTTATTTATTAAATAAGTCCAAAAAAGATTGATGTTTAAAAACTAAATTTAAAAGAAATGCCCTTTTAATACACTGAATCTTTAGTTGTTGCTGAAGGAAAAGGGAGATAGAGAAGGAAAATTCTTTGTGGCCCTAGGAACAGCTTCAGGGCGAATTTTCTTTCATCAATCACATATCTGTTTAGCAAAATATTTGCTTTAAATAAGATTTGTGAATTAGATTTTTGTGAGTAGCGATTGAGGTAGAACACGTATATATATAGTATACGTATATAGAACACATTTATATATATCATGATGTAATAATAACGTATAAATATATAAATTTTTTAATGTGTGAGGTTATTTTAATTAAAATGTTTAATTTTCTAAAAATTAGATTCAGGTTATCCACTGAATTTTTATGTCTGTTCATGTAAAGCTTGCAGGTTAAACAACACACCAATTATCATAAATAGTGGAAGGGTTGATTGAGAATGAGTTTTTATAAATCTCGTTTTATACTTGTTTTGAGTATGAAATTTTAGGTTTCCAAAATTTTTTTTTCACGATAGCTATATTTTCACAGTTATTAAAGATATTTTCAATGTCTTTATACGTATTCGTATATATAATGTCGAAGCTCTGACCTAAATTATACTAGAAACATTATGTTGATCCTGTTTGTTTTCTTTTAGTTTTTAGACATGTACAGAATTCCACATCTCCTTTCACCCCCCCACAATATATATGTAAAATAATTGTCTAAAGTAAACGTTATCTTGATTTCTAATTGGCCCAGAAAAAACCTTTTATTAAAAATAAATTTAAAAAATTAACAATTAACCAAATACAGAATTTGAGTGGTTCACAATTTCTACTTGTGAGGATATTGTTAAACAATACTGGAGAGCACGTGAATTAGCAGCTTATGCACTAATGTTCCGCATTTGTAAAATAAATAAATTTAAGTAATTAGTTTGCATAATCAGTCTTTTCTCAATTGCATAAAATTTCCAAACCAGTTTACATAATTACAACCCACGAAAAGCAAGAAATTAATTTTCATCATTAACTGCACATTAAACGTAGAAAAGTTTTAGCTTCTAATTTAATAAAAAAGTAAGTATAAAATCGATTAATCGATTACAACTTCCTGTATCCATTCGTTTCTGTTGCTTAACTTTCAACAGATTTAATTAACATTGGCATCACCATCTACTACAGTTTTACGACGGCAAACCTCTATTGAAAAGGTAGAGGTAGAACAAAATATATTCGATTTTCCTTATCTTTATTAAGAGCTGAGATTAATAAAAGAGAGACCTGGAAAATAAATCTTTATGGGCTCGGTTATAAGCACTATTCAAAGCATCCTTATTTGGGCATCTGCGACTTAACGTGTTAGCACCCTTCGTCGGAAAGGAATAAACGGCGAAGATACCCTTTCTGTACGCATCATTCCTTCCCGATATGAGGTTTTACATGACTTTCTGTCGCCCAGGGATTATTTAAAGCTGGATCACTGCTAGATAGTTAAAGAATCATGGTGGAAATCATCAACGCTGGGCATAAATGGGGGATCTGTCGACAAAAGTAATCAGATGTGGACACCACATGATTTCTACGTACGTCTATTGCATTATATGCATTTTTGAAGTACGTCATTTAATATTATCTTATTTGAAAGTGCGGTGCGACACTTCAATAACATTAAAGTTTGTTTGTACGCCAGAAAAAACAGCTCCGGTCACTGACTGTGTCGTTTAGAGCTAATGCGACCTTCCCGGAGTTTTTCACCAAAATTTGGATCCTTATCAGAAGGTAGTAGGACTTCTGAACATTGCCCCCCTCCTTGGAAACTGCTAGCGGCCACCGAAAGGAGTTTAGGAACCACGGATTTAACATGCACGTACACCGCATGTACATGGTAGTCTTTAGTGTAATTCGGAATCAGATCAGTGAACTTCTAGTTCAACGCCTTGACTACTGGGATTCCTCGAAACTGAACATTAACTTGCCAAATATAGGAGATATGAAGCTAGATTCAGTTGAGGAAAGACATTTTTGGCTATATTTTGTTAAAAGCCGCCAAGCTTGGCAATAGTTGCGAGATTTAGGGCATGATAACATCTTGTTACCATACATAAAATTTTTGGCATGGAAATAAACTTTGGTAATACACACCAAGTTATGTAATTAAAACTATTCAATCTCAAAAGTTATAATATATAAAAATATTTGTCACAATACTTAATAAAAACATACGAAACGTCTAATAATATACTATCGTCATATGCAATTTTTTTATATTCACTGTTTGAGAGACAACTTTCACATATAATATTCTCAAATTAATTCTTTAGGATCCAAAAATATTTTTTTATTATAATTCTCAAGCATAATATTCATAACCTAGGATTTTATTATTATCATCATCAAAAAGGCCATTATTTTGCTTCAAAATGGATCCTTGTAACATTTTTATGGTACCAAAAAAATTATTTTAAAATGACAAGTATTGTTCATATTTAAACACATTAACCTTATAAACATAAAACATACACAATGTATTTTAAATAAATATCCAAAATGACAAAACAGTAAAAAGTTTTAACATTCTAAATAACAAAACAGTTTGTGTGTCTTAAAACAATTGAAAAAAAAATATGTGTGCAAAAAATGTAGTTTGGAGAAAATTGAAATTGTTTGATTTCACTTAATTTCTTCCAAGAATCAAAAATACACATATGCATAGAATAGTAGAAAATACAAAAAAATGTTTCAAAATGACACGTCACTGGGCAAAAAAATGCAAAATAACTGTGTGTAAAAAATTACTGAAAATTTAAGAAAAGAAAAAAAACTTTATGTGACTTGTAAACAAGAAACCGGAACTATCCAATGCAAATAGGGGATCAGGCTATTCACATTACAAGGCTCAAGCACTCATTTAAAAGTACACAATGTGTGCAAGATAACAATAATATAATTCAAGAGATTAAAAAAATCAATACTTCAACCATAAAATTGTGTAAAAAATGACATAAAAGGTATATTGTGAGGTAAAAATTGGAAAAAAAAAAAAATATGATGCCATTTTGTGCCATGGACTTAAGTATGCAAGAATGCAGTGTGTATAAAAACAAAAACAAAAATAGTTGTGTACCTCAGAAGGCATTGCCATGGACCTGAAAATTATAACAACCGTGTGGAAAGAAAAACAAATGCGGCGAAAGCAGACTTTGACATGGTGAGGAAAAAAGAGTGCATGTGCCTCAGAGAGGCTGTGCCATGAATATCAAAATGTAAATTGCAGTATATAGAGAAAAAGTGTGAAGCATGGAACAAGCTGCATAAAAAAAACGCAATGCAAAGCAAGGCATACTGTTGAAACTATCAAGAAAGACAAAAGACAAAAAAAGAAAACTGGACAAGCCAGTAACCAAAAATGATGCAATCAAACACTATATCTCGCATTGCAAAAGGGTATGGAATTCAAAATATACAATAAACGAGTGTAAAATTGTAGCCCTAAAAAATTTCACCAACATGTGTAAATTTCATAAAAAGTCTTACATGATAAAAATGGGTACACTAAAAAATGAAAATTATGTAGACAAAATAAAAACAATTATCATAAAGTATTTAAAGCAAATTAAGCACATGTATATATCTATATTAAATCAAATAATATATAATGGGTATAAGTTTGTGTAACTCTTGAAAAAGTTGTAATTGCTGTTCGGGGAAAATTATTATGAAACTCAAGTACAAACAACAAGAGTTTAAGTTATAAAAATAAGAGACATTGCTTGTTGAGGAAAAGTGAATGTAATCATTATTACTTGAAATCATCTCTTAATTATCTCCGTATCAAAAAAATACGTCACATATACTACTACTATAATTACTTAGTACAGCAAATAAAAATGTTCATGCAAAAATGACTGAAAAATTATCATAAAAATTTGTTCTCAAATATTACTCATCATTTTTTTTTTTACACTGAACACACACACATATAAATTTCTTGGATACTATATTTATACATACATTAATACACTTCGTACTATTACAGTTTCCAAAAAAATCAAGTAAACAAATAAGCAATAGGGTTCTTATAAAACAATTTAGCACTTTGAGAACATTTTAACGTCAAATTATCAAAAAGGTTTTGAAACGAAAAAAGTTAAAATCCAAGTGGAAATGACAGTGCAAAAGAATACAATAAAAAAACTATATAACACAACATACTTCGCAAGAGGTTCGTGCCTGGTACTGGCACCAGATGTACAGAAGATATTTTTGTGAAAATAATTTTAATATTATATTGTGATGATAGTAGTATTTGTAAAATAAATATAGAAGCAGAGCTGTAGAGAATTAAAAAATGCAGGCGCATGTGATCGATGATAGTGGTTAGTGTTTGATGAATTAGTTGAACACAGGGTTTTTCCCTGATTTACGTATTTTCCTTCTAACATCTTAACAAACACACACATATCTAGAATACTTGAGCATGCAGTAAACATCTTTATCGAAGGAAAAGAAAACGATCATCAACATGCAAGGTGTGAATAATTCCTTGCACTAAATAAAACATCACTTCCGAACTCTATAGATGAAGACGAATGAAAATGCACTATTTCTTAAATCATCGTAATTGAAGAAAACAGATTATTGACGATAATGACAATTTTTTATTTTTAGGATCACAATATCACAATATAGGCTTCTAGGTTAAATAGCACACGATCAATATTGAAGTAAGGAGAAACAACATATTTTCACATAAAATGAGAATATATAATGGGCACGGACAGAGGCACAAGCCCCGAAGGGCAAGTACTTGTCCAAGCCTCCAACGCAGCTCTACTCTGCTCGTTGACTTACAACCGAATGCTCATATTCAAAGATGCACAGGGGGGGTATGTCACGAGGTCAACTTTTGCCGTTAAGCCATTACATATGTAAGAGAGAAAAAGGAACACGAAAGACTTTACTAGAACATTCGATGCATGCAGCTGCACTCAGAGAAACAAAAAAGAAAAACAAAACACTGCGGTCAGGGAGTAGTGCAATACTGCAAGGTAGGCTTTCATATGAATAATTGCGAAAAGAGGATGGGAAGAAAAAAATATAAATAAAACAGATTGCAGCTGTAAATTTGATTAGCATAGCAGAAGGCAGGAAATCGAAATGATTAAAAGTGCGTTATTGCCTTACAAATAAAATGGCTGAAAGGAAATTTGAAAGCTTTGAAAAGAGTTACTGTTAAAAACTTATAATTAATTAAATTTAGAATAGAGTATTATTTTAAATTTAGATAACAATAATTAAGATTTGTATTGGTAATTTTTTTATAACAAATATGCACGTTGTGTCAACGTGACATGGTCTAAAAGGAGTCAGGTAAATTTAAAATGCGTACATGCATACGTACGTACATAAATGTGCAAATATGTACGTACATTTACAATCGTGTGTGCATAAGTGCATAGAAATGTCAAGTAAAATCTCCCCAAAGTATTAGGTGTACTGGAAAGTATAATGTCCTTTTTTGGTACGTCAATTTTTGGACTAGCCAAAACTATACTGAAGCTTAAAATACGAAATTTGGCAGGTATGTGAGTTTTTCAGCTTAGGTGCTAGACTGGACAGATTTTTCCAGAATTCATAACTTATGGGGGCCAAAACGTTATTTTCACATATCCTGCTTGATTCCAGAGAAGAAAAGAGATATCTATAAAATTCTTGCTGTAAAATGTAATACACACGAAGACCTAAAATTCGACTTAAGAAAATTTAGAATACAATCCTCCTAGGAGGGTAGAATTAAAAAGAGGAGGAAGGTGGACATTAAGGGTTAAAAAAAAAAGAATATTATGTATAAAATTCTCGCTTTAAAATTTAACAAATAGGAGTTCTATCCTTAAGAACAGCTTACTTGTAAATCAATACTTATTTAATGGGTCATAGGAGGAGGTTTCAAAAATTCGATTTTTCGATTTTAATTTTATTTAAAACCTTGGTTATTTCCGAACATTTTGATCCCAATTTCATACAGTTATTCCAATTAGAGCCGGGGATACGCATAAAAACGTTTCATGAAAGTCTTTTATTGGAACAAAATAAGATAACTTTGCGTTTTCACAAAACGCATGTTTTATGAACTATCCGTAAGATAACAAAATTTCTATGATTCGTATCTTCGCGAAACTTTGTATAGTTACAGCTGGTATCAGTATCTGTAGAGTATTAAAAGTGAGGAGAAAAACTTTTGAAGAATTTGAACAGAAATATAAGGGGAAATGTAAGATTTTTTTTTCAAATTTCAACTTTAAATACAATTTTAAATTTCTAAATTTAAGCTTTTTTCCTAAATAATAATCCATTCTATCAAATATATATTTTACTTTATTTTGCAACAAAATTTTTGTTTATATGTGTAATTTAAATTGACTTGTCATACGAATAATGACACGCACTGTTGAAAAAAAAATATAATAAAAATTAAAAAAGAAAAAAGAAAATAAACATCTGTGAAAGGTAATGGAGTTTTCTCTGAAGTTTTATGATGTGCTACACTGATTATTATTATACAAGAAAAAAATCCATTATACTACGACTATTATTTTGATCATAAAATGTAAAACCACGTGGGTCTAAAATATGTGTAAATTTGCTTCTCATTCCTCCAAAAGCCCTTAAATTTATTTGTTTGAATTTTATGTAACAAAAGGACACTATTTTCCGAAGAAACTTAGTATATTCAGGTTTGCTCAAAAACTGATTTCTCGTCAAAATATGAATATCGAAAGAAATCGAGATTACAATACTACCTTACTTCGCAGAAGGAAGTAATGAACAAACAAGTAAAGACAAGAAAAGATACGGAAGGTTTTTATTTTTCATTTTTTTTCCATCATTGTTGAAAGATTGAGAACATCTATTGATTGATCTTCAAGTTCACAAATATATCAAGGTGCAAAATAATAGATCAGCATTAAAACATGCTATGAGCGTCCGTGGTAGAAAATACGCTATTTTTATTTAGAGGTTAAAGGTGAAACTTTCCACTATCCATTTCCGTCAGATGAAAATGAAAACACCGTTTTCAGAAAGTATGCATTAGGGAAACTCTATTACAAAGATAAATAGCGTGAAACAGCGGCTTTCATATTTCATTAAGGCTCCTTTTTGGTCAGTTACTCTATTTGCTGCCAACAGTGAGAACAGAATATAGCATGACGTTTCCGTCTGTTTGTTTATGTATGGGTTAATGATTTATTTTGCTGTAAAACTTCTGTTCTTATCTCTTTTTTTCTAACTATATAAGCTGGAAAATGCTATTTTTTAAACACATAAATATAGTTATCAAGATCATGAAATAATTATCTTAGCTAGCATTTTAATTTTTTTAAAGAATAATGTTTTCTAAATGAAGTCATTCTTTTAAATTTTAAATGCTGTACAAATGTCCA
This sequence comes from Cheiracanthium punctorium, assembly GCA_038373885.1. Classification (NCBI taxonomy): domain Eukaryota; kingdom Metazoa; phylum Arthropoda; class Arachnida; order Araneae; family Cheiracanthiidae; genus Cheiracanthium; species Cheiracanthium punctorium. Next base: position 920,808 of record JAWZYV010012052.1, read on the forward strand.
ACTTCCCGTCAGTGGAGAAAAGTTACTCTATTCTGAGCTACATTACTCGACGCTTTTATTAGTTTCATTCATATTTAGCATTTATTTATACATTTTAAAAGCTATCGTACATTACAGTTGTGTAAAATACGTAATTATTCTTTTCCCCAACTTTGGCGACATCACTTCTTTAAAATTGAAACTGTCACCCTAGAATAGCCCAGTCATATTGCAATGTGATCTAGACAGTATGGCGGATCAGTTACAGCTTCGGCTTCGCTTTTAGACAGCTAATTCCATCTCCTTGTATTCATATCTCTGTGGTCAGCCTCACTATGGAAAATACTAGACCTGCTTTCAATGATTAGCTACATAAGCGATCTCTAGCGACATATAGTGAGGAATCATGATGCAATGTACTAATAACGCAAGCATGGGCACAACGGAAACTTCATGTTGACGACTGACATCTCTACATTTCAGGCAAATTCCGTTCAGTCCTTTAGGCCTTTGGTTATTCCCCGTCACCAGGGCCCGATTAACCAAACGTGTTCCGAAAAATGGTGTGTTAACAGGATTCATGAAGTGTCCCATATATCAATGATATAGTTTAACTGTTTGTTGCATTCTGCTCAGGAACCAGAGAGTATCATCTTCCCAATTTTCAAATTACTTTCGATAGTCATTACTAGATGGCGCTTCTGAATAAAAATATCAGAATACGGCCATGCTGCAAACTCTAAAAAAATAAAGAATCACTGATTGAACGTTAGTTGACAGAATGTAAATTTTGTACAGATTCTAAAATAAAAGAAACTACACATAGTGTACCTTTGATCACGTTATTCGCTACCATCTTTAGAAAATTCGCTATGATAAACCACATTTTAACTTGTAATAATATTATATAACTCGAAATGTAGATACAGAAAAAAATCAAAGAATTAACAAACTGACAGACTTTGGATTAATTTTTTGTAGAATAAATCTGTTCAGGTGTTAATTTATGAAGTAATGATTTTCCCCCATAGTTAAGTTGCAATTTATTACAGGTACAGGAAATTTTATTTAGTTATAAAAATAGTACAAACTACAAAGAATTTATAAAATAAAATTAAAATTAACCTGCTACAACTGTAAGTAATCACATTTCTTCATCCTGAAACTACAGTGAATTTCTTTCATTAAAGTTAATCACGGTAAAATCACGTGAATTTACACAACTGAATTAAATAAATGAAGTACAGTTTTCATTCTGAAACACCTATAATTTTCTGAAATAGTCAATGAAATTCTGTTGCATAATCATGATAAACTTTATTCTAAACCAATGACTGAAACTGGAAAATTTTTGCAAACAAAAAGCTCTTTTAAGTAATCAGAAATGTGGAAATTCGGAAAACGATTCCAGAAAGTTACATATCGAATAAAGGAATTCGAGAATGGATGAATGCAAGATATTCCAGCTAAATAGTATTAAGTTTAACGTAAACAGCAGTTTTGCACTCAAACATATTCATTTGCAAATTTATGTATGTAAATTAGAATGTTTTAGCTTTACAACACGAATTTGAATAGTTTTCAAAATATGATATACGATGAATAACTTTCGCCATGAAGAATATGCTTAATTTAACTAAATGCAGCGAGTATCATTAACTGATGAATTCATTTAATGAATGTTATAATCTTATTTCATAACAAATTTTATGAAATCAAAAAATATGCAAATTTATAATTTAATTATAATTTTAGAATTAGTATTTGATTTAAAGCACGATATATGAAACTAGGGATGGACGCGAGACGACTTTTTTGCGAGACGAGACAGAGATTTACAGCTTTTTTGCGAGACGAGACACACATTTTTAACATTACGATATAGGGATTTTTGCGAGACGAGACAAGCTTTTAGGCTATTTTGCGAGACGCGAGACACTTATTTTTCGTCTCGCGTCCATCCCTATATGAAACATATACTCAAATCCAGCAAATATAAAAGTTGCTTTATGATTGTCTCTAAGCAAAATTTATTTCCTAAAGTAGATTTTATTGTACATATTAGTACATATAGTAGACGTATATTGTACATATAGTAGATTTTATTGTACATATTTTATTATACATATGCTACTTTTTCGTTTTTAATCCATTATTGAAACTGTCCGTATCAGCGTTGGGCAACCTTTCACTTATCATGAGCCAATTTCTTTGACAGGCGAGATCAAATCATTATGTTCACAGGTAGAGTTCTAAAATATGAATCCGGGTAGTCTTTAGTTTAGAGCAGTATGGCGGGAAGGAGTAACGTGTGACCATGAAATTGAAATAGTTGTTCAGGGGAATACTAAAATAATTTTTTCGGATGTTTGGTAGGGCATCAGGGATGGTTCGATTTTTGATGGCAATGTATTTTGGATTTTAAAAATGCTCCTTTTTTAAGCAACATTATAAATTATACGAAATATACTGTTTCTGGTCACGAAATTAATTTGTCTTCAATCTGTATCAAAACGATACTTCGTCAGAAGGATACGAAGCGCCACTTAAAATCATCCAGTGCGCTAGGTTTGGCACATGCACCATGATTTGGAGACACCCTAGTCTATATGGTACAGAACTATGAGAAGTATTATTTTCAGCATTAGTGTATTTTCCTTCTGTCCTTCCACTATATTATTTCCAACGAAATAAATGTCAGTAGAGTTTCTTAAATATGTAATCCATGACAAAATTTTAAATTTAGACGTGTTTAATCTTGAAAAATTAATTTTTGGAAGTTTTATCTGTTATGAATCTAATATTAATTTTATTTATGAATTTAAAAAAACGAAACACTGCATATTAGCAGGAATATTTGTAAATAAAAGAAGTGTACTTACTTTATAATATCAATCGGAAAGCTCCAGAAAATTTCAGCTAATGCTAGCTTTTATCTTTTCCTATAAGTCTCATTAACTCTCTAAATTTTCTTGCGAATTTAAAACTGGAGATTTAAAAAATACTTTTTAATGTATTTAGAGTTGAAATACTATCGGTAAGCAAATGAATCATTTTATTTGTGTGGTTAATGTATCCTTAAATTATATTCCTCTAATCAAACTAATAAAAAATCATGAATATTCATAAATAGTTTACATTTAAATAATAATACTCATAAATAGTTACCTTTTTCTGAAATCAAAACGTTTTTAAATCACATCAATTCATATTTTCCTAACGTAAGAAACATGACAAGTAAATTTTACTTCTAAAAAGGAATTTTTACTGCTGAATATAACAAGAATACAATAATAAACTACTTTGCTTAATCAAATTAATTTATCTGTTATCTTTTCATAAAAGACAAACAACAAAACAAACAAAAAGTGTTTAAAAAACATCGGTATTAACATATAAATTACTTTTTTTCAAATAAAAAAGAATGTTCTGAGAGTAACTTCACATCAGCACACATCTGTGCAAGTTAAGTTATTTGAATAAATGTAACCATAACAAAAAAGTGCTGCCACACCAATCTGCTTATTCAAGTTAATTTATCTGTCAACTTTTCACCTATGACATTTTTTCCGGACTATCAAATTCTATCCATGTATAACATTTTCCAACTGCTGGTTAAGAGATCTATTGACTTGTCACCCATGTCCTTATACACGTAGGTCAGAGCGGTCTGTTAACTTATAAATGGATACGCTGGGAATTAATTTTGAGGAAATGACCGTGGGTCGAATTTTTATAATGGAAGCTGAGTGGAATGTTAAGAAAGCTGCGATGAATCTGATATCGCGCGGTTTATCACGTGAGCTCGGTAAATCATTTTTTTAATTTAATAGAATAATGAAGAAATTTAGGGAACGGGGAACGAAAACGGAAGCGTATTGAACGGAAATGGGACGTTTCGCTCGACAAAGAAGGGCGAGGTGCTGTAGGAGCATACGCGGGCGCCGAATTGCTTATTGTTTGCACTAGGGCAATGCGATTTGCACCACAAGATTCCTCTTCTTTTGTCATAATTTATGTATGTTATAATTCCATGGACTGCTTTCGCTTTGTGAATACACTTTTTTAACCCTAAAATGCGTGTGTGCTGAAGATCACGTGTTAAATATTAATTATCATTTAATTTGTGTTTCTTTGATGTATTCTATCCGAAATCAAGAATTCTTAAGTACGTTTCTGTTCTCATTTTTCTGTAACTTCGGCTTTTAATCTGTATATTCGCTTTTTCCCGTATGCATTATTCTTATTTGTTTGTTTTTCTAATGAGACCTTTGGAGCCATTCTGGGCTAAAAATAGATTACATTACGTCTGTTTGCAATAGCAAAGAATTTTTCCTTTCCCCTCTTTGACATCCTGCTGGCACAAGTTTTTTTTTTCTCCCTCCTACGGCATCTTTAAAATTATTTTCTCGCGATTACGTCATTTTAATTTTATTGTATTAAGTTTTAGAGTTGCTCTGGGATTGGCGTTATTTTTCTCAGCCAAGTTCTTGTTCTTGCCAATGTGTAATTCTGTGATGGCATAGTTTTTAAATTCCTCCATCTTATTATAATTCTCCTTATGGGACGTATCTTTATTTCGCTGAGCCACCACCAGCCGTTGTAATAAGTTTATACTTCAATAGTTTCTTTTAAATAAAACAGTTTTAAGTATTCAGTGTCATTTACTTAGATTGCAACTAGGTATATCGAACCTGATTTAATTCGTCATAACGCAGTTTAATAATTATAAAACAACTGAACCAAATATCCTCTTCACAGCATGATTTTTTAAAATGGGCTGAAAATAAAATTGTAACTTTATTTAATCTATTACTAAGAAAAATATTTTAAAAAAATTCAGAATGTAGTTTCCCAGAAAAAATATGAAAAATGTTCAAATTTGAAAAATTAGAATGTCCACCTCATAGCTCTTATAAAGCAAAAGTCATATTGCCTAATTTTACTTTATTTAGTCCTACTCTACTATTTTTTGATAGTTTTGTATGTATTTTTGCTTAGCAATAAAATTTAAAAGCAATCAAAAATTTGGGCAAAAATTTATCAGAGAACTGGATACACAAGCAATGAATTCATGCTTATTTGCACAAAAAATACTGTAGCCATACATCTTTAAAAACTGAAATTATTTTTATAATGCTCTTATATTTATTTTAAATGCACATTTTTGGTAAAAACTACAAAATTTTCTTTTTATTAAAGAAAATTTATCCTCTGTCATTTATCCTCTGAGCGAGAGCTCAAAAGAGTTAAAATAATTAAAAAAGTGAATTAATATTTTTTCATTTTTATTGGCTCTTCTTTTACATTTTTAAGAGTAATTTTCAGTCATATTTTTATTTTGTTTACATCTACTATTGTTTAAAAAACAAGGGGCGGCGTACACTTGCAGCATGTTTTCATAGGTACTTGGAAAATGCATACACCGACTGTGTACTTAATATTTTAGAAATGTCTTTTTCAAAAACATTCATTAACACCACCTGGCGTTGCATTTAACCTAATTTGGTATGTATAATCAAAATTATGTTTTTAAGCATTTTAACGCTAGAGTTTTCTCGCCACATAAAAAGTTAGTAGATCAAAAACTATGAGATGTAATTAAGTTCTGCAAAAGTCTTAGAAAGCTATCAAAAAGTTCTATAGGCTCTGTCCCCTATGCATTTATATTGTAACTGGGGATAGAGGCAGAAAATGTACATACCCCACGAGATGGGGCAAATTCATATAACACCGGTCAACACGATTTTTTAATCTGACTTCTATATGTTAAATTTTAGTTTCTCCTACGCCCAAAATAAGGAAAATAACTTTTTTTAAATGAAAGTTTGCTTTTATAAAAAATTAAAGGTATTTTTCAATTTTTTTTGCAAAAATCACTGATTTTTATAATTTTTTTTTCTATAATTCTACTCTAAATTATGATCAGAAAAATTTTTGCTGGATATAAAAACCTTTTTTATTCAAGATTTGTGATAAACAATAACATATAAATGTAAAATAGTAAGAAATTAATGTCTAAAGGTGAATATTTTTTGTATTTCTTTTATGTTCGTATGAAAAAATAATGATACAAACAAATAATAATATTACAAATAATACTACAAATAATACTACAAGCAATACTACAGAGTTACAAATAAGAATACAGTTTACTTTCGGATTAATCAAAGAGCTGTCATCTTTTGTTTATGAAATAAATTAAAATATACTTATCGACGTACATCAGATAAAGACAAACTTGAAGAACTAAAAATGAAAATTTAAGTGTTTTTCAATGTCTAGAATCAGAATTTAAGCATGAGAACAGAACTCCCACCCCAAATTTTTTTTTTGTTGACCGGTGTAATCAGTGGAGAAAACTGAACACTTTTTTGAACATGAAAAATTGATTGTTTTTATGAAAATTTCATGTTCGATTATCCTTTAAATTGCATGATAAAAATATTAAGTTTATATCATGAAAAATGATGTGCTCAGACTTGGTCAAAGTTGCACTATCGACTTCACGTAGCGCACTTAAGCCACCTCTCCCTTGTTTTAAGATGCAATACACATTTGCATAAGTCATGGTTTGGTTTTCATTTGTCTTTCTTGGATCGTTGGGTTAAATTTTGCATTTTGAAAAAGGACTCAATAGCATTAATAAAAATTCATTGCTATTTTATGTAAACTATATTTCCATTCTCTGAAAAATTGTATTAAAAGTTAATCCTTTTCTTATTTTGTCTTATTGCGTGTATGTTAATTAGGAATGTATTAAGATATAATTAATATATTTTGATATTCTTAGTATGCTATAACTTCTATAAATGCAAGTGAAAACGAGAACCAAAAAGTAGGGATAATGCTGAAAAATTTAAAGTAATTAAAAGTAGCGTTTTCACTGAACATACTGAACCGCATACTTCTTTTGTATTTATAGTCTGATTACTTCAGACAAAATTTTACCGAATTCAGTGGCCCCACATGCACTTTCAGGTGTGTGTCGTCTCTTGCCCATAGTGCATCCAAACATAAATTGAAAGGATTAACCTCCATGATTTTATATTAAGTTTCCTGCAATGGGGTACATTCCCAGCTGATCAGAATCTCAAGAATCGTGTGAAATACGTCTGCCTAGATATATTCTTCGCAACGAAATTTACTCACTATTTTAATGACCTCATCGAAATCGTATTCTGCATGAAACGGGAGGGGTGCATGTGTCTTGAACAGCAATGGTTTAAAAGCGTTTTAATAAATTTTGAATATTCAATTAACATTCACGACACGTTTAAAATTTATCTCATTGCTTGAAAACGCGTAAAAGATTTACATAGCATAATGATATTTTTAGCGCACGAATATCTCACAAAATTACTATGCATGAAAGTGATAATAAGGTATTGTGTATTTTTTCCTTTACAGAAATCACAGACTATTTTTATAAGAGGAACAGTAAATATTTCAGCTCAAAAACGTACTATGCGCTTTTATCTTTACTTATTTTAGCTATCCCTTCCTGTGTTTCATACATCAGCTGGACTGTGTCCAAAAATGTATACATTAGTATTTTTGTCGTGAAAAATCCATTGAAAAAGTATATGTCACCGGAATAAATACACCGTAATGATTTTGTGCACCACACCCCCTTTTCATTATACGTACATTAAAAAAAAAGTGTTTTTCTTTTTTTATAGATCTGATATGCGGTGAAAGGAAATGATAAATTCTTTTGAGTTTCAAATGGTCGATATAAAATTATATATATATATATATATATATATATATATATTATAAAACAGTAGGCGTACTCAGGTGTATGAGATAGTCTGCTGCTTCTTAAAACAAAAATCTTAATATTGACCTACATGTTTTTAACAAATAATTATATTTATTTTTAACTAGCCACCTTCGGCGACCAGTTTTGGCCGTCGACAGCCGCATCTTGGCCAAATTCAAAATTACAGTTAGCAGCCGCCTTCGGTAACCATCCGGTCTGCCAATGGGCTGCTTCGAGACCGAAATGTGCAACCTACGGCTCCCGGGCCGCTTTGCGACCGGTCTGTGCGCCCTATGGATCGTTTTTACACTCTATGGTGAGCGGTCGTCTTCGGCAACTATCTGGCTCGCCGACGGCCGCTTCGCGACCAAAATGAGCAATCTACGGCACACGGGCCGCTTTGCGACCGAAGGGGGGGGGTCTCCCTCTTCCTCAACAGCCCGTTTCTCTTTCTAGTAAAATAAATTTAATAATGCAAGCAAATACTCCAATGATGGGGCGGCTCTGCCCCCCTGAACTGAAGTGATAAAGAAAAAAAAACAGAAGGGTGTTTATTTTTTTTTTCGGACCTCCACCCACACACTCTCCGGAGAAAAGAATCATTCCCCCTCTGGTTCTTCATTTTGATGTCACGTGATGCTAATCGAAAAATCCCTTCATCTGTCTTCGGAAGTTTCAAATTATTTTCGCACGGGTTTTACTAATTAATTTTTGATAAAAAAATAATTAGTAAAACCCGTGCTGAACGAAAATAAAAGAAATTATCCTAGACGCTTGATTTTTTTTAAACGAAAGCTGAGCAGTTTGTCCGTAACAGTATATTTTTTTTAGTCGAAATATTCCATGGATTTTTAGATGCGAGCTGAGATAGGCACCTCGTTCTGAAATTCACCCGAATTTGCCGGAGAAAAGGGTTGTCGATTTTTATTTATCATGAATCGGGAAATGCAGCTAATTCAAAAATGAAGGTCTCTTTAGAAAGAAAACTCCTCTTTCTGATCGTGCAATTATTTTTTCTTTCGGACGATCGGAAGCCTTCTTTTTCGGAGGGCAAAGACAGAAAACGGTCGAAAATAATTCAAAAATTAAAAAAAAGTACGCCCGAGGTGCAAACTCTGGGATGCTCGGGAACCCCCCTGCAGAGTTTGGCGCAATTCGGTCGGATAGTTAGTCCGCTACGCGAACGACAGACAAACACACACACAGACAGACAGACGGACACTCTCTTTTATTATATGTATAGATTTTTAATAAATGGTTGTTTGTTGCATACCTAAAGAGTACACTGAGTAAAGTGATAGGATCGTGAATCTAAGCTGTAAGCAGAAATGCTATTCATAAAACTAATTGTATAATCTTAAGTCGCCAGTTTTAATAAAAATATCCTCTGCATGCGTAAAGAGAGCGGCAGTTATTTGTTTAAGGTAAAAGAATAAGGATTTATTACAGCAAAATTATACCTGTAGTTTTACGAAAGATTAAAATGGTTGGTTTGCCAAGTTTTGAGTTTTTGAGCAGGTAGATTGCAAAAGTTGTTGTCAAAAAAATGGTAAATAACCATAAGTAAACCTACGTTACTGAATCTCAAGGTAATTTTAACAAAAGAGACTACCTGAACTTTTTGTTAAAAAAAAGTAGAGAGTTTTTTGGCATATGTTATGCATAAAAGACTGCCACAGTAGGCTGCATAGAAAATAGCTTACAATTTACTTTTTTACCACCGATTTTATCAATAACTTTTATGTGCACAACGATAATAATATTTAGGCTCTTAACTCGAGCATACTTTTAGCAGTGACAGCGTAATCGGACTGACAGACAATTAATAAATTTTTGAACTGAAACCAAACACAAAAATAAAACCTTTTTTTTTGGTTTGGAAATTCCATTTACAATTATCTCTGCATAAAATGAAATTTTTATAGAAAGAACAAGACACGTATAAAAATAAAACTTTTCGGAAACAGCTACTCAAATACATGAATACAAATAAATGAAATACGCATGGAATATGCGTAACTATATCAACTTTCCACATAATAAGTGATCGATATTCATTCTTATTCCCAAGGCGTGCTTCTACGGTTCCTTCCGGGCAGAGGGTTATTCGCAGGTAATAGCTGTAAACATCGTCAAAAACCGTAATGAGTTACGCAGATTTTGCACGTCATATTCAAAGCATGCATAGGAAGCACATTGTAGTGATTTCTATTCGGATAGAAGCGTTTGAAATTACAATTTTCCACAGAATAAGAACGCGTTTGTAATAAAGTAAATTGGAACGTCGTAGGATTCTCAACAAGGTCCGCATAACGTATCGCGCATGCAATGTTGAGCTGGGCGAATTTCGTGCAGTTATCTCTACCTCAAGTTGAATTATTTTCGATGATTATTCCTCGATGGTATGTTCGAATTCGGATTTTCTCTCTTTTTTAAAGTGGTCAGCATCGTGACCTTGACCAATGTCATAGGTTCAATGAGCACGCGGAGCGAGTAATTAAGAAATACAAAAGTTCATCTATTATCTCCATTGAAAGCTGATGGCAGTAGGTTTTTCGGTGATTATTCCTTCGTGGTCAACCCGATTGATTTGATTTCAGATTTATACCTTGCGACCATTGGTACCAATAGCCATGCCAAATTTGAACTAAATCGGTCAAGCGGTTTAGGAGGAGAAGCGTTACATTGAAATGACTGAGTGTAGTGTAAGAGCGCCGTTCATGTTGCTCAGCTCAATTATTTTTAAGCATTTACAGTCAGTAATTCGAGCCTTAAAATTTAAATAGTATGGAACCGTATATTAACCCTGTAACGCGCAGTGTTCCCGCTCTGGGAACACCAACCAAACTCTGATAATTGCTGTAAAATACAATACTCACGAATACCTAAAAATTAATTTAAGGATATTTTTTGAAATTCGTCCTTCAAGGAGGGTAGACTGTCCTCCACCCCTTTCTTCACATATATCTTTTGAAAAAAATAACTCGGCTTTTCGAGCCTCGTCAGGGTTAGACCCCCCAGAATCCCTCAATTTTGTAAGTTTCATTATTGCCATATCAAAACGATATTAATTGACTATGTCTTTTTATGTCTCATCTTTCGTGTATTTTGCCTGGTAACCCTATGGTTGAAATTCTTATGATTGTATGATAGGTTACAATGTAACCTATTTATATCTTGTCACGCGTGCCATTAGTTCGCCACCCCTGTTCTAGAACAATCTAGAACATCTTGTAGCATTCTTAAACATTTTTAGAACATTTTATAACACATAGCATTACAAATAACAAAATGCTAAAACTCCATCCCCAATTGCTTCGTAGACTTCGCAAGTTTCTGAAATTTACTTGCACGGCAAAACTTCATTTCGGCCCTTTGAAGCGCAACCATTTGCCAATGCTGGAATAGGGCAACCGTTGCCATCGCTCGATTTAATTACCGAGCATACCAGCTCAATTTAACTACCGGTCGATGGAATCGTTCATCGTTGGCTGTGCGTGCACAGCCAGCTGTGTCAAAAAATGGTCTCTGTCTGTCCAAATTTGAAATTCCCAGTTATATAATATGTGTTGTCACAATGAAAATAAAAAGAATTTGTTGAGTGTTTGGTTTAGTTTGGTTTAAATGTTCTTGAGGTTTCGTTCCAATGATCCTTTATAAGACAGACACAATAGACGAATATCAAGATTTTTACTACCAGTGATTGTCTCAGTTGTCCAGCCCCAGCTACAGCCAGCTGTGTCAAAAAATGTTCTCTCGGCCGCCACCTTGCTGGTAGTTAAATCGAGCGATGGCAACGTCAGCCCTCTTTTCAGCAATGGGCAGTCTGTCCAGTTGTTCTATATCAATGTATTTCCATCGTATTCTTCCAGTTCTCAGCAGATGCCACTGCTGTTAAGAATAATCCTGACAACTTTACAAATAATCGGCAATTTTTACAGGAAAGGATGTGCTAAAAAGTAAAGGATTTTTGTGTAACTGTAACACCCTCAAGCATTTTTATATCAATCAAATATATTCTTCGTGACAGACAACAGTCAAAACGTCAGAGTTTTGTGATCTCACGGCGAGGACACCGCTCATTAGAGGGTTAATTTTTACTTACAAGACAAAACATCATTAGATAACAACAGCAACGAAAAAATAATTTAAAACGCATGTTAAGTATGATTAATTCTTTTAATTATTATGTTTATCATTTTTCATAACTGATTTTTTGAAATCATTAATCAATGATTTTATCATAATTTGATCAAAATGATTAATGTAACAATCATTTTTTTTAAGCGAACTAGAATTTTCCAAATGTTTTTATCCGTAAAAAAAGTTCAAATTAAGAGTTTTTCCCGTATCTGGAATTACTGAACAACTATCTTAATAAAACAAAGTGTTCCATGGAGATTTCGTGTTACTCAAGGAATGAGCTTTAATTAACGAGCTAATCTGTATGGGAGAGCTAAAATCATCGATTCTTTCTGTTTGGTTTCCAATTCTCTCAAAACAGAAAAAAATAATGAAAAACAGCAGAAAGGAATTTGTTCGAAGCAAAAAATAATTGAAATAGATACTGAATTGATAATTTAGTTAGCTTATTTCTTTTAGTTATTTAAGTCCTTGGTAAATGATACAGCTTTTTGTAAGCACATTTGTTTCTTGTACATATTCCACTTGCATTTTTTAGTTAATACTTGATAAAAATTTATGTGCATGATACAGTTATTACTCTATATTTAATTATTTTCATATGAAATAGTTGATACCCTATTGTTAGTTCTATTCATATGATACAGTTTTATTAGTTTATATTTGATTGTTTTGTGTGAAATATATATTTTTATTTTGTTTCTTTAAATTCTGTTATTGATTGATGTCGAAATCTTTTATATCACGAGGGCTGATTTTTTAATATATTTTGAGGCGTGAGGGGGCGGGTAGTATTTCATGTGATAAATATTTTATCACTTCTCGTCAAATGAGCAAGTCCAGACGGACAACTGAATGGATAGATTTTACGTTAAACATCAACTGCAAACAGTTTCCAGTATAAAAGTGGTTAGTTTTTCATATGTTAAAGCATAAAAAATACTGCTATGCCGTACATAAATTATAACACATGTTATGTGACGTTTATAAAACATACAGTGGAGTCTTGACTTAACCCTTTAACGCGCAGTGTTCCCGCTCTGGGAACACCAAACTCTGATGTTTTGACTGTTGCCAGTCACGAAGAATAGATTTGATTTCTATAAAAATAGTTGCGGGTGACATAGTTCCACGAGAATCCTTTACTTTTTAGCACGTCATTTCCCGTAAAAAATCTGTGACGATTATTTTTAACAGCACTGACATCTGCTGAAAAATGGAAGAATGCGAGAACAGCTGGATAGATTGCCTTTTTTTCAGCATTGGGAAAGGGTTGCGACTCAAAGGTCTAAGGAGAAAACTTGTGTAAAGTAACGTAAATGTTTAAATAAAACTTTTGGCTCTTTGCTATCATGTTTTACACTATGGTTTGCATTATAAACATATTTTAAACCTAATTTAAACCCACAATGAATAATTAAAAAATAGAATTTATAAAAAGTGTCCAAAGGATCATTGTACTCTCACCACAGGACAAAATGATTCTTCACTTGAAAATAATTGAAGGGTCCACGGGAAGAACGATGAGAGTCCACTTTTCGACAATGTTGAGGTTTCTACTGCATTCTGTTGTTCATTAGTGGCACTATTAATATCCTTAATCCATAAGGGGAAGAACGATGAGAATCCACTGAAAAGATAGCCCAACGATACAGTTCACTGGGGAAGAACGATGAGAATCCACTGAAAAGATAGCCCAAAGATATGGTTTACTGGGGAAGAACGATGAAAGTCCCGTGCGCCTTTTGATTTTTGGAGGTATGTATTGGAGGAGCTGTATTGGACTCTCTCGTTCTTCCCGTGGACCCTTCAATTCTAAATTGTTTTTATCGACAAAATAAAAGATATAAAAGTAATTAAGACTATACATAATGAAATAAAATAAGTTTTACAATCGAGTACTATGCTTAATTTCTTTTATGAAAATTTTAAAATAAAAAAGTGTCACAAACAAATAAAATATGTCTTTTTCTAGAAGTGCGCGATTCAGTTTTCTTTGGTAACTGTTCGATTTCAGGTGGACTAAAAGTAAGGTGACCAAACGTCCCCATTTTCAGGACTTTTTCAAATTGTCCCCTGAATGTAAAAATGGAACTGGGGACAATTTTTAATTATTGCATTGTTTTTCAATTAAATTACTGTTAATTATTGCATTAATTATAAATGTCCCCAGTTTTGTTTTCAGAATCGGGGACATGTCCCCGATTCTGACTTCAAAATCTGGTCACCTTAACTAAAAGAGAATGACTTGGAAGAGTCACTGAGAGCGGTTGAAGGTCTGTCATGATGGTCAGGTCCCGATACTGAATTTTCTTCAGCCGACGGTTCATTTTACCCGGCACAATAGCGGCCCATTTAAGATCAGATTATTGGATGACGCCGAGAAACATAACAAACTTAACAAATGTGATTCCCATCTAAAAGCATATTTCATTCAGTAAACCCAGCTACGTTGCAATACGTTAAAGACTGTATATCTAAATTAATAGGAAAGGACTTACTTTATAACAGATGTTATAAAACCCAATTTTTCGAAATGTTCTATTTACACGTATAATACTGTGATAGCTTGAATACCGCCATAGTTTCTTTCTCACTTGGCACAACTAGTTTATGTGTTCCCCTGTAGATAGCGCTACCTGAATAAATTAACAAACCGTATGTAGATCGGTTTACCGGCTAGGATCACTTTAGGCCAGGGACGCACACAGGATTTTTGGCTGGGGGGGGGGCTCCAACTTTTAGGGATCTTCCAGATTTTCAAAAATTAGTGATGATATAGCTCATTTTCATTAGATGGAATTCATCAAAACTCGTCCCATTCAGTTCCCTAAGAATACACTACACAGTACAATAGGAAGGAAAGTAATAGTTGTTCCGTTTTGAGAACAAGATGAGTTTTATGTTCGCCTTCAGTTCGTGTTTGAAAGTTGAGGAAAACGAGAATTTTTTTTTTTATTTATTTATTAGAACTGAAACTATTGCTACATTTTTTTTGGAATTGTTTTATTTACTATATATATAGGATAATAATCAGCAGAAAAAAAATATATCAAAGCCGGTAGGGGTTGGGGGGGCGGACCCCCAGGAACCCCCCTTGTGTGCGCCACTGGTTTATACCATCTTCCTCTAAATCTGGTTTTAAGAAATTTGCATCTTCTAAAAAAACACTCAAAAAGAACAAAATAAAAAACACACACGTACACTCATCCCCAAAAAAAAGAAATACAAAAGAACGAAAGGTCCATGAAAATTATTTTTTGAATTGTAATGTGTGTTTTAGAAAACATAAACAAGATCATGTTGGAAATGTAAATTAAATCAAATTAATTGATTTTGGTTTTACTGGCTGGACTCTGCCAGTTGTCATCCTCTTATAACCCCAAAAGTAGTATGACAAATACTTCAGAATATATGCGACTTTGTAAAGCTTTTTAAAATTATATTTTTAAAAAGTTTAAATGCGTTTTAATGATAATCGGAAAACTGATAAATGAAATTCAGTTTCTGGTAATCATAAAAACTTAAAAGCATTTCAACTTCGTTTACTTAAATTAGCAGTGAAGGTACGAAGCACTGTAAAGTTGAAATGTCATTAAAATGTATTTGCATCATCCAGTTTTTCTGCAGTGTAGTTATAGCTAGACGCTTTCTACTCTACATCTCTTTGTTGAAATTACTTTTACTTTACGCATAATGGATTATTAAAAATTCAGCCTCTATAATACTCTATGCATATTTTGGTGCTGGAGCGCATATTACTTTCAGTAAAAATGTTTCTTCCTTAACCTCTTTTTCAAACACAAATCTCTCTTTATTTCGTATGGAGGAAAGTTACTAAAAGCTCAAAGGTTTTCTTTTAAAAAATCTGTGTAGCTTACGAAGAATTGGAGAAAAAACAAAAAACATTATGCGGTGCGTTAAAATGGGGGTATCTATTCAAAACACCCTACATCCTCTTATAAATTGTAATTATATGAGAGTGCAAAAATCTTACTCATTATTACAAAGTATTTTGATAATTAGATCACATTGAACAAATATTTAAAATGTGCAGTTAAGTTTTTTAAAAACTTTTTCTAGCAGTTCCAAAAGCTCTGTAGATTTATCACAGGTAAGACCACATAGTATAGCTCGCGAATTTTTTTTTAGATTTTTTAGCATATTTTTTGTATGAGTCATGTCATTTTAGCTCTTTTTATTAAGGCGTAGACTTATGTGATATATATATATATATATATATATATATATATATATAGATATATATATATATATATATATAGTAAAAGGCTTAACATAATTATATTTTGTGAAAATTGCTTAGCTAGAAATACATCTTTGAAAAAAAATGAGCAAAATTTACAGAAAATAAATGGATTAAAAGACTATAGCTGCTGTTTCAAATGCAGTTGATGTACTAGTTAGTGAAGTTTGTGGAAGTAGGTATAACGATAGTATGTTTTGCAGTCATTAGCAAGTGACACGCTTTCTCATGTATTTCTTTACTGGTATCGAGAAATTTTTGCATAGCTTTTTAAAAGAAGCATAATAGTAAGTCTAAAACAACGGGACATTTAGACACCAAATAATGTGAATTCAGCCATATTGTGCTTTTTCCTGTCATTATTCTGAGTATAGTTGACTTATTGTGAGAGGTATTCCAACTCTCAGATTTTCTTTACATTTTAGAAGTAAATTTTTTAATGAATCGAAATTTGTATTGCTATCCTTTAAGATTTGAATAAACAATGATGACTATTTAAAATTTGAATTACATTAACATTTCATTAACGCACACACTTTTTTAGCCTTTATACATGCGAAATCAAGGAAAAGAAATTTTTTTACAGTTGAAAAGAAACTTGGGAGAAAAACATACTGTTACAAAGTTGTAATGTTGTTTCCCGGATTAATGTGTGTTGCTGAATGGATACTTGTACAAGCATTCTTGCAAGCAGGACCCTTGCTAAAGGGGGATATGAGTGGTCTCCCCTAACACTCGCAAAATTCTATTAAAATTCGCAAAATTAGATACCGAGTTGGCAAAATTGGTGAAAAAATCTTAACGAAAACAATAATTTACTTTCTGCTTCTGTTACACTTGGTAAAATTACTTAAATCCAGTTGACAAAAGTTAGTAATAAAGTAGATAAAATCAGTAAGTTGGTAAAATCCGATATTTGACTTGGCAGTTTATCGACATCTCCCCGACAAAAAAATTTAGCAATGGCTCTGCTTGCAAGAGAAGTGAGTATGTAACCCTTTGATCTTAGAGACGTGTATGTTGACTTGGCGACGTTTTTGTCAACTTTGGTGAGCAAAATAAAGCTCCTGAAAATACTGGAATTTTGGCTGTATCTAATATTTGGAAAGACGTTACGAGAAAATTCAAGAAACATGACGTCCACACTATATGATGTCACGTCCTGCTAGGTAATATTTAAATAAGGAGTCTCTCTCGCTATGAATGAGTTATAAACAGACTGATGATACATCAAGCAGAGCTATACGATCCACATATTGCTATGATCCCTACTAGCAATTTTGCCCGGGCCATCATCGGCTGGCTACGTGGCCGATGGTAGCCCGAGCAAAATTGCTAGTAGGGATATCTCATGATTTGCTGCTTCATGTGCTATAAAGTCTGTATTTCTTGTGAGATATTAGCGCTTCGATTAGTCGAATAAAGTGTTATGTATGCTTTATGAGCTTGGACTACTTTAACCCTTTGAGGCGCAACCCTTTCCCAATGCTGAAAAAAGGGCAGCCGTTGCCATCGCTCGACTTAACTACCAGCAATATGGCGGACGATCGAAACGTTCATCGCGTGCCACAGATCTAGAGACCTTTTTTTGACGACAGCTGGCTTTGCAGCACAGCCAGCTGTCGTCAAAAAAGAGTCTTTAGATCTGTGGCACGCGATGAACGTTTCGATCGTCCGCCATCTTGCTGGTAGTTAAGTAGAGCGATGGCAACGGCTACCCTTTTTTCAGCATTGGGCAATCTATCCGCCTGTTCTCGCATTCTTCCATTTTTCAGCAGATGCCAGTGCTGTTAAAAATAATCGTGTCAATTTTTTTTTACGGGAAATGACGCTAAAAAGTGAAGGATTCTCGTGGAGCTGTGTCACCCGCTACTATATATATATAAATCAAATCTATTCTTTGTGACTGGCAACAGTCAAAACTTCAGAGTTTGGTGTTCCCAGAGCGGGAACACTGCGCCTTAAAGGGTTAACGCACATCCACTTTGTGATTTTTGTAGCAATGCATAACGACTCTTTAAGTAAGTACGACTGAGCATTTAACTAACTTTTCAAATTTCTATTACATTTAACACAATTCTTCTAAAATCTACGCCCTTCTATGTCTTCAAACATTTAACTAGTAATATTTGTTTCTCGGAAAATGGAAAACGTGAAATTCAATCTCTAACACAAGAAACCACATTTCTATGATGAAGTATATGGAATACCTCTTCTGGTAGTTTTAGAAAAGTTCTTTAACTATATCCCCTAACACAAATCTCTCTTTATTTGTTATAAAACGAAGTCATTAAGGCCTAAGATAGCACTTATGCAAATTCTAAAGCTTTGAATGGAAGCTCGGGCGAGTACGCTTTGCATAATTATGCGAAATGATAATAAATTTTCACCTAACTGCGTCTGAAGACATCTATGAGAACAAATAAGCAATGTTCGAGGAAGAGAAAATACAATTACTTTAAGAATGTAATTACTGCCGTTGGAATGGAAGTTATTCTGCTATCATAAGCAAACAGCAAGATTTGTGATATTTTCAGAATTTTTTTCTCGGTGTAACTTTTTTAAAAATAAATTAAAATATTTTTTGTTGAAAATTTACTTTAGAAATTTAAATGCACCAAATTTAGTCACATAGTATATATGTTACCGTTAAAGTATATAATGCAGTTATTTCATAGAATACCTAGTTATTCTATGAAAAACTGATCGTGTCCGTTAAAGTGTGTAATATGTAAATAATTTGACACTTTAACTAGTTATTCTATAAATTAACTAATGAGAGACAGTTAAAGTGTAAAATAAACAATTTATCTAAAATGAAATAATGACAATTATTTCATTTTAGATAACACGCTAAACAAGTTCTCTCCCTATGGCCTGGAATAGTTCATAAATGCAGTAGGGGTGGAAGGTAAATGTATTTGTCGTTGACATTTTGAGAGTATGGCGAAAAAGTATTCTCGTTGTTTTATGCTTTGGTATTTTTGCCGTCCTTCAAAAATTATTTTTATTTGAATTCGAAATTAACGTTTTTTTTCCCGCTACTTTCCATATTGTTAAACGAAACGTAAATGTACCTTATACTAAAAAGCGAGATATATGATATAGATTATTTTACACTTTAACGGGCTGCAGATCGTTATTCTATGAAATAACTAGTTAAACCATGAAATACAAGAGAGTTTTACGCTTTAACGAACATGATCAGTTATTTCATGGAATAACTAGGTATTCTATAAAATAACGGATTTCATACTTTAACGGTAACATATATATATTTATATCAACCTGTGATTTTTGAATACGAAATCAACACTCTAAAGAAACAGTCGATTACTAGGAATTAAGTCTTCCGTAAATTTTCTTAGCATTATTACTAATGAAAGTCAGGTATGTCAAGATAAGTGTACTAGTCTATTCTCGACTGTCTATCGTAATAATACTAAAAAGATTCATGGAAGCTTTGATTCCTAGAGATTTCTTGCTATTTTTCTCAAAGTGAATATTTATAGCGCTTAATGAAATTTATGAAATTCAAGAAATCGAAAAAGAATTGCAATTTATGAGTACTAAAGTTATGAATTTTTGCTACTCGCCGCGAGTTTTTGAGTGAATCTGATGAAGACGCTTCATAACTTCCTTGCTTACTCGAAAATAGAAAAATCGGTTAAAGGGACAAGGGACGTTCAATATTCAAAATTATCAATTTTGAATTTTTACTTGTAATCATATGTAAAGTTGTTTAACACAAAATCATAGTTGTCTAGCATAATAGTTTGCATCTATATTGGAACTAAAAAATAAAAAAATAACTTTTTTTAAAAAAAAATACACCTTTTATTTTTTATTTAAAATATCCCATGCGCATTCCAAATTAATAAAAAACTTTGATTTTTTAAATATACACTTGCAATATATGTATGAACATATCTGTGCATTCATTTTTATATGTGACAAGGGTAAGCCTCATAGAAAAAATAAATTCATATAAGATGTAGCTATTTTTTTCAAATTTCCATCCTATTGTTACATTTAAATTCCTATATCTCTATTAAATAACCTTTGTTTGAAAATTTAATGCACAATTATGTTCATATATGCATTACAAGTGTACAATAAAAAAATTACAGCTTTTTATTAATTTGGAATGCGCATGGGATATTTTGAAAAAAATATTGAATGCGCATTTCCCCCCCCCCAAAGATATTAATATATATTTTTTAAAAAGACTTTATTTTTAGTATTAATGTAAACCTTTGTTTACAACGGTTTGTACAAGGTCTAAACCTTTGTTTTAAACAACTGTACGTATACTTTGAGGCTAAAAATTAAGAAATGACAGTTTTAAATTTTAATGTTCCTTGTCCCCCTAGGCAATAAGAACTCTATAGGAATAAAGGCATACTTTTATTTTCCTTGTATTATTATGAAAGAAATAAGAAAGTCAACTAGTCTTTAGTAATGATACTGAGAAAATTCAAGGAAGCATTGATTACTGGAGATTTCTCAGTATTAGACCGATTTTCATTAAGCGTGCATATTTTAAACATTATTTTAATGCATTATAAACTCATTTTATTTGAAAGTATATAGAGAGTTAAAAGTTCATCTTTCGTCAACTGCAAAAATACGCTCCACCATACACTTAGGAAGATTAGATCTTATATTGGAACACAACATCTTTAATCAGCAATCTTACAATTCTTATTTACATAGTTAGTTCAGAGAGAGCTTACGTTGCATTATTTTTATTTCTTGAAAAAAATATTTGTAAGTAAACTTGCGGAGTTACTATTTCGAGCTCATGAGAACAGTACAATTTGAAAATTTACTCTGATTATGACGTGCTTCTCGTGATAGAGTTTGTAACACCAATTGCTCTTCAATTGAACATATTCGTAAGTCTTCTTCAGAAGTTATGAGAAATACCTTTGAAAATCAATCTTAATATCACCTTTATATGATAAAAGTAATTAAAAACTTTAAGAACCTTATTTCAAAATATAATAAGGGTTACAGTCATTTAAATCAATAAGTATTAATGTTTCTTCGAATATTTTTAATATATTCTTTCAGTGTATTAGAAAGTAAAGCTTAAAATTGTCAAAAGAGCATTACGTACATAGCAACAAATTGCGCTTACTTTTTTCGAAAAAGCCGTTTTGAAAATCTTTTTAAATATTCAAACGTTTTCAGGCTACATTTATTTTTCGCATAACGGGAAAATACCATTTTAAAATTCGTATTACACCATGCAAACTTCTATAATACGACGTGAGATAAACAAAACGAAAAAAAAAAGTAACTTTCTCAACACAATTTTAAAACTGCAGAATCCCTTTATTTTGTTCAAACAAAGTCATTAATATTTAAGATAGCATTTATGTAAATTTAGAAACATAGAATAGAATTTTGAACTTCTGTTCTTTGCATAATTATGCAAAATGATTATAAATTTTCAACAAACTGCACTTGGAGACATCTATGTAAAAGAGTAAACATTATGTAAGCCAGAGAAATTGTTTTAAAAATAAAATTATTTTTACAAATACGACCCTCTTTCTTGTGTAATTTATTTTTGAGAACATAAGCAAACAACACAAATTGCGATATCGCAAGGCAAATAGCACAGTTAAAATAACACAATTTTCTATTTCTTATTAACTCACGTACTTTTAAAAATTTAAAGGAGATGTTCAGATGGAATGTGACATACGCGTAAGCGTATATTATCGTTTCATTTTGAATTGGAGGAAATTCATTTTACATGCTTTTAAAACTATCGAATTAATTTCTAATAATAGCAATTAACGTCAAAGGATATTGTACCATAAGACATAGCATTTGAATTTATAATTTCGAAATTATATTTTCTAATCTTATTTGTAATTTGAAAGAATAAAACGATTGAAAATAATTAATGTAAGTAAAATTAACATGATTATTTCTTTAGAGTTTTAGCTCAGGTGGAAATTATGATTTTTACTCCCTTTTTCGTACACATTACGCTTATCTGTATTGTTGGTGAATGCTTCTTAAGAATTTTCCTATTAGCATGAAATATTGTATGTTTCTTTTTATTAAATTTCACACGTTAATTATATCGAAGTGCATTTCAGATTTTATAATGCATCATTGACTCTTATTTTCGTAGAAATATTAAATGATAACATGCAAAAAGAAAACTAAAATGGAATAATTCTTAATTTAATTGTATATTTTCTTGTATATCAGCTATTTAATAAATTAGTGATTGCGAATGAAGTATTTTTGCACGCACATATTATAAAAAAAAACATAAAATAAATGTGTTTTTGCTCGTTTATTTCAGTTTTAGCAAAATTTAATCACAGTACACTGAAAAAAGAAGCACTGTGGTGTAATGGTTAGAGCACCGCGCTGCCGTCCAACAGGTCCGGGGCTCGATTCCTGGGCTGGGCAAGAGCGACTCAGCCTTTCATTCCTTGAGTGGGTCGATAAAATAAGAACCAAGCTTCCTTGGGGTCAAACACTGGGGGCTTCGCGTCAGGCCGCTCACCTGTCCGAGGCATATGCATCCGCGCCTCCTAGCCCATGGTCGCGAAGGCGCGGTTGGGTAGCGCAGACCTTGGCCCCACAGAGGAGCTGTTGCGAGAATGTTTGACTTTGATACTGAAAAAAAATGTTTTGTTGATTAAAAAAAAAATTGTTATATCAGAGCAAAATTATCCGGTTGAAATAGCGCCAACGAAAGTTTTGCTAAATTAATAAAACCATTTTCATAAAATTCTTTGGTTATTTCAAAAAAACATTTTATCTATTGAACTAAACAATTTGGTTAAAATAAACAAATGTTTTGTTAATTTAACCAAAGATATTTGTTCAAATGGTTAATTTGTTAAAATTAACAAAAATTCTTTGTTAATGTCGTGTTCACGGCTCATTTAACAAAATTATTTTGTTGATTTTAGTATGTTAGTTTTTTTTTTTTTGACCTGTCAAACCGTTTGTTGAAAATTTAAAAGATAAGACTAATTAATTTATTTATTCGAGAAAATTTACATTTTTATTTTAGTGTTTTTATTTATATGCAATTTTAATTTGAAGAAATTGAAGTTACTTTATTTTCTGCTGTTGTTTCTAACACAGACAGTCAGAATGGCTCTTGGGTTCATGATAAAATAAGTATGAATCAATAAGAAATGATACCCAATATTGCAGTTTAAATTTTAAAAAGAGGGTAAAGAAAGCTTACTTCTTAATTTTACTTTTTAATGGAGTTGCCTCTTTTTTATTGCATTTGTGGACATACATCAAATTTATAACTTATTTATAACAGTTTCAGATTTATATTTAACGCTACAAATAGAAATTTATTCTCGCAATCGATAGAGAAAATAAAAGATTTAGGCTCCCGTCTCTTTCTCCTTCCCCCGCCTTCCATAGGAAAAATCTACCTAACTGTCAAAACATGAGTTGCTTTGAACTAATCTTCATAAAAACACTAAAATAAAATGTAAATTTTAATTAATAGATAAAATAATTTGACTTACCTTTGAAACTTTCAATTAACTCACAAAAAATTCCACTTGAATAGTTTTGTATTTGATATAACCCATTCAAATGTATTTGCAGACATTGAGCAAATACTCTACTTTTGTCTAATGAACAGGGTTCGGGAAAAAAAACCTGCAACCCAGGTGACTGAAAAGTATCCCTTGATACTAGCTTTTTTCCTAGCATTAATATAATTCAATATATATTCCCTCTGAGTTTTGACAAAGAGGTTTTACTGATTTGAAAAAGTATTTTGTTAAATCAATTTGGTTGAATCAAATAAACTTTTGTCAAATCTACGAAATGAAGCTGCTAAACTCTTTAACCAAAGACGTTTTGTTAAATTCAACAAAACATTTTTGAACGTGCGTATTTATTGAATTCTAAAATGCTTCAGAAGTGTTTTAAAGGAACTGTCATGTTTTCATAAAAACTGTCCATGCTTCGAGTAATTTCAACTCTAAACTCTTAATATGACATTAATTTTTTCTTAGTTAACACGTTAATTTTTCTTCCTCTAAAATATCGTTTTTATGAAAACATAAGTCGGACTTCTTAATACTGTTTGACTGAAAACCCGATGTTTTCGAATTAAAAAAATACCTTCTTTTATTGAAACACTAATACTTACTAAATCAGAAATTACAATATTATAATAGTACAGTTTCCAAACGGTAATCCTGCTCAATTTTTACTTTATAGCAATCATATATTTTGGCAAACAAAAGTTAATAAAAAGCGATCGTAATTACTGAAAATTCAAAGCTAATCCAAAACTAAATTTGTAGAGAGCACCTCAAACATTTATACCAAAATGTAAGCTGTACCAAATCAGAAATATATGAGCGTGGTTCAGAAATAATGTTAGTCCTTTAATAATTTTTTTTCACTAAATCCAAGACATACACGAACATAAACAAGCTTTTTGATAAAATAATTTTTCAGCGTAGCCTCAACAGCAGCAAAGGATTTGTCCCATCTTTATACGACAAGTAGGACAGCTTTTTACATAATTTGACTTCAACGTAGTCTTGCAACTGTTGTAAGAGACATAAGGGGATAATTTTTACTTGACATAAAGTAAGGTATAAGTCGAACACCAGTCAATGTTTTTTCGTGGACGAATTGTAGAATATAGGGTGGGTGCATGATCGATGGTCGAAATTTTTTTTAGTTCTAGGGAAAAATAAATCACTGGTTTACCTAAAATTGTTTTCTCGTTGAAACTTTTTTTTGCAATACAAATCCACAACAGTAGAAAAAGTTTTATTTTATTGTACTTTTTGATTTTTAGCACATTTACATTTGTTTTGCTTTATTTTGTGCCATAAAATATTTGAGCATGAAAAATGAAATGCACGATTTCTATTTAAGTTTACAGTTACATGGAAATATATGAAATGAAGACTCACATAATTTATCTAGACTGAAACAAAATATTGGGTATTCTGAGTAAGCTGATAATAACAAAAACTAAAATTGTTCCAAGTTATATAAGTAGCTGCCTAAAACAATTAAATAATAATAAAAACTATTTAAACTGGTCATAGCTGGACAAGTAGTCTATATTTAAAAGAAATTCAAAATACACTGCATCCAGAAACCTCCGTTTGGAACATCAGCTTATGATGTCTGTTTGAAAGTGTCACTTCACTTAGTTTTAATACAATATATTCTACGGTAGTATAGAATGTAAAAATATAAGAAGACTTATCTTTGTTTTTGGCCCTTGTCAGGGGCAATAAAATTAGTCTGATAGAGGAATTTCCCACTTACCCGACAAAACTCTTCGCCCACTTGCCTCATTTGTTCTGGAACTGGGCCACCAAATTTTAAAAACTAATTACAAATACCATTACATTTTCAAAAGTACAAAAAGTATCTCTCTTTTATGCACTTTACAAATATGTAATTTGTTCTTTGGTTCTACATTCTAGTTGGTTCTAGTTTTCAAAGAAAAAATAATTTAATTCAAAAAGTCAAATTATGAAAAATCGAATACTTACAAATTTGCTTGTAATTTCCACAAAAATATAATTAAAACAATGTCATAATGTTTTCCAGGTGTTGCGGTATAGATATACTATAAAAGCAATATAGCAGATCGTTTATATTGGTGAAATTTAAGGTGGAGGTTCGTCCTTTTCCCCTCATGGCGCTCTTACTCACCTCCCCCTTCCAATATATCGAAACTAGTGTTGAAGAATTCAGGACCCTGGTCGGTCAGTTACTTAACGACGATGTCCTGAACTGCAACGTAGGTTTCGAAGTGACATCTTGCCAGGTGCTTCTACAACGGCGAAGAGATGGAAATGACTTGGTTCAAGACTAGGGTTGCTGAGAGGATGCCCCAATATGCTCCATTGGAATCGTTGTGGCCAACCACGCGGCATTTATTGATCATGTAGTGCAAGGAGGGGGAAATGGCGGCCCACGGGCCAAATCCGGCCCGCTGAATTGACCACTGAAGAAGTTAATTTTTATGTTAGATAACTAAATCACTCGGAAAAGGTGTTCAACAGAAGATTCGAAGATTTTAAAAAGGTAGAAGGTAACTTACAAACATTTTCTTCATCATTTGCTGTAAATTACGAGGAGATTCAGGCCAAACTTCAAGTTATTGAACTAGAACGCAACGATTCTATAAAGTAGCTGTTTGAACAATTTATCAAAGCTTGATTTCTACAAAAGTTTACCGTAGTCTCAATTGCCCAATTTGATAAAACACGCTGAGAAAATTATCTCGATGTTTAGGTCTTCATATATGTGCGAACATATGTGTTTTCCAACAATGAATCCCCGTAAAAAGCAAATTGAGGAATTAGTTTTACGAATTACTTCTAGTAACTTGGAGCCAAATTTCAACAAGATGATTGAAGAACAGTCAAAATTTCATTTCATTTCTCACACGGGGCCCAGTACGTCCAAACAATAAATTAAAAAATAAATCTATTTGTCCCGCCTAAATATTTTAATTATTTTACATGGTCCCTTCCCTAAATCTTTTTCCCCATCCCTGATCTAGTGGCATTTCATCTGCATGAATATCTGCTGAAGAGCCATTTTATGGTGTTAGCGATCACAAAGGCAAACGAATTCATGGATCTGATCTGATCCAGATCAGAGAAATTAGAAAGAAGAAGACATGTTATACTTAGAGAGGGAATTTCATTCGCAAGGCAAATACATGCATCCGTGAGAGCTCTTGTTACCTCATTTTTTGAACTCCCTACTCAGATAAATGAAGTTTTATACATGAAAGAGTTATAAATATGCTATATAAGATTTGTAGTCAACGCTTATAATAATATTATCTTTCATTATAATTATTATAAAAAACAACAAATATTTTTTTTTTTTAACAACGGAATTTACCGTCGTCCCATAATACATTTCTTTGGAGGCATTCTCATTTCATCACGAGAGTGATTTAATTGGATATAACCGATATCTGATCTTCCGAAAACACTCTCTAATTATGGTGATACGGTTCAGTGATAATTCAGTTTAGTGTATACGACCGTTTTCGAATTATCGCTGGTGTCCCTTCCGACATCTCCACAGAGCTGTGGACACGCACAGGTGAATCGGCTAATTTACACCCTGACCCTTTACGTCGAAGACTGTCCATTTGAATTGCAAATTAGCGTAATGAATTGGAGAAAATGGCAAGGCAAAAGCTACTTTAGACTATTTCCAGGGAACTGACACGCAATGACCCCCAATTCAATAAATCATTTGGTTTTAATGATTTGGTGGATGGGTGAGCATGTGATTAAGAAACATTATACATACAAATGTGTGTTACTTGATGCTTTTACTTTTTTTGAGGTCCACAAAGTGCAGTGATAAATGTTAATTTTAATTCGTTATCTCTCTATACAAGTACATATGATGGTTTAACTAACTGTATCTTTTAATACTATATCTACTGATTTTCGTAAATGGAAAAAGCTATGTAGTCGGCATGCAATTATTGCCTGTCTAATTATCGGTCAGCTAGAATATTTGTATTAATAATAGATACGAATTAAAATCCCAATACTCGTGAAGTCGGGTACATTTTAATGCCTTTATTCTGCAGAATACATATCTTTTAATATTTAAACGTAACACTTCTGAACTTTGTTGAAATAATTAAATTACAAATCGTCCTGAATTTGTTCTCGCGACTTGATATTTTTGCTGTAATCGTCCTGAATTTGTTCTCGCGACTTGATATTTTTTGCTGTCTTTTTTCATTAAAATGTTTGCTTTCAAAGTATTTTCTTTCATTCCCATATTAATTTTCGGAATTCAGAGTACTTGAAAAGTATTTTGTTTCATTCCATTCGAACGTTTCTGCATCAACCGCCAAGCTAGACTACAAAAATCTTAAAAGGAATTATAACAAAAAAAAAATGTTTGAAATGAAGAATTCAGAGTTCATCTTTTACTGTCTACAATTTCCCATACACTGATTCTTTTTTAAATTCAAAGACATTATTTGTTAATTTAACAAAAATTTTGTTAAAACTAACAAAATTATTTTGTTGGAATAGCGCCAACCAAATTTCTCCTGAATCAAAATTTTTTTATGCAATTCAAGAAAACATATTTTTTACATGTATTGTCAAATTAATCTTTCCAATTGAATACATAAATATTGATTAAGAAGAAATAAGCTAACTCGTTCAATTTTTATCGTAGAAGAATACTATTTAAAATTTGTGTCACACAAAACATAGTAAATTTGAATCCGAAAATGCCCCCGGAATTTTCAAGTCAAAAAGAAACATAAGCATTTTCCCCTCAAAAATTTATAAATAACTTAGAAAAGTTAAAAGAATTCAAACGTATAAAGAGGTTATTTTATGTAGCATACTTAGAATGAAATTATCTCTGATTTTATATGTTTGAAATGCATACTTATGACAAGGTTTATACTATTTAATTATGATTCTCGTGAAAAAACGGGTTTTCTTTATAAATATTTCCGTTCCTTCCTCTTTTTAGCTTTGTCTTGAACCATTCTAATTTGAACACGCGTACTTTCATTGAACATAACCAATTTCTTATCTTCAGGAAAATACCTTCTAATTATGGTGACACGGTCGGTGATTATCAGGTTTGTATACGACCGTTTTCGAATTATCGCCTGTGTCCCTTCCGACATCTCCACTGAGCTGTGGACACGCACAGCTGAATCGGCCAATTTACACCCTGACTCCCCCTTAGGTCAAAAACTCTCCATTTGAATTGCAAATTCGCGTAATGAATTGGAGCCAATGCATGACGTAAGCTACTTTAGACGTTTTCTAGGAACTGACACGCAATGGGCCCCAATTAAATATATCATTTGCTTTTAATGAGTTAAGGGAAGGGTGAGCCCGCGAATAAGGAACAGATAGCTGTTTCTAAATAATTGTTACTTGATGCTTTCAGTTTTTCTGATGACGTCAAAGTGCAGTATTAGATTTGTTTCTTCAACTAACATTCACTGTAACTTTTATTAGTATATCTTTCAATTTTAGTATAGGAAATATGTATATACGCATATCTATATTTTGTCAACATACAGCTACCAGTCTATATATTAGTCAGCCAGTATATTTGTATTACTGATAGAAATTAACAATTGAAATGTTTTAATCTTAATGCTTGATACTTTGTGCCAAAAATTTTATATGCTTTTATGCAGATTACAATATCTAAATTTAGTATTTCTGATCTTTGTCGAAAATAACTACTTATAACATTTACCGAATATTTTCTCACGGATTTTTATTTTTAATTAATTTTGTTTGTTGAAACATCATTTCTTTTCATCACATCATTCTCTCTCTCTCTCTATTTTTAAATTAATTTTTTAGTTATTCTGTTCGTTCGTTTCGAGCTACCTCAACAGTTAGCACATACAGTACAACAGTAAGCACTACCTCAACAGTAAGCACATAATATTACATACAAAAATTAGAATTTCATCATTCAGGGTTCATCTTTTAGATTCCGAAATTCTCCACATTGTAAAACACAATCTTTTCAATTCTATACCTAAACACTGATTTAAAAACAAATAAATAAACAAATGCTAATTCCTTCAACTTTTATTGCAGAAGTTAAACTGTAGAAGTATTTCAATTTAGGGTTAAAGAGAATTAATGAAATTCGCGTTATAAAATTCATGGAAATTTCTAAGTAAAAGAAATACGCACAATGCCCCAAGACTAATTTAAAACTGATATAGCAAAGTTATAAGACTGAATCAGAGACAGATAATAAAGTGAAATTTTTATGTAGTTGTACTTAAAAATAGTTATCACTGATTTGATATGTGTGAAAAACATATTTATGATAACGTATATTCTTAAAATTATACATATTTCTTTTAAACAATTACAATTTTTTTTAACGAGTTATGTCTCTCCCTCTCTTACAGCTTTGTCTTGAAACATTCTAATTTGAACAAGCTTGGCTTGATTGAATACAACCAATATCTTATCTCCAGGAAAACAAGCTCTAATTGTGGTGACACGATCAGTGATTATCAGGTTTACATACGACCGTTTTCGAATTATCGCTGGTGTCCCTACCGACATCTCAACTGAGCTGTGGACACGCACAGCTGAATCGGCTAATTTACAGCATGACCCCTCTTAGGTCCAAAACTGCCTATTTAAATTGCAAATTCGGGTAATGAATTGGAGTAAATTCAAGGCGTAAGCTATACTTCAGACATTTTCCAGGGAATCGACACACAATGGCCCTAATTAAATAAATCATTTGGTTTTAATGGACTGGGGAATGAGATAGATTTTCAGTTAGAAACATTTGCTTGGAGTATTACTTGATCCCTTTTGTCTGTTCTCATGCCCGTTTCAGAAATAAATATTGTTTTTAATTTGCCATCTCACTATATTCATATTAAAGCATAGATTTCTTGCTTTAACCCTTTGAGGCGCAACCCTTTCCCAATGCTGAAAAAAGGGCAGCTGTTGCCATCGCTCGACTTAACTACCAGCAAGATGGCGGACGATCGAAACGTTCATTGCGTGCCACAGATCTAGAGACCCTTTATTGACGACAGCTGGCTGTGCGGCACAGCCAGCTGTCGTCAAAAAGGGTCTCTAGATCTGTAGCACGCGATGAACGTTTCGATCGTCCGCCATCTTGCTGGTAGTTAAGTCGAGCGATGGCAACGGCCGCCTTTTTTTCAGCATTGGCAATCTATCCAGCTGTTTTCGCATTCCTCCATTTTTCAGCAGATGTCAGTGCTGTTAAAAATAATCGTGACGATTTTTTTTACGGGAAATGACGTGCTAAAAAGTAAAGGATTCTCGTGGATCTGTGCCACCCGCAACTATTTTTATAGAAATCAAATCTATTCTTCGTGACTGTCAACAGTCAAAACGTCAGGGAACTGACGTTTTGACGTCAGGAAACGTCAGTCAAAACTGACGTTTTGACTGTCAACAGTCAAAACGTCAGGTTTGGTGTTCCCAGAGCGGGAACACTGCGCGTTAAAGGGTTAAATAACTGTGACTTTTAATAGTGTAGTTCTTAATTTTTGTAAATGAAAAAAGGTTTATAGTCAACATGCAGTTACTACCAGTCTTACATATCAAAGAGCCAGTATATTTTTATTAATAAAAGAAAGGGTTAGAAATCGAATACTTATAAAGCTGAATACTTTGTGACGAAAATTTCATGCCTGTATTCTGCAGATTACAGATTTTTTACATTTGAATCTGATTTAAATTCATTGCACGCTTGTGCTGTTTGCATCAGTAACTGTAACTGAAAAAAAAAAATAGCCTTGATAAATGTTTTGATTTTGGATGTTTTTTTAAAGAAATCATGCAACATTTAAACAGCTCTTTAAAGAACCAAACTATTCAATTGATAAGAAAATGAACATTTGTTTAGTACTATAGTATGTTTATAAAAGCTGAAAGCTTTCAAAAACTTTTACAGCCATAATTGTGAGATTACGCGAATATGGTAATAAATATAAAGTGATAAAATATGAGCATTTCTTTAGTACTACACTATGTGCTTTATAGTAGTGCCCCCTCAACAAAGGATAACGCCCGCATTTCTTATCATACATACAGCTTTTTTTTTCCCTTCAACAGTGAACATTCAGTCGCCTTTTCTACAAAATTATGTTATTGGTAAAGTTTGAATAAACATTTTAAATGAATAAAGATATATCATAGAGTAAAAATAAGATTAAATAAGGTTAAATAAGATGATTATTTAAAACATGCATTATCATTTGCTCTTAGTCTGTTTTTCTTGCCCCCACCCCCTTGAAAATTCTCTGAGGGGCGCTCCTTTAGGGAACGGGAATGAGCCAGCAGCGACGTTCCTCACTGGTTAGGAACCCCTGCATTACAGAAGTTAAAAGCTTTTAAATTTTTTTTATGAGCAGTAGGTGTGAGATTTCAAGAACGCGAATAAAAATATGATGATTTTTTATTTAAAATTTGAAAGAATAGTAAATATGTGGATGAACCAACGAATTGTAATGCATGTATGCACAACTCTATATGTCCCTTAGTGGTCTAGGCGCTAAACTCCGTTCCCATAAGAACACGGGAAGTGAAGCAGCACCCGGCTTGACCAGCACTTGAGAGGGTCAACTCCATCTCGTCTCGACTGCTGTGGGACCGTGTATGCTAATGAGAGCTCATGCACGTAAAATCCGTCGTGGATCCAATGTACTCCAAGTTGTAAAAAAGGTTCCTCTGGAGGTGCCGATTTCAGGGGGTTGGTCCTTCCTCTGGAATTGGTTCAAAATTAGAGGACCAGCGGGCTAAAGTCAAGCTTCCTCCCACTGGGGTCCACTAAAAATGGAAGCCCCGCCCCCCTTTGCCCATTGCCTACCTATCTGGGTGGATATGGCACGGCATAGATTTGTCAGAGGGTTTAAGAAACAGCAACTGTATATATGTATGCACATATAACAATTGAAATCATGAAAATATAAATATTCGTATAAATAACTTACTTGTGTTACAATTAGAAGTCAAGAAATCGCTTAGGTTCATATTTTACTTTTGGATACTGTACAGCTGTGTGTTACCGCATAGTTGAAGAATGTATTGCGTGTGATGATGAAATGCTGGTCATTAATCATGTGCATATTGAATAAAATACTGATAATGCATAATGTATTAAAAATGTTGAAAAGACGTATTTAACTCATTTCACCTATTAAGTTCCGTTGAATTCTTTCTTTAAGTATGTTACACGTAAAAAAATCAGAATCTTTGCATAAGTTTCAACGATTAATCATTCTGGAATCCCGAAACCTGCTATTAAGTGTATTTCTACCGCAGCATACAATCCTCTTATTCCAGTTCAGTCCACTCTTTAGCTTAAAATTTTTAACTTTAGGACCTTAACCACTGTGTTTTAATGGATTTTATTGCGTGATGCCAGTGACTGAACGTGTAAGTAGTTACGCAGTGTTTCACGAATTCCATTAGCAATTCAAAATTCATTGATTGATGGGCAGCATTAGGCACTTGGCGCTTTTTTAAGCCCATTGCATGCTTGTGCTGTTTGCATCAATAATTGTAACTAAGGAAAATAAGCCTTGATAAATTTATCGATTTTGGATGTTCTTTTGAGAAATTATGAACGATTTAAATAGCTTTTCCAAAAGACCAAATTATGCTAATGATATTTTCTTCAATAAGTATTTCTTTAGCTATATTATAGTACACTTTTTCACTTTTTTATAAACAGTTATGATGAGAGTATTATGAAACATGAAAATGGAAAATCTAAAAATAATTGCCCCACCATGACTGATTGGATAAAACACTGAACACGGTAGACGCTAAAGTGTGAGGGTCACCTGTGAGGGTCTATCGCGCGGCTGTCGATCTAGCGGTAATTTTGAGCGGTTTTCTTCAAGTGTAGCGTGAGTACTCGTTAGAACCCATTAAAGAGCCCTTCATCCAAGGCACCTCCCTAAACAAATCACCCTCGTGTGTGCATGCCTAAACAATAATTTTCATCAAAATGTGTAACATATTTGCTCGTTCTGAAAGTTCATTTCTGACATGAAGATTTTTTTCTCATAGTCGCATGAACTAAATAGGTTTACTGCTCATAAAAAATGCAGTAGCGCCATTTTTTAAGGACTATTATTTTTTTCCGAGTATTTAATATTATTGGTTCTTATATAGTTAAAAAGTAATGTGATGCTTTTATTTTAAAAAAATATAAACGATTAAATAATAAATTTAGAAGACAATTTCCAAGGGAAAATTTGTGTATGTGACATGAACATTTTTTAAATTAAAAAATGCATTCAAATTTGCGTTTCTCCATAAAACGCAGTTTGTGAGAGGCTTTTTTTGGTGCTCTTGTAATTTCTTTTGTTAGAAAAAAGTGGTGAAAAATGAAAATCAATTTTTGTTCATGATATACCCTCGGAAGATAAACTGTTAAATTTTATTTTTTTTAAACTAGATTAAACTATCTTAATCACATACCAGCTTTTAATATTTATTAGAAATTATTTAACATATTAATTGTAAACGACTATCAGTTTACACTAAAACACTTTAGTGAAACGTTTAGAACTGAAATGTATAAAAGCATTTTATTCTTATCAACAGAGAGATAATACAAAAAATATATTTCTAATGCAGTTTTCTGTGAAGTATATAAATTTTCAATAGAAACCTACATAAATACAAAAGCGTTTCTTAAAGTTCAGTATAATCGAATCTAATCGATATTTTAAGAAAATAGATACTTTTGCAATATATATAGATTCGGTGAATTTTAATATTGACTTACGAAGTTTTTTGAGAATAGACTAAGAAATTTGCCATCTGAAGAAGATATTTCTGAAAAGAGTCACGTAAAATCGATAACAGATATTTTGTAATATTTGGGTTATCGTTTAGAGTTACGTTTAAATTGAAATATATTTAAGAAGCTTTATATGTGTTTAACTGTACTTTGTATTTTAAACATAAAGTAGTTGGATTTTATGAAAATTTGAAGAATAAAAGAAATTTTAGCAGGAGGAATATCACGCCGTCCGCTTTAGTGAATTTAATCCAACTACTTTATGTTTGTATTTTAAACATAAAGTAGTTGGATTTTATGAAAATTTGAAGAATAAAAGAAATTTTAACAGGAGGAATATCACGCCTCCGCCTCTTTGTTTTTTTCTAGGCATAAGTGCTCAGAATTTTCAAAATTACTAGGGGTCAAGGCCCCCAGACTCGCTACGCTCGCTTTTCGTATGAGGTATTCGGCCCCTAATAAGGCTTATTCGTAAAAAAGACATAATTTCAACAGACAAAACCCGAAAATTGGATCAGATAGAATGTTACTGAGCTACACATTGCTTGGTTCTTGCATGTTCATTGGTACATAAAAATTTAAACTTCACACTACAGTAGACCCCCTCCCCCTCATAACACGGAAGATATTTTGTTATGGGAATCCGTGATGTACAGGTCCTGAGCTATACTCCACCTGGAGTGCGGACTCCGCTTGTAGTCGCTGGAAAAATTATTTGCACTCCTCGGAAACACAACGATATTTAATATTGCCATTCAAAAGTTATATTAATTAGGAGCTAAAGCGTAATAAAATCAGAACATCTGTTTCAGCTGTATTTTTAATAATGTAAAACCTATTGGACACCTTGCGAATTTGCCACCCATGGCGATTTTTCATTATTTGGCGACTTCCGTACATTTAAAGTTAATAAAAGCTACGGAACAGATAGGATAGCTTGTCACCCATGGCGACTTTTGATTATTTGGCGATTTACACATGCTCACAACTTATGAATACTGCTCATGTAAGGTTCCCGCAAAACTGTTATCCACATATTCATATACACAATCCTTCGCAGATTCGCGTATTTAGCACCACGAATTATATCATCTCGCCGCGTTAGCAAATAGCCAAAGTGTACTATAACTACTATGATGGCATAGTGAACGCCACCAAATATGCCTACTGGTAGCCAATACTCCAGCTGGACCGAACCAGCTTTAAAATAATCTGCATTTTAATTATTTTTCATTTTCAAGATACTAGATTCTAACATTCTGGAATTCGAAGTTAAGATTCACCTTGCTTGGAAAGATACCATTTTGACGGATCATTCCTAATGCCAAGATGGCGCTTTTAAAATCAGTTACAATTAGTTATTCTGTTTTGGAAATGAATAGTCGTTCACTCTAAACTCCTGTTGTCTAAGCGAACTTACTATTTGAAAATTGTCAACTTTTTGTAACACACTTTGTGTTATTTATTTCATATACTTTTTAGTTTGGCGTAAAATGGGTGTCATTCTATTTCATGTTTGTTAATTTCTCGCGATTCTACATACTTGTAATTGCTTTGTTGCAAAGGAATTAATGATTTTATGCCAAATCTGGCAACCTTTACGTTTTATTTTTTCAGTTTTTTATTAATAACTTCTAAAATAATTCGATTTTCGAAATTTAAGTAAGCTTATCAGGTTCCTCGGAATTTTCCGCATCCGTGAACACGTTTCTCGAAATTCAAATCCCAACGGTTTAGGAGAAGATAAACAAACAAAGTCTGACAGCGGCGGCAGCGACGACAGCGGCCCTTACCTTTTTTTTAGAATAGAGAGAAACCAAAAATATAAACTGTGCACGTATACTGTCAAAAAGTACAAAAACAAAGAAACATTAAGCTCTAACCTTTACTAAGCGTATTCCTTGTGTAGCTGTTAGAACTCAAGATGTCATGCGTGTTTTATCATTTTTTTTTTTCGCTAAGTGAACGAACACTTTATTTATTGAAAAGCTTTGTAATCCTTAAAATGTGTAAGCGTAGCGTTTTTATTTATTTATTTATTTATTTTTGGCGGGCGGGTGAGAAGCAAACAAATTCAAGAATAAGAATATCCAAGTTTAAACAGGTTTTCAAGTTAAAATTTGAAAATAACTGACTTCTGAACATACTTAAGGGTTCTTGTCCCCCTCGCCCCTCTTTTTCCAATACTATGCCTATATTAAACAGTTCTATCTCGATGCATTCAGAAATACATATCAAATTAAGTTTATACTTTTAAAAAAATCTGGAGTGACTCCACTCGACTTTCCGAACACTTACGATTAAGATCATTACCAAGCATTTAAATAAATTTTAATCGATGAATAATTCAAATATATATACCAAATTGAAGCTCAATCGAATGTACCATTTAAACGCTAGCGCACTTTCAAGAATTTCCCCCCATAGGCCATAATGTAAAAGGAATTTTTTTCGTAGCCCTGTAGGAAAACTATTGTTTTCCTACAGGGCTATTCACACCAAAATCAATACCGGTCTTGCGACGGTGGTTTAAATATATATATATATATCCAGTTTGAGCTCAATGGAATGCGCCGTTTAGGAGCTATCGTGTTCACTCACATACACACAAACACACACACTTACTTACATATATCTCGTAAAAATAGCATAAATGAATTCAGAAGACCTCAAAACGTGTCAATACACCAAAATCTCGAAGCCGAATTTTTTCATGATTACAATACTTTCCTTACATGATACATGTTCGGAAAGTAAAAAGCAAGCTTGCTTTTGTTTGTAATTTTATATGATAGTTATATCGCTAATACCTCCATTTATCATCTATTTATACCTTGCACGTTTTCAAACAACCCTCTCATGCTTAAAGAATTTCCCACCAAGTCCCAATTTAGTGCTTTTTGCGTGCTCTGTGTTTCGCGGTGGCTGCTGAAGACAACTAAATTTCAGTGTTCACCAATTTGTAGAGCGCATTAGCAATTCAAATTCTTGACATAAGTTGGAGCGTGTACTGCTTTTATATTTATTTATTCACAGCACTGCAGTATTGTTTATACAAAAAGATTCTGGCAACTAATCGAAATCATTTTGGTAATTATTCAGAGTTCCGAATAATGCAATATACAATTAAAACGTCAAAACTTACTCACGGAAACTAGTTTTCTGCATTTTGTTGGATAATGAGAAACAACTCCATCTTAATGTGTTTATGATAATGGCTGTTGCTTCAATTTGAAGTACCTCACAAATACTTTTAGTGTAGGAGACTTATGTGAAGTGCAAATAATTTGTAAAAATAAATAAGTGAAAAGAAAATTATGTATATTGTAATTGTACCAGAGAAATAATCGGTTAAAAATAAAGCTCGTTGAATTAAACTGTAGTTTATAAATACTAGATTCATTATAAACTTCATTGAATTATTTCTATCGATAAATAGGTACTGAAGTATTATTTCCCAAAACTCTAATTTTACGTCAACCGCCATAGGTGCCTTCAACATTATTACGTACATCGAGACTACTGCTGCAGTGTTCAGTAAAATCATCATTAGCTAGTATTCTGTGTAGTTATCAAAAAATAAAAGTAAAATCAGCGTATTTAAGTATACAGGGTGAATCTAAACTCTTGGGCAAAACTTTAAGGGGTTGCTAGAGCACATAATAAGGAATCAGAATCACATGTGGAGCTGAAAACGCAGTTTTCACTTACCCGGTAATGATCACTTTGTGAAAAGTATTGAAGTGTTCGTCTAATTTCTTAATGTATTTTTTAAGTTTCATAAACGATAGGCTCGTCTCCAAACATTTCATCCATGAAATAAAATAGAATTTTTAAGCTATGAATTTTAGTCTTCTGTTTTCGGAGAAAAATACATTAGTTTCTGACGAACAATGGTCGAAAAGTGCTCTGTTGTTTCAGCACGTTTTCCGAAGTGATTATTAACAGCTACATGAAGACGATGTTGCCGATCCCATATTGCTATGTGATTCTGATTCCTTATTATGTGCCCTACCACCTCTTAAAAATTTGTCCAAGAGTTTAGATTCACCCTGTATAGCTCTAACGCTTAGCCCATTAAAACTCAACTTTATAGTTACTAGTCAATACTTTCAGAACTACTGTTCATATATTTTATTGGTGTATCATACTAAAAAAAAAACGCAATTGGTTATTGATACGATTTATTAGTTTTTGTACATTGGTTTCTTATTAAAATATTTTAAGCACTCACTGGATGAATAAACAAAAGCCAGGAGTGAAATGTCGTATATCGATCTTCGTTAAAATTTTTCACTAAAAAATTGCATTATAAACATATTATTCTTACAAAATATTTTTTTTTCAGGTAAGAAATATTTTTTCTCTTTGGAATGTTCATGCTGTCTTCCTGTTGTCAAAGGTAATGTTTCATTTCATTGATTTATTTAAATTTCTGTTAACTAAAGAAATAAATAAAAAGTATGTTTTAATAAATTAACAGCATAAAAATTATTTAATTAGCACGCCATAGCTACATTATAGTAAAATAAGAATTTTCTATATCTTTTTTTCTTTTTTCGCTTCATAACTTCCTCTTAAAGCAAGCGGAATCTTGACGAAGATTGCCACAACGCATGGAACACACCAACGGAATGTGAATATAATAGACTTGATTTAATTCTGAGGATGGCATACAAGCATATTCCAGTGTACTGTTACAGACTTTGAGGATTGATGAGCTCTTCTGTCGTTTAATTAGCTCTAAAGTTCGTATTCTACGCGTCAAATAAATGAATTTTCAATTTTATTGCAAGTAAATCGGATAACTAGAACGGAGACAGAGATCTCTGTTTTCTATAGAATAACCTTGAATATGTGCATGCGTAACAATTTAGAAAGTTCATTATTAATTTTATTTTTTAACTGATCTTTTTGAATAATACACAGCAATTGCTACTTGCCAAAGCTAAATCTTTGCTGGGTTTTAAACATAAAAGTCCCAGTAACAGTCAACAACTATGCCAAAAGTATTTTCTTTATGATCACCGACATGCGACCGACACAATTTCTATATCACCTTATCAATAAAGGCACTCAACTGTCGTCAAGTAATTGCACTCCATCTAGCGTTCAAGACTTTGCTGAATGGTCTTTTCAAATTTTCATTTGAAGTATTTCAGAAACGAATTATATCAACAAAGGGATATTGTGAGGTACATACACCCTATTAAATCTAGTTTTAATTTCTTTGTACCCATTGCTGTAAAATCACAAAAGAAGATCTCTTTCTTTTCTCACAATTATCTTTCTGTATTAGTATTTTAAAACCTAGTGTTCCATTTACCAAAGCAATCTGAAGTTCAAACAAAACACAAGAGACGACGAGGAAAAAAAATGTTATTTCAATTTTTTTGTATTTCTTTAAAGGATTTCTAAAATAAGTATTTTTATTTCTTAAAACATTTAGAGCCCATTCTTACACATTTGTTCCAATTCAGCTTTTATCTCAAAAAGAACTGCATGTCTTGATCAAATGCTTTCATTGTTATTGCAAAAGCTTTACATCTCCTGATCAAAGACCCGCTATTACTTTCTTGTAATCAACTAATAGTATAAATAAACTGGTAAAGATGCATTTGCCGTAACAAAATTCCTTTTATAGCATTGTTTGGTTCTCATTACGTCATTCTGTCGATATAGAAACATGCTTTTCCTTTCCTTTAGTTATGTTTGATGGTCTAGCAAATACGTCTGCCTTGCAGTTATTGAGGTATCCCCGGAGAACAATTCAATAGTCTTTTGTTGCTAGAAGCCAGAGCATTGTACATTCTTATAAGAAAGTGTTAACAAAAATTACTTACTTCAAAGATCATTTATGAATTAGTTGCAGTTATCGCAATTGTTTGTTTTATTTATTAATTAAAGTTTTTAAGAACTAATTTGTTTTATTGGAGGAGTTGATGAGAATCTTTTAAGTAAAAAATTCGGAATATATGTAAGGAGGGGCTGATAACTGCGCAGGATAACTGCACCTCAACCAATAACGAACAAATTTTAGGGCCCCCAAAATGATTAAACTAGTTTAAGTTCTGCTCTTAAAACTTAGCATAAAAAACATGACGATAAATAAAAAGATGCACTTTTGCAACACATGTCACTGAACAAAAGTAAAAAAAAACACTCGAAAAAACACACGAAAAAATAAACAAAAATGTTTACTTTGCACTGAATGTTTATTTTGCACTATTCAAGGATAGCACAAACATCATTTTAAGATCCAAATCCTTTTACCATTGACCATTCATCGACAAAACGATTTCTAAAGAGCACAACTTCTTTGCATTTTAAAATTTAAGGTCTTAAAGTAAAGCATTTTTGAGCCCCCTTTTACGTACGTCATTGCGAACAAATATTTGTATCTTATAACTGAGACAACAATATGACTATGAATGAAGGTATGGGTGTCTTTATGTGTATATTAAAGCAAAGCTACGCGTGTTCTATCTGCCTAAGGGGACTTGAACGGAGGACTTTTTAAGGGGTCTAACGGTAGGTATGGGGGCTCCAAAAAAGAACTAGATCTAGTGCTTCCGAATATATTAATCGAGCTCTGCATATAAGGAAAAGTACAGAATTGTGTTTAACTGAAACTAAATTTTTAATAGAAATTTTAAATTGTCAATTCCTTTATAAATTCCAATAAAAATTGAATCAACTAAAACGATATTTACTTTTGCATTTTCTGTTTTTCTTTATTCTTTTTTTTGCGTTTTTAAGTTTTCTTTCTACATGCTCAACTTTGTTAGAAAGTACTACATTGCTTGTTACAAAAAATATTTTTTTAAGTTATAATTACAGTAACTGCTTAAAAATGTACACTCACTCAAAATAGTATTCGGTATCAGCTTATTTTCTTATTTTAGTTTTGTAAATAACTAATTAGTACATATTTCTTAAACAGAAAACTGGAGAAAAATATCAGAAGTTTTTATTGTGTAGTGCATGATTCATTTTTCATGAAAAACAATACATTATATATATGAAACCAGCATAGGAAATTTAGTACATTCTTCCCACATTTTACTATTTACTTCGCATTAATAAACTACTAAAATGTTCAGGGAAAGGTTTTAAATATAGATCTGCAATCTACAACGCGAGAGTGGTAAAAAAAGTAAGGTGCAAGTGTTTTAACAAAAAATCTTATTCACGAAATCTAAGAGATGCACATGTATAGCAAGGAATTTTGGTACAGATTACTTTTTCAACATAGCCTTCATGTGTGCAAATCATATGTTCCATCTTCATATCAATCTATCGAGAATGGCTTTGAAGACATCAAACCTCTGATTGCTGAGCTATTTCTTCGGCGTCGTAAACTGGTGCATCAGTTTGGAAATGCCGTGTGCGAGATCCGAGCTGTAGGAAGGTTGCTCCAATACGTTCTATCCGAAGCTCTATAGCAAACCACATGTTAAACCCAGCTCTATC
Source organism: Cheiracanthium punctorium (assembly GCA_038373885.1). NCBI lineage: Eukaryota > Metazoa > Arthropoda > Arachnida > Araneae > Cheiracanthiidae > Cheiracanthium > Cheiracanthium punctorium. Next base: position 962,783 of record JAWZYV010012052.1, read on the forward strand.
AAGTAGCATTTGACTGCTGTAGGGAATGCAATCCCGATCCCGCGGGAACGGGATCCTGTGGGATCCCGCACAAAAGTTTGCGGAACTAGTACCGCGGGATTAGGATCGTAATCCCGTGAGATTGACACTGAGAAACAATATATTTTTTTTATTACAATTTCACGCTGCTTTCCCAATCAGTAGACCAAAAATTTTTGACAAAAAACGAATCAAAAATTACAAATTTTAAAAGTTTGATTTTTAAAAATTATCTTCCAATTAGAGTTTGGATCAAGCATCTAAATCTAAACATAGTAATCTAAATTTTTCGCAAACTTCCCAATCTCCAAATGAACTCAAATATTTCATACTAATTTATCTCTCAGCTTACTTCAGTCTACAGTCACGAACTAAGAGTAGAAAGTTTTCATATCAGTTTTTAATTTTTTTTAATTCACACTTTTAATTATTTTACTAAAATTAAATCTAGACTAGGAAATAATTCATTGGATTTGTTCGATTTTGTACGTTCTTTTTCAGCAAGTAAGAAAACGTAAGTGTGTGAATGTATCGATACATTCTATATTTCTGTTAATTCCTCATTTTTAGCTACCAATATAAGAAATAACTTAGTATATTATTCTGAATATCATGATTATAATTTTCATATTTCTGATTGTATTAATTATCTCATAAGATTAATTATTATTATTAAAGTTAAACTTCATAGTGCTTAAAATCTTACCTTTTTCTACTTTTCTCTATTGAAATGAAGTCCTAGTTAAATGAAATGTCAATCTCGCGGGATTGCGGGATCAATAAATTTCAATTCCGAAATCCTGCAAGAGGAAAAACAGTGCTCGATTGCATTCTCTAGACTGCTGTGATACTTCTGTTGTACCTATTCATGAAACTTCATTCGCCCAGCGAAAATATTCAAACGCAAGACCTCTTGTTACCTTACCTTTTGAACCATTTAAGTTCTTACTTCTTCCTGACTGATACTTAAAAATAATGTTTCAAAGAAAACATTCAGTAATAGTTTCAGAAGAAAAATATAACCAAGCACACACTAAAAATTGGATGCCCATGATTTGTGCAACGTGCAGCCTGCTTTTAAAAATTGATCCAGGAAAAGCAACACAATCCGGATAAATTTGCTTTCTTGCCTCCACTATTTCCAGTTTTACAAATTTTTAATGCAATAACGGGTTTTAGCAAGCAAATTTTGAAGGAATGTTTAATAAATCAAAACCTCCTCTCAGAATGAAGTTTCTCGAAAGATTTTAAAACACATAAACGAGTTTTACGCCTTCCTCTACCCATAAAATACAAATAAATTGGAGACATTATATTTCATGGGACACGAATCATGTTATGCATAGTTAGCCTATGGGATTTTATTCAGATAGTGTAAGCTAAACCCCGTAGATTTAAGGTTTATTATATTGTAAGATATAGTTTAATGCAATATTTTTTATCTGAATTTCGCAAGGCGCTGGTGATTTAGAATAGTTAAAGCCTATGATATATGTATACTCTGCAGAAATAGATTCACTTAATTAAATGAATTTGCCCATAATTAATAAATAAATAAAATGTCATCCGTTTGTAGTAACTAAAGGAGTAATAAACGAAAAAAAATTTCCGCTAGTTCAAATGGCCGCTGAGGAAGAGTTGACAAAGTGAATTGATTGATGAAGAATTTCTTTCTCAGACTCCAAACAATTGTTAAATTTTCTTTAATTATACAGGGTGTCCCAAAAAGGTGATGACACGCTTTAATTGATTATCTATTAGAAATATGTGGACAGTGTAAATTGAAAAAACATTCAAAATAAGGCAGGAAAGACAATTATGTTAAAAAAAATCTTCTGGTAATTATTTAAAAATCTACACTTTTTAAATTGATATACGACCACCATACAAAAAAAATTCCACTTAAAAATCGTGCCCTCTACACTAATGAGGTGATGTGCAAACTTGCAGCCTTTCGTTATGAAACGTCTCACAGATATGTATATCAAAAATGATCGGTAGCTATACATGAATTTGAATGTGGAAAACTTCGAAATCCATTGAAAAGTGGTTTAAGTCAGCATAATCTATGTTCATACATATGACACTTCTCAGGATACTCAGTGACGAGTCAAAACATTATGACCACTCCGAAATTTTTTAATAAACTCGTCTGCATGACATGCAGAGCACGTAATTAAGTGGGAATGGTATTTAACTGTTGCTGGAGAAGGTAAAGAATCATTCTTGTACTTTTTCAATAATGGAAAAGGCTGTTGATCTAAGCAAATTCGATAGAGGACAGATTGTAATGGTCCGTAGACTCGGAACGAGTATTTCCGAAACTGCACAACTAGTCGGTTGTTCACGATCAGCCGTTGTTAGCAATTATAAAAAGCGAATTAATGCCGGTGGGACTGGCAGTAGACGCCATGATATTGAGTGTCCACGCATCTTCAAAGAAAGAGGACGTCGGAGACTGTCCCGCCTAGTACACTATAATCGGTGGCAGACATTGGCTCAGCTGACAGCCCAGTACAATGCAGGTCCATGTTCAAGGGTTTCAGAACACACAACTCAGCGGATACTGCTGGATTTGGGACTGCGGAGCAGAGGTCCCACTCGTATGCCTCGACTTGCCAAGCGTCATTGTCAACTACGCCTACAGTGGGCATGGGAACATCGAGACTGGACCATGGATATGTGGAAGCGTTTCCTGGTCAGATGAATCCCGGTGTCTCCTTCATCACGTAGACTCCTTCCCCGGTCACTCCTTCATCCTCTTGTCAGGGTACGCCGTCTTCTATCAGAACAACTGCTCCCCACTCCCTAGCAGCTCAGAGCTCAAACACCGCCATGTTCCAGTATCTCGACTTAATGCGACTGCTGCTTAACCCTTTCCCAATGCTGAAAAAAGGGCAGCCGTTGCCATTGCTCAACTTAACTACCAGCAAGATGGCGGACGTTCGAAACGTTCATCGCGTGCCACAGATCTAGAGACCCTTTATTGACGGCAGCTGGCTGTGCGCAGGCACAGCCAGCTATATATTATTATTAATATATCCATAGCGGGAACACTGCGCGTTAAAGGGTTAAGTATTTGGTACAAACAGTCTCCATTTACGTACCAAGAACTCATGGCATCCATCGCCAGGCGAGTTGCAGCTGTTTTGAAGGCCAAAGGAGGCGCAACGCGTTATGGTTAGTGGTCATAATGTTTCAGCTCTTCAGTGTAATTCTCAAATTTTGTAGAATTAATAAGTAAAGAATTAAAACGTGTTACCACTTTTCTGAGACAATCTGTCTTTAAGTGATTGCAAATGAATGAATGAAATCCAACTTTAAAGGTCTAGATCTACAAAGTTAAAGAAGATACGTGTATTTTGAGAAAAACAAATAAAACACAACATTGCAAAATTACTAACAAGCAAAAAGTAAGCATAACTGTTAGCAAAATTAGTAACAGATATTATAAAATTAGGAACGTTCAATGCGACCACTACTATGAGCAATATCCATTATGTAGCAGACTTCGTCTCACTGTTTTTCAACATATCTGGTGTTGCACTTTCGATGGCTACAGTTAGCCTCTTTTACAATTCAACAATTTCAGCTGATAAAGGCGAAAAACACACTTCTTTTTTTATGTAGCGTCAAACACAGAGAGTTAAGTCCGGGCTTCTTTCGGTACACTGTTAAAGAGCACTGTCATATCTTTCATCCAAAATTAAATAAATAAATAAATAAAATAACTCGGCTGTTGGAGCCTCGTCGGGGGAGACCCCCTGAACCCCCTAAATTTTTTAGTTTCATTATTGCCATAATAAAACGATATTAATTGACTATGTCATTTTATCTCTCATCTTTCGTGTATTTCGCCTGGCAACCCTATGTTGAAATTTTTATGATTGTAACCTATTTATAGAAAAATACATGTGAATAATAATGTGAATAATACATGTGTCATTAATAAAATAAATATTAACAAAATAATATCACGAAAAGAAATCTTTTAAAAAATGGAGCTTCATAAATTCTCATTCAAACCGATATATGAAATGCAACATTACACTGTAATGTTTAGAAGATTTAACATTTTTATGTTGGGATATTCATTCGAAATCAGCCTGTACATTTGTGCATTCTTATTCGTTTTTATATAGTTTTGTTTCTCTTCCTTTTTATACTAGCTTCTTTTAACTTTTCACTATTGTTTTATTGAATACTTAAAAGGCATGATTGATTTTAATTTTGAATATCGAACAAATTTGCTTTAATAGTTCTACATAAACAATGTGCGCAATAAATAATGAAAATATTAGCATTACAGTCAATTAAGAACTTTATTTCAGTGTCGCAGTTTCTGGGACAAAATCCTCTTTCACCTTCATACAAGGTTTACATTGATCATGCAAGTTGTTGAAATAACGCTGGAAGTCCAGATTATGTACTTCCATCAGCTTGTCGGTCAAGGCACAACGTAACGTTTGACTACTCACCAGCTCATCATGAAACAGTTTTTGACATCAAAACAGATCGGTATGCATGAACAACCGCCTTACTTGTCTGATTTGTCACCCTCAGACCTTCTTATGACCAGTAGATATAGGAGTAAGGAATATAGTAGATAAGGAAGTACAAGATCGAAACTTCCAGTGTTTTTTCAAACGCTTGTACAATCAATGTAAACATTGCATAAAGGTGCAAGTAACATAATTTGAACTCGAGGTTAGTGATGAGAAACGATTCGATTCTTTTAACTGTTTTCCAGATTCTTCATTTAGGAGTTCTGTATTCGATCCTTTCATCCGAGTTTTAAAAATCTCAAATTCACAGAAATGGTTTCGACTAAAGAAGAAAAAAGACGAAAAAGCGTCTGAAACAAACAAACAAAAAAAAAAAACTCGAATGCAAGCTAGGGCTGATTCACATTCGATTCTTTCATTTGAATTAAAAAAGGATTCAAATTCATACAAGTCCAATCGATTTGATGAAAAAAGTACTTGAATTGTTCGAATGCAAATTAGAAGCGATATCCGTATACGTATCCGTTTCTTTTCACTAGATTTTAGAAGACGGACGTTTTATTTCAATAAAATTAAATTTATCTCTTTGTAGTATCTATATTTTTAGTGTAGCATCTATATTTTTATTAAAAGTTTACAATAATGAAAGTAAAATCTAGTACTTTAGAGTTAAATTTATGCAAGATTTTTTTTATTGTAACAAGACACCTACACAAATATTTCCTTTCTCGTTATTCACTAATTTATGTAACATAAAGCTAAAGTGAAATGTGTTAGCATGACGCACGAAACAATTATGCTTTATTCATATTTCACTAAGAATGGTTTTATATATCATACTTTTCAAGCACACATACATTTCAAATGAACGCCCGTTTCCAGCAAATATTATTAGTCTGATAAGTATTTGTTCTTCAAATTTGGAGCACCATCTTTTTCTTTTTTTTTTTCATCTAATGTTCGTCACTTCGAAAATACCATTATCATGCCCTTACAGTCATTTCAAAACGAGTCCCAGAAGACCCATTCTATCGTTTTATTAATGAAAATTCGAGGAATAATGGAAAACGATAAGGATGACGGAATGCTGCTAAGTACTCTGCCTCTGGAAGAACCTACTTTCAAAAATTCGTATTGAAAAGAGGACGATGAGATTTGTCCTCTCATAATGTACTTGAGTTGTAACTTGATGGGTAATAATATTAAAGAGCGTTTTATTTTATCAAATTTCGAATTCGAATGACATGCGAATTTCAGTTATTTTGTTGAGCTGATCTCCTTTTGGAATTATTAACGATTTATTTCACTAGAAGTCAAAGCCCTTTGTGGAGGCAATCACAACGGGCGATAGTAAAAACATTTGACGAAAATATGTCTCCGAATATTTCATCTTCGTCCACCTAAAATAAATAACTTCATATTCAGTTTTTATTATACACCCAAATGGAATGAATGCTCATCTGGAAACGAGCAGAGACTTTTTGCATACGAACGATTTCGTTTCGTGTAAAAAAGTGTATAAATAACTTCGTTCCGTGTACAAAAGTGTATAAATAACTTCGTGTATAAATAACTTCGTTTTATGTACAAAAGTGTATAAATACCTTCGTTTCGTGTACAAAAGTGTATAAATAACTTCGTGTATAAATAACTTCATATTCAGTTTTTATTATATACCCAAATGGAATGAATGCTCCTCTGGAAACGCGCAGAGACTTTTTGCATACGGACGATTTCGTTTCGTGTACACAGTCATTGTTATATCCATGCTTCATGCAGACGGCATGCTTAGTTAAAAAAAATAAACTATGTTATCTGGAAAAACTGTTTAAAACGAACTGAAATCGCAAACTTCCCTTCAAAGCCTGATGACTCTGACTTCAAATATGACGTCATTCTCACTTGCAAAGCCTAATTTTGTCACGCAAATGATTAACTTGTTTTAGTATCTGAAATAAAATAAAACTGAAAATAGCAAAAAAATTGCTTAAACATGAGGGAACGGGTGGATTTTCAGATTTTTAGAGTAGCACAGATTGTTTTCTAGATTTTTATACATAATAATGAAAAATTTCCCGCGGATGGTGCAAACAGTGTAGATGTTATTACGCTTTTTAATCTTCTTCGAGTAATGGCGGTAAAAGTTTTATCTTGAAGTGGTTGGCAGGAATTGTTAGACTGTGACTCAGTGATCAGCGTAACTATATAGTAGAATGATTGGATAATCGAAACTATTGTACTTTTATTTGAAAATTATAATTGGTATGGACAATCATACGTACTACACTTTTTCAACAAAAGGTATACATTGTGCTCGCGAATGTCCGCAGTCATCCCGATAATTTCTGAACGGAAACAGCTGTAATCATAAAATTGGGGTCTAAGTATAGCAAAGTTGCTATGCGTTATATAAGAAAGCCCTTACACCGCCACATGGCGGCTAAATTTGGAGTTAGCTTTCTTATCTCAAAAAGAGTATGAAATTCGAGGGAAAAAATTCAATTCAAAAGTTGTTCGCTATGGAGCTATTTTCTCTTGTGCGTTATGCGGTCGTTCATTTTATCATTTCTCATTGAGTCTATTTCAAGTTATAAACAGTTTATGAACTCGGTTATTTATAAGCACAGATAGGCACAGGTCTTGATATTCGTTTTCTGAAATTTCATGGAAAGCGATATCTACAAATTCTTAAAAAAACATATCTAATTCAGATTTTCTTTTGTAGATATTCGTATTTGCAAATTATATTTTATAAATATGATGTAATGCGATATAAAAAGAAATGCAAACCGTTAGATGTCCTACCTTTTGAGTAGCTCCCACTCGGCGGTGAGTAACATACTTTTCATAAAAAATATTCTTAAAAATCTAATTAATTTTAGGTAATAAGCTAAATGAATTTCTTTTTATAAATAAATCTCAATCCTAGTAAAATTATTCAACCAGAACCAGCAGAACTTCGTTGCAAAAAGAATATCGTCGTATGAAGCGGATTCGAAGAGGTCCAATATGTCTCCATATTCTCTACGGAAGATGATACAAAATTTTGAAACAACAGGGCAACTATTGGCATTCTTCCTGGCAGAGGTCGAAAGCAAATCTCGTCTTGTAGCGTCGAGAATGTGGCTACAGCGGTCTTTGAAGCCAGCAGTTAGTAGCAGCATGATAGTGTAGGCGTACCAGCTGCATCCCGCGTAGTGGATATGCCGTATTCCACTGTAAGGAAAATTTTACGGTGGATTTGGCATTTTTATCCCTATAAAATCAAGCCTGTGCACCAACTGCAGGACGGGAACTCTGAGGTTCGTAAAACGTTTGCACTTCAGTTCCTTGCCTGAATGGTGGTTGATGTCACTTGGCCATGGAGCATTATACGGAGTGACGAAGCCCATTTTTGCCTCAAAAGGCAAATTAATACCCATAGTTTTCGAATTTGGGCAATGAAAAACCACATGCTATCCAGGAGCAGCCCTTACATCCTGAAAAAGTGAGAGTACGATGCAATTTTACGGCAATCTTTGTCACTGGACAGTATTGTTTTGAGGAGATAACTGCAAATGGAATCCAAACATGTTCCGTTACAGGACAACGGTACCGTGATATGCTGAGGAATTTTGTAATCTCACAACTTCAACAGCCTGGATGCCTTCAGGACAACATTCTTATGCAAGATGGTGCACCTCCTCACATTAATTGTCATGTACAACAATTGCTAAGACATCATTTCACAGATGAACGGGTAATCAGCCGTTATTTTCCAATAGCATGGCCTCTTCATTCGCCAAATATCACCCCATGCGAATTTTGGTTGTGGAGTTTCCTGAAGGACAAAATCTACCGTCAAAGGCCAGCATCTGTGACAGACCTGAAGGACAGCATTCGGCGCTATGTTCTTGATGTTCCTGCAGACTCACTCTTGTCAGCTGTGGAAAATATGGTTCTACGATTAGAACACATTGTTGAAGTGAAGGAGGACATACTGAGCAGTTTTAAAGTTTTTATATTATTCAACATTTATAAAGCATATAAAGTACGTTTATGTGAATTGCAGCACCACCTATCGGCAGATTGTTGTACTAAAATGTTTTATTTAATAAATGTCAAGCGCATTAGTTGAATTCCCCGTTGTTCTAATTTTATCTCATTTGGACTAATAGAACGCATTTTAGAGCCCTCTGAAGTGGGCAACTTATTTCTTGCTAACCCTGTATTTTGATTATTTTTCTAGTCGTCTTAATACCATTTTAAAGGCACTTATCCTTTTTGCATTTGCATTTTGCGTTAGATATTTTGATTCTGAACTAATAAAACCGAGAGGAACGGCGAAAAATAAGCAGCAATTTTGCTGTTTATTCGCATCACTTTATCTTTTCAGCTTGTTTATTCTTCTTAAATCCGATACAGTTTGAATAAGTTCCGATAATGTATCCTTTCGTAGTTTCTCCGAGTGTGTTGCTATAAAAATCTCCAATAGAAACAAAAACAGAACGGAAAAGAAGATTATTTCACTGTAGAGTAATAAAAAAATAGGATTATTTATTGGAAATTTACTTTGGGTATCTGCCAAAATCTCTCATCGAAAAATCTCATGCGCTTTCATGCTAGAACCGTATGTTTTTATCTCATGAAGCTCGAGAGCCATGGAGATGCTATTTATCAGGATAAAAAGTGTTTCAAATCACAAGCTGTGTTTCACCGTCTGTTAATGCCCAAATCAGATTTGCAATCCGTGCGTAGAAACCTCAGCTGAAGTGCATCAGATAAATCATATTCTTGCTAGTGTAAATTGCAGTTTTAATGAATCGCCGTTTAGGATTTTTGTGACTTTTAGTATTTTTGTAAGATACGGAACTCAGAATTTCAAAAATATTTTTAAAATAAATGACAGTTCTTTCATTTAGTTCTGTACCTCTGCATCACGTATTTAAAATTTTTATTCTGAATTGTTAAAACGAAAAAAATTTTATTTATCTATAGACAAATTTAAATGTTTATGCCTCTGGAATAATCGTCATTAATTTTAAATTCGATAGTGCGTAAAGTGAAAAATCTTCTAAAAAGATTTATAAATTGGCAATTCCCACTTTTGCATGAATACTTTATGTGTTTATAAAAGACATGTTCGTAAAAATCTAACACTGGATTTTTTATGGGTTTTAATGCACTTTAAACGTAAATGAGTTTCAAAAGACATATTTCTATTTTATTTTCTGAGTCCCGCAGTGGTCTGTGTCACTAATCTCCGTTCCCATAAGAACATGGAAAGTGAAGCAGCCCCGGGTTGGCCAATGCTTGGGAGGGTGAAAACCTCTCTCGGCTGTACTGCTATGGAACCGTATGTGTATGTGGAAGGGAGCTGGTGCACTTAAAATCTGTCGTGGCTCCAATGTCTTCTATTTTCAAACGATATCTCTGGGGATGCCAATCCAAGTACCATATCTTTCATCTGGATTTTTTTTCGAAATTAGGAGACCCATCATAGCGAGCAATCTTGGTTCGCCTATAATAGGCGCCCCATAATGAAATGACCAACATCTATGGCCCTCGTAGAGGTCAAGTCTACAGTAAGCCGCTGACCAAGACATTAGGTAAAAAAGATTTCTGTGCAGAAATTCTGAAAAAGGAAAAGATATTATTTATCGAAAAATTACTTTGGATATCTGCCAAAATCGTCCCCCTTAAAAATCTCATTCACATTCTTCCTAAACTATATGTTTTATCTCATGAAGTTTCAGAGCCATAGAGACGCTATTTATCAGGATGAAAAATGTTTCCAATCACAATCTGCGTTTCACCGTCTGTTAATGCCCAAATCAGATTTGCAAGACGTGTGTAGAAACCTCTCCTGAAATACATCAAATAAATCATATTTTTGTTAGTAGTGTAAATTGCAGTTTTAATAAACTGCCGTTAGGGGATTTTTAGGTACAAAATTTATGAGATCAGTTAGATTAAAAAGTAAAAAATATAATGAAATGAATTAAATAAATAATGTCAATAATATCTCCAAGTTTAAAATACTTCTTTTTTTATTTCAAAAAGATTTGAAAAACTTAGTCAATTTCGAAAAGTACATACTGTAAATAATATGTTAATGTTGCTGTGTTTCAGTATGAACATTTTAGAAAATGCTGAACTTGCAAGGATGTGTTTAAATAAATGATGATACTTGCATTTAGTTTATAAATATTTTTTTCTATCGATCTAATGCTGCTTTTAAATTACTATTATTCTGTACCTCTGCATTCCGTATTAAATGTTTTTAATGAAAAACATCAGTTTTGGAGGGCAAAAATATACATTAAAATGAACTAAATAAAAAAAGTCAAAATAGGAGAAGATTCTATCTTCCTGAATTACTATTTCAGTAAGATAGGAATGCAAAAATGATGAGGTTGTTGTGGTTTACTGTGAATATTTTAGAAAATACTTTAGAAAGCATGGTTATAAAATTACTTAATCCTTTATGTTCATTTTAAGGCAGTTATATGCTATATCTCTGCATTCCGCATTTAATATTTTGATTCTAAACAGAGAGAATACACAAGAAATTTGCAGTAGACAAAATGAACTGTTTATTATTCTGGCATCTTTTTAATTAGTCGTTAACTCGATAATGTGTGAATACGTTGATAATGATAATCTATTATTTAAGACTTTCAACTGCATTTTCTAATTACAGCTCTTTCATATTTTTCCTTTCATGTCCTATATTTTCTGGGTATATCTTGTCGACTTTTAAAAAATATTTATTTTAAAAAGTTAATTCCTGTGCATCCATAATTGTTCTACATGAAAATAAAAGGCATATTTATGAAAATACTACAGATATTTTTTCCGAGTTTTATTGCAATGCAAGTACAGTTAAAAATAATACATTTTAAAGTATTTTTCTGATGCTCTAAGTCGCTCTTAATGAATTGTTAAAGGCACTTAATTTCTTTACCTTTGGATTCCGCATTACACGTTTTGATTCCGATCTCATGAATTTTATAGAAATACAGTAAACTTTCAATTAACCTTGATCGGATTATCCGGATTGCGGCTTATCCGGAACAGTCCCAATTTCTCGATTAACCGGGATCAGATTATCCGGGTTACGGCTTATCTGATTCGGTTAATCGAGAGTCTATTGCACTAGAAAACAAAATACAACGTTACTTTATTCTGATTGCTTTTATCTCTATTTAGCTTGTTTATTCTCCTGTTTAAAACCGATAGCGTTTGAATGCGCTATGATAATGTGTCTTATTGCTGTTGTTTGAGAACTGTTCTTAAGGTTTGACTGCATACTCAAAGATGGTCTTTTATATTTGCATATCCGTTTTAACATTAATTTATTCCATATACCTCGCAATAACAATAGAGCACAACAAATGTATAAACACAGAAGACGAACGTGAGAACCATGGGTTAACGCAGGGGCGCAACCAGAAATTTTCTGTGGGGGGGGGGGGGTTCTTAAAAATTATCAAACATTCTCGAATATTTTTTTCTATAAAAAACATATTTCAAAAAATAAATTCACATTGCTCACAATTTATTTTATGTACAAAGGACGGCTCCAGGCCATGGGGGACATGGCCCTCTACAAACTTGGATGTTACGCATTCAATTTACGTTTTGAACAATTTATAGGCCTACATAAAAAGTTCAGTGCCCCCTCCGAGAATTCAGCCTAGAGCCGCCCTTGTTATGTACAAGCACAAATTAAGTACATTGCTAAACTGATAATGTTATAATTCAATATCTAAGTGTCGGGATTGCTTCGCCCATTCATTCGATACTTCTTTGGCGGCTAACATGAACGTTCTTGTAGATGTTCAGCATCCCTAGTCTGCTTTCATTCGTCGTGCTCCAAAGATACGCTTTTAGAAGGCGAAGAGTTGAAAAGGAACGCTTACCAGTACAATTTGTGACTGGTCATGTGGCTATTATTTGAAGCAGCCTATAGATATTATGAAATATTTTCCGACTGCAAATATCCAAGGCCTTGAGTGCGTTTGTGGGTTGTATTGGTTCTCGATGTAACTTTCTATACTCTCACAGAACCCTCTTCCATTTCACACATTGACACTAGATCTAAAGAACGTTCTCCATTACATTTTTCTGTATTTGGGGTCCAAAGTAACAAAATTTGAAAGGAATTCAGAATGTTCTTATGCTCCAGAAATCTTTCATCGAGTTGGCGAATAAACGTGTTTAAAAATGGCATCTATAATGAACAGATCTCCTGTAATATTCTCCTAGAGAGCCTGTTTCTAATTTCCTTCGTTGAAACTCTTGAAATAGTTCTTTTTCGGCAGGATTTTTTAATTACAAAATAAATAAATAAATAGGAAAGACAAAAGTTTGTCCTGGGAGGGGTTTTAACCCTAAAAACCCCTCTCTTGGTTGCGCTCCTGAGTTAACGGGACCCGGACCTGAGACCTTACCGCTGTCAGGCAGGTGGCAGTGATAGGTGAGCAAACCCACGCAGCCGACTGGTCCCCTAATGTGTCTTTTCAGATGTTCTCAAACTGTGTTGCTACAAATCTCCAACAGACACAAGAACAACGCGAATAGGAAAATTATTTTACTCTAGAGAAATCCCCTTTTTTAAGGGTTATTTATCGGAAAATAACTTTGGATATTTGCCAAAACTCCTGCCTGAAAAATTTCATGTACATTCTTTCTAAAACCATATGTTTTATCTCATGAATCTCGAAAGCCATGAAAATGCTATTTATTAGGATAAAAAATGTTTCAAATCACAAGCCGTGTTTCACAGTCTGTTAATGCTCGAATCAGATTTCCAAACAGTGCGTGGAAACCTCTGCAGAAATGTATAAAATAAATCATATTTTTGGTAGTGTAAGGTGCAGTTTTAATAAACAGCCGTTTGGGATAGTCTCCATGTACTGATGCTCTAAGAGATAAAATTTACGGTTATTGCTTTTAAGGTCAAAAACGATTATTTAAATGAACTGAATAACTTAATGAATAAGGATAATAATTCAGCAAGTTTGAGTCATTTTTTCTTTTATTTTTTCAATCCTGCAGAAACTGCTGGACAAATGTTTTATACAAATTATTTTTTTTAAATAAATGGTAGTACTGAGTTCATAACGTTACTTTTTTTCTGTAGTTCTTGATGCTCCTGTAAGGTAATTTTAGTCTGTACTTCTGCATTACGTATTTAAAGTTTTGATTCTGATTGGTTTGTTTTAGATCGACAGCCGCCGGGGAATACAGAAGTTTGGACCATCAAACTTCAAATTTCGTACTATTAGCTTCAGTAGTTCTGATAAGGCTGAATATTGACATGCAAAATTACTTTTCGATCCCTCTAATAAAGCTACTACAGAATTTGCTTTGTTAGATTTATTGGAGTTTAAGTACTGTTAAAAAATAATATCCTTAAAAAAAATTTCTGATGTTTTTAATGCATTTTAAAAGGCGCTTATCCTTTTAACCTATGCATACCACATTACACGCTTTGATTCCAATCTGATAAATTTCATCCAAATACTAGAAAACAATAAACAGCATTACTGTTTGTTCTCATTCATTTTACTATTTAGTTTGTTTATTCTCCACCTTAAATTCAAAATCGTTTGAATACGCTTTGATAATATATCCTGTTATATGTTCTCAGGCTATGATGCTATAAATCTGTGATAGGAACAAAGAGTGTGAAAAAGAAGATTATTTTACTGTAAGAGAAATTCTGAAAAAGGAAAAGGGATTATTTATCGGAAAATTACTTTGGATATCTGCCAAAATCCCTGCTGAAAAATCTCATGCGCATTCTTGCAAAAACCATATGTTTTATCTCATGAAGCTCCATAGCCATGGAAATGCTATTTATCAGCATAAAAAAATGTTTCAAATCACAAGATGTGTTTCACCGTATGTTTATGCGCGAATGAGATTTTCGATTCGTGCTTGGAAGCCTCGTGTAAATCGTAATTTTGGTAGTGTAAATTTCAATTTTAATGAATTGCCTTTTTGAGACTTTGACCATATGCAGATGCAGGTGGAGATGAAACTTATAAGAGCGGTTTTTAAGTGTAAAAAAATCTAGTGAAGTGAATAAACACAGTAAGCAGGCTCAATAATTCAATAATTGCTTTAAAGACATTTAATTTCAGCAAAATATGAAAAACATTTATTTTGCACAATTGGTTGCAAGTTGCGTTGGTCTATTTTAATTTTAGGAAAATGTCCATTCTAAAATTTCATGAAAATAATTCTTATATCCAAGTACATACAGGTTGACTCAAAAGAATGGCGAAACATTTTGGAGGAATACCCAATGACGATTCAGAAACAACAATGTAAATTTGTAAAGTTTGGTGTCATGCACCTATAAATATATGATGTATCAAAGAGCTGGCTTCACTTCTTAACTACGTTTCATAAACACTAGGCTTGTCCCTGAAAAATCAAAAATGATAAACTTTTAATCACTTAGTGAAATACTTTTTGCAAAAAATTGCTTAGTGAAATACTTTTTGCAAAAAATCAATTAATTTTTCATGAACCAGAATCAGAAAACTGACTGTTAATTTAGCACTTCTTCCAAAGTAATTCTTAAATATACAAAGAATATATTTGTACGAAGAAAATCATAAAATTATTCTTCATTTGCGAGAAAAATTAAACGTTTTCTAAAAACATTGACGAACATGTAAAGCCTTGAAAAATCAAATCTTTCTGTACCAACCTGTCCCGTAATAAGCACGTTTGATTTTTAATAAAAATTATAGTTTCTATCAAAAACTGCACTTTCACGAAATAAAAGAATAAACACAAATTAAACCAAATTGATATCCAACAACATTATCAAAACAATATGCACAAGTTCTAAGAGTTGTGCTTTTGAAGGCAATATTTTTCACTATATATTTGAAATCTATGAAATTCATTAAATTAAAACAAGGTGAAATCATTCAAATGCAAGCCTTCTAAATTTTGAAATTCTGTCATCTTGATTCTCGATATATGAGTAATAATAATCTTTTTTAAAAAGTATTCAGTGGTGCCCTATCATATTATTCTTAGCGTTAAAAGTAATTATTCAATTATGTTTTAGAATATCAATTAAAAAAGTTATAAGCTGAAGCGTCATTTAAATTTGAAACACCTAATTAAGTTGACAAAGCTACTCGAGGGCTATTTGCCTAAAGAAGGTGCCTTGGGGTAAGGACTTTTCAAGGGATTCTAACCCATATCCCCGTTACCTCTGCAGGAAACCGCCCAAAACTGGAAACAGTTTGATAGATGGCCGCGCGATGGTCCTGAACCCGGTACCTTCACACTTTATCCATCTACCATGTTCAGTGTCTTTATCCACTAGCCATGATGGGTCTGAAACATTTAACCCTTTAACGCGCAGTGTTCCCGATCTGGGAACACCGAACTCTGACGTTTTGACTGTTGCCAGTCACGAAGAATAGATTTGATTTCTATAAAAATAGTTGCGGGTGACATAGCTGCACGAGAATCCTTTAAGTTTTAGCACACCATTTTCCGTAAAAAAAATGGTCACGATTATTTTTAACAGCACTGACATCTGCTGAAAAATGCAGCGAACAGCTGGATAGATTGCCCAATGCTGAAAAAAGGGCAGTGCTGAGCTGCCATCAAAAAAGGGTCTCTAGATCTGTGGCACGCGATGAACGTTTCGATAGTCCGCCATCGCGCTGGTAGTTAAGTCGAGCGATGGCCACGGCTGCCCTTTATTCAGCATTGGGAAAGGGTTGAGCCTCAAAGGGTTAATTAAAATTATAAAGTTACATTGATCTTCAAGAGAAAGCTTAGAACTATGTTAAATTTAGATTCAAAACAGAGAAAAATACATTCCTTGCTAAGACGAAGTGAGTATAAAAAATACTTAGCCTTTGGCTATTTTGCATTTTCAAAATAAAAGTGCGGTCATCTACATTTAAAAGTATTTATTTCAAAGAAAATATTTAGAATACTCAATAGATGTCCCCTTTTCATCTATATACTATAATAATGCTAATTTGAAAATAACTATGTTAGAACTTATCTGGTCAGATTAGGTTTTCTTCAATAACTAGAGACTAATGATTCAAACACCTTGTTAAAAAATCATGGGAATCCAAATTTATTCCTAAATCTCTTATGAACAATCACTTTTTAGACTAACACATTCTCTATTTACCTCATATAGTATTCAAAAAGTTCAAAAGCTAACTCTATCATTGTATATTCCAAAGTTTCACAAGTTTCTTGAATGCCTGAAAATTTAGGAATATGAAGTAGATTGTAAATTCCGGGAATATTTTACTAGCTTTGCATGATGTACAACAGCAGTTTTCTTAGGAAGTGTGTATATTATGTTTTGAGTAAAGCATATATACCGATTTACAGAGCTATGTTTTGTGGTTTTTTTAGAAATAAGAGATGCAAACTATGGATTTTACCTAGCTGCACACGATCGTATAAAGTTATTTTTGTGTGTGATTTGAACAGCTTAATATTATTTAAAAATCTTATTGAAAATTTATAAATGTAGCCCATTGGTATTCTAAGCATGAGATTTTGTGTTCTATATGATGGCATGGAGAATTTTTGATACTTCTTTTTAGGTTTAAAACAAATAGCTCTGCAAAGCTAATAAAGATAAAACTCAACTTGTAATCTGATAGCACTGCAATACTTATAAAGTCTTCGTCTTTTCTTGAAACGGAAAAATAATGGATAATTAAAATTCGGTTTCATTATAAATAGCTTTAACTTTCGAGACGTTTGTGATTTTGCAGATTTTCAGATTATATTTTTAAAAATGTTTTGAAGTAAACGAACAATTTATTTTACCTGCCAAGTTAAATTTTATGCAATATGTCAGAGTGATCAACAACGTTCTATGTTAAAGAAAACATTCATTTTAAAAGATAAATTTTCAGTAGAAATCAAAAGAAATTCAGCCAAAAAAGAAAAAAAATATATCCATTCGGTTAGAAAGACTCCTATCTCAGAATAGTAGAGAAATTATTTTAGCAACCTGGCTATAAGCCAATTTAATTTTCTTTGATTTATTTGCTTTACACTTTGTGTTCACACCGTCAGGTAATTTTAAAAAGCCTTCTTAAATCTAAAGTAAACTTTCTCCGATTTATTCTTTTAAACGTGTAAAATAATGTTAGATTCTGAAACTTTAATTATTTCACTGGCGAAAAGGAAAAATTGTGAGCAATAAACTATATTGGAAGGTTTAATATATTTTTATGTCAAACTTTTAATTTCATAACTTCTGTAAGAGCCCTAAACATTTGAAATTACCACCAAAATATTTACTGAAAAGAACATTTGATATGCAAAATTTTTAATTTATTAAGAAGCTGGTGAGTTGGATTTGTGACATGTTAAAAAAAATGAAAATATTATTTAAAAAAGGAAACACTTATTTTGAAATTTCGTAAAAATGAACTCATATATAAATGATTAAAGTTTCAATGTCAGGTGGTTTGAACTCATGCCCTGCACAAATACAAAGCTTTTTCCGGAAATACTGCTCCCGATCAGTGGCGGAGCGCATAGCGCTATCATCTGGGAGACGGAAAGTGCATAGTTCAAACGCATTTCGCGTCCGTCAATCTAGCCTTTAGGAGTTTACTGTATTTTTATTCGAAACTTCGCGTAAGTACGCGTTAGGACCCCTTCCAAAAGCCCCCTTGGAGGGTAAACCACCCTTCGGCCTAGATCTCTCGTGTAGATAATCGGCCGTAATCTCACCAATCAAATCAAATCCAGAAATATCGCAAGTCTATTCTCATTAGTCTGTTCTTCAAAGAATTATGGCATGATTCAAATATATAGTGCATTTATTCTACGGAAATTTAAGAGTTGAGATAGTCTTAAAACACATTTTAGTGTTAAAACACAAAAACCATTATAATTTCAAGCGATTTTCGTTTCGACACAAATGCCAGAATGTAAGACTGTAATCGTACTCCGTCACCTCGTATACTTACACACGTATCATACTGTAAAACATAATTTTGTATGCCTTCATCGTATACCTCCTTTTCCAATATATTCAGAAGTTTAAGAAGCTTAAGTTTTCAGAAGTAATGATGAAGCTCGTTCACATATCGCTGGAAAACTAAACAACTTGCAAGTGGCAAGTTTGCAAACAACTGCAAACTTGCAAGTGGGAAGTTTTCGAATATCTAACCTATAATTCGGATCTGATTTCTAGTGAATATCATCCCTTTAAAATAGTAAAGGAATTTCCAGGAGTAAAAAAAGGAAATGGGAATTCGTTTCTGAATGTATTGGAGGCGGAGTTGTGCGATGAAGGCATACATAGTCTTGTCTTACAGAACGATAAATGCTTAGGATTATGGGTGACAAAGTGGAAATACTGCTTAATGTATACTTATATAAAAATAAAAAGCTTGTTAAAAATGTTTAGTGGTTATTTTTTGATTATCAAACCTACCACTTTACTGAACGTCCGTCGTACAGACCTGCTTTAGGCTCATAACGTTTCACATTATTACGAGAAAAACAACATTGTGGGCTTACTTACCATCCTGCTATTAGATATCTGTTTATGGCACATTTTCTCACCTATTCTAAAATACCCTGATATATAACTACGAAGTAAAATCGGTGTATTAAGTGTTTATATGTAAATGTTTTTCAAATATCTAGAAACAAGGAGTTCGACATTTTTAAAATAGGCGAAGGTGGCTCAAAATAATCCTAGAGGGCAAAGCGATACACATACGTTTTCTTAGATACAGCAGCGCTATCTACCAGGTTACACATAAACTAGTTGTGCCAAGCGAAGAATAAGCAATGGCGGTATTTAAGCAATCGGTGTATTAAGTGTTTGGGTGGAATTCTTCAAAAAACTGGGTTTTATCAAATCTCTTATAAGGTAAGCACTAACTTCCCCATTTACTTTCAAATACAGTTTTTAATGTACAGAAATATGATTTGGTTTACTAAATACCGTATGTTTTTAGATGTGAATTAAAGTTATTTAGCTTGTTATGTTTATCGGCGTGTTCTAGTAATATGACCAAAAGTGGGCAGCCACACTGCAGGATAAAATGACCCACCGACTAAGAAAACTCCATTACGGGTTATTAGCCCTCATGGCACCCCTCAGACGTTCTCAAAATACTTGACTCCCCATTAAATTATTTAATTTATTTCTGATTTTATTGTAGGCCATAATTTTTGAATTATAATGTTGAAATATTCCATTTTATTTATTGTGACACTCCTTATTTTAAAATATTCATAAAATGAATTTTGCATACTATATGATTGTATGTATTTCATTATGTATGGTCATAATTACACATCATAATAGCAATTATGGTCATAATTACGTATGGTCATATTTACATCTTTTATTTTGCCGATAAAAATAATTTAAAATTATTTTCAAATGAGGGATTATTTTGCCCTTGGTTGAGGGTAAACTAATTTTTTGGTCTCTTTTTGAAAATGCTGGTTTTTTTTTTCGTTATTCAATTTGCGTTTAAAATATTATTAAAATATGTTTATGATGCAAAATATAGTGTAAAATAAAGTTTTATTTAACATATATGTTGTTTTATGCAAGTTTTCCCCTTAAGGGGATAATTTTGGGCCAATTCCCCCTTGTAATAAGATACAAAGTAAAAACAGCCAAATTATCAAAACACTCCAGAGACACATGCTTTATAAAATCACAGATAACCCCATTGTCTGCATTCAGGCTCATATCTTTCTCAACTGTTTCGAGAACAGCATTTTTTTTTTATCGTCATGCTGATAGACTTTGTTTATGCAATAATTTCTAAGCCATTCTGATACACATTGATGGTTAACTTCATCATGAAATAGGATGATATTTAAATATTTGTACGTACAAACAAAGACTTCGATACCTTAAAAATATTAATAATTTCCAAAGTAAAAAGGGCAAAATTATCAAAACATTCCAGAAACATACGCTTTATAAAATTACAGAGCTAAGAACATGTTAACAACGTATACTACATATCAGCGTTCGGTTTCATAATGTTTTGATATTATTACGAGAACAACAGCATTATTTTTTTACCGTCCAGCTATTAGTTTTCTGCTTATGGCGCACTTTTGCAGCCATTCTACAATATCCTGCTGGTTAATCCCCGTTGTTAAATAAGATGCTATTGAAATAATACGATATGGAGGAACGAGGAGATCGATTCAGAGCCGAAAACTGCATTAAGAGAGAGTCTTGGATTATTTGGTCTCGAATAGCTTTCTAGCTGTGTTAATACGGACGATGTTTCTGTTAATACCAGTGCATTTCACAGCGGAAGAATTTTGTCGAATTTCTTTTCATGGAGACTTTATTTTCTGGTAAAAAATCCATTGAAGTCAAATGTTTCATTATTTACTGTTTAATGACATACTAAAAAGTTTTTTCTAAACGATAAAATGTTTTTACTATGGTTGTTTCATTTTGTTCTTCTAATTGAAGGTTTAGTAGAAGTTAGAGGTTTGGAGAGGCAAACAAATTTTTGTATGTTGTATTCATCTTACACCTCCACCTCCAGTCTATTCAGAAATTTAAGCGCTGTTTCCTCAATGCCAATATACATTGTGAAACAATAAAGAAAAAAGGCTATTTAAATTTGCAGGAATGTCAAAATATTTGTGGACTATTCTGGAAAATATGTAATCTTTTTGAACAATGACGTTCATTCACATAACAAAAACAGCTTCGAACTTTCAAGTTCAAAGTTTTCGAATATCCACCTAGAATTCAAATCTGATTCTCAGTGATTATCACCTTTTTAAAAAATTAAAGGAATTTTTGGAAGTAAAAAAAGATTGTGAGATGAAGATCTTAAGGAAACATTGCAGTAATTTCTGAATATATTGGCGGAAAAGTAGTATTACGCGAAGGCATGCATAATCTTGTTTTACAGTACGACGAGTTCTTAAATTTATGGGGCGACAATGCGGAAAAGCAGCTTAATGTATGTGTGACGCATATTATGCGTAGTTATTTTGAGCCTTA
Source organism: Cheiracanthium punctorium (assembly GCA_038373885.1). Classification (NCBI taxonomy): domain Eukaryota; kingdom Metazoa; phylum Arthropoda; class Arachnida; order Araneae; family Cheiracanthiidae; genus Cheiracanthium; species Cheiracanthium punctorium. The sequence goes on from JAWZYV010012052.1 coordinate 984,332, forward strand.
CTGGAGGCATACTAGAATGATTAGAAGATGATGTAATATTTTCATTTTTGCATCGTGATAAGAACAATAACTCAGATGAGATCTCTAGTCCAGAAGTGTAACTTGAATTTTTATTGAAGAGTAGTAAATTGTTACAAATTAATTCAAAGTCATGGATCTCAAGGGGGCGGGGATGGACTGCCGAATTTATGTGGCCTACCAGTTGCTAAAACCGGAGCTAAAGTGATGTTCTTTTTGGAGCGAAGCAATTAGACCTAGCCCTCAAGCGCGGCAACGCAGCGCTATTAAAATACTTCAGGGAAAAAAAACGGTGTGCACTTCTGGAGCGGTTAAGAATAAATCAAAGTATTAATTTTATAAACAAAAACAATTAGGTTCAGAGATTTAAAAAGGTTCCAAAAACGTGTCAACGAAGAAAGTCGCCAAGATTCAATCATGAGAATCTGCTGGCGTTTGTAAAAACTGATAGAATTTACCAAAGCTAGCAGTTGCAAAAGAAATTCTTTTTAACGCATAGAATAAGATGATCAATTCTGCTGTCACAAACCATAAAGAACCGAAATGCTTTGAGCGAATGTGGGGGACTGTATATAACATGCGCTGCCTAAAATACAGGACAGGGGTCATATAAAAGTACCGAAAAACAATATGTGATGCCGGCATCACAGTATGTTCATGTAAAAAAATAAAAGTTTTTGTTAAGGAGCATTTAGTGGTTATTTTTTGATTATCAAACTGTTACTTCTACTGAATGTCCATCGCCCATTCCTGCTTTCAGGCTCGTAATGCTTAACATTTTTACGCGAAAAACAACATTGTGTGCTTACTATCCCAGATAGCATACTTGCCCAAAACATGTCTATGTCTATGATAAGATATCTCCTGGACATCATTTTAGCGACATCTTTGGGAAAATCCATAATGTGTAGAAGAAGACATGATTGGGGCATGTAACACCCCAATTAAGTTTTATTACGACAAAAGCGGGAAAATCCATATTATGTCTATAATATGACATGAATTGGACATCTAAACACCCCTGTCATGTGACATAATAGGAAGATCGTTTATGACATAAATAGTAAGATCGATCGGCGACAAACTCTGATTGGCTTTATTTGTTTGATCATGCGCAGTAACATTTTTGTATGCACGTTGTTTTTAATTTTAGTTGTTCGGCGGTGATCGTGAAACGCGATAGTACACATATATTTTAAATTTGCTTGTTAGCTATCACTGTTCTTTAAAACACGAGGTAATGTACAACTTTTTGACTTAATATGTATTCTAATAAAAAAATTAAGTCCACTCGTCAGGAATGACGAAATGTTGAACAAGAACTTAATGATAAATTATTCCTTATTGAAGTTGAATGTAATGCGAATGATATTGAATCCTATTTAATGTAATGTGAATGATATTGAAGCCTATTAATTCGCACGATTATAATTATTTTCATAATGAATTTGAAAATAGGATCGATGAAAATATTTTTGAAGATTCAAATATGTGTAATCCTAAAAGCAGTTCTTGGAAGAGCTCCATTTCAGAAATTACTGATGAAACAGATACTTCTGTTCCTTTATGGTAGTAACTTATCCATAGCATAAAAATAAACTGTGGATATGAGATAAATATCCACAAAATGTTTTTTATGGACATATTCTGGATGTCCATAACATGTCCATATGGATATCCATAGCAAGTCCATATAGACAAATTCTGGATGTCCATAACATGTCTATATGGATGTCTATATTTTGTCTAGAGGATATCATTATGGACGCCGTATTGTGCCATAGTGACAAGTTTGGGTCGTATTATGGACAAAATATAGACAAATTTTTGGGGGATGTCAGTTATGTCCCGAACTTATCCATGATATCATATGGACGTGTTATGGACAAGTTTGTGTTGTCTGGGATCCTGCTATAAGTTTTATATTTATGGCAAATTTTCTCAACTATTCTAAAATAGCCTAATGGATAATAACGATATAAAATAAGATGTTTTTCAAATATGTAGAAACAAGGAGATCGATATTTTAAAAATACTAATAAGTGAAAACGTCCAAATTATGAAAACATTCCAGAGACATACGCTTTAGAAAATTAGAGAGCTAAGAACACGTTAACGCCGTATCAGCATTCAGGCTCATATTTTTTGACATTAGGGAGTTTGTGCATACCGTTTCTTCTTACGCTAACGCTAACGCTATCCGCTATACGGAGTATTTTGACCAACCATGTTTCGCATTTTATGCGTGCGCATGCGCTTGATTGTCCAATGTCATTTAACGTTAGCGTTACCGTGAGTGAAACCGGGCCTGCACAAACTCCCTAATATTACGAAAAATACAGCATTATTTGTTTACCGTCCTGCTATTAGTTTTCTGTTTATGGCGCACTTTTGCAGCCATTCTACAATATCCTGCTGGTTAATCCCCGTTGTTAAATAAGATGCTATTGAAATAATGCGATATGGAGGAACGAGGAGATCGATTCAGAGCCGAAAACTGCATTAAGAGAGAGTCTTGGATTATTTGGCCTCGAATAGCTTTATAGCTGTGTTAATAAGGAGGATGTTTTTGTCAATATAAGCACATTTTACAGAGGAAGAATTTTCTCGAAATTCTTTTCATGGGGGGTTTTATTTTCTAGAAAAAAATCCATTGAAATAAAACGTTTGATTATTTAATGCGTAACGACATACTAAAGAATTCTGTTGAAAGAAAGGAAACAGTGTTTTTGCTGCTGTTTCACTTTTGTTCTTCTAAATGACGATTTAGTAAAAGATTAATTTTATTTGCAGAAAATTGGTGATATTTCTTAATATCAGTCAGTATAAATAAGTAAATACCACTTCCCAAAATTTTAAAGTATCTTCATATTTTTCTTTTCAACTTCATTTACATGAGAGAGTCTGCATTTATTGTACTTAACCCTTTAACGCGCAGTGTTCCCGCTCTGGAAACACCGAACTCTGACGTTTTGACTGTTGCCAATCACGAAGAATAAATTTGATTTCTATAAAAATAGTTGCGGGTGACATAGCTCCATGAGCTCCTTTACTTTTTAGCACGTTATTTCCCGTAAAAAATGGTCACGATTCTTTTTAACAGCACTGACATCTGCGAGAAGAATGGAAGAATGCGAGAACAGCCGGATAGATTGCCCAATGCTGAAAAAAGTGCAGCCGTTGCCATCGCTCGACTTAACTACCAGCAAGATGGCGGACAATCGAAACGTTCATCGCGTGCCACAGATCTAGAGACCCTTTTCAGACGACAGCTGGCTGTGCCGGCACAGCCAGCTGTCGTCAGAAAAGGGTCTCTAGATCTGTGGCACGCGATAAACGTTGCGATTGTCCGCCAGTCTCTAGATCTGTGGCACGCGATGAACGTTTCAATTGTCCGCCATCTTGCTGGTAGTTAAGTCGAGCGATGGCAACGGCTGCCCTTTTTTCAGCATTGGGAAAGGGTTGCGCCTCAAAGGGTTAAAAACAGAAACTTCGTGTTCAGAAATCAATTTGCGATTTTGATATGGATTAAACTTTTAGCACCTTGAAAAAGATTTTAATATTACATTTATCCGATTAATTTACTGCCGTACTTCTTCATCATTGGGGGATTCGGATGCTTTGATGCCATACGTTATGATTCGTTATCAAGTGTGCAAATGATTTTCAGTCAAGTGGAAGACCTTGTTTAGCGTATTTAACTTCCGTATAACTACTGTCATGGTAAATGTGTTTAGCTCTTTCACTCTAAAAAGCCACATTTCGAAGGCACCTAGAAGTGAACTGCTCAAAGAATGCAAGCAGTATCAAAATAATTCATATTTTTATTGATAAATGATGATAAAAACACAATATGTGAGATAATTTAGAGAAACTTACTTTTATTATTATTTTCAAATATATTTTACAGTTTGTTTCTCCCCCCCTCTTTGTTTAAGAAGTATTTTTTTCTATTTTTATTTTATTTTATTTTTTGTATTTATTTATTTTTTGACAACTGATGTACTATATTACACAAAATACTTTAAAATAAGCATAGGAGATTAAAAAATTACAAACTCAACTAATGTAAATTAACGTCCAACAAGTTTCAAAGTGAGAAAAATCAGTCATAGACGATGAATAATTTCTTCAGATCCGACATAAATCTCATACTTCAAATTGATGATAAATCTCATAATTGTCAATTGAATTTGCTAGTTGATTCAAAAGTATGGATGCGGCAGCTAATTCAAAAGTGTTTTTTTTTTTTTTTTTTTTTTTCCAATGGCCAGGACAGATGCCGACTGTACGCTGAATGCTATGATCGTCAGAGATCTAGTTTATTTCATTATGAGGGCCACTGGAATGATCCTCATGCTATGACTGTGGGTAACTGGGTATAGCCACTGATATGACTGCTCTTGGACCAGCGGTATAAGGGAACGTTCCCATTACAACGATGCCTCCTGCATGTGGTCTCCAAATTTTGAATTAATTCCATATGAGATAGCTAGCACATGGATTGGTACCCCGAGAGGTATCATTCGATCATGGAATATATTGGAGCAAAGATAGATTTTACTAGAGCCAGCTTCTTTTGGCGTACCCGGTTCTCAGCAGATGGGAAAAAAGGCAACTTCCTATGCACTATTATCCTTACGGTAAAATTACCGCAAACCCGTTTAAGTCAGTTCCCTCCATTTGGCACCCACCTGTACTTAACCAACTCAGGCCACTGGCGGTTCTGGTACACTTTCGGTGTTCTGATGTTTAACTGGCTTTTAGTTAAAGTGGTTGATCCACTACCGGACATGCTGAAGTTCTCTTAATTTTTTTAATGATAGTTTAGGCTTCTTTTTCAGTTAGTGATCTTTCAAATTTTGATTCAACAGTACAGATAATCTCCGTTGGATGAACTTTTATGAAACCTGCACACTGATGCTTTGATCTTATACATAATCACGGAGGTAGACTGACTGTACGAGATAACACTCTCCATAGCTACTTGCTGTGATTTGTGTTCCCCAAACTACCTTTGAAATATCCAAACACTGAAGATCGAGCTACGTGCAGCGATCTTAGCAATTAAAGTATAAACGATTTCTCGCCCTGACTGCTAACTAGTTTTGCACGTTTTTAATTTCCCAACCTATCATTTGAACGAGGTTGTGAACTCGAGCACTAAATTTCAATTATATTTTTCACTTTCCAATGATTGCAGTTTACGTGGTTACCTTATAGCAGCAAACAAGTGAGAAAAAGGGAAAAAAAATGTTCTATCTTGAAATGATTAAAATATTGAGTGTGTAATTGTTATGAGTTTGTATATTTGAGCCAGAAAATAGCTTTGGAGGATCTTGTGGCTGTGTGGGTTTGCGCACCCATGCCTGCAAGCGGTGAGGTCTCAGGTTCGAATCCCGTTAACCCATGGCTGTCATCCCCCCCCCCCACACCTCAGTGTTTGTACTTCTGTTGTGTTCTTCCGTGTTTGTAAATAAATGTTATATGAAATTAATAAAAAATGTCAAACGGATATTCAGGGGTATAAGACTATCTTCGAGATTGCAGTCACAATCTTCAAGAAAAAATTCTCGATTCAAACAAACAAACAAATAGAGTTCATTGAGTTGTTTATGTAAAATGATTTTAATATGAGTTTTGAGATTTCACAAAAAGTTTCTGTTTAACTGGATTTTCTTCTGTTAAAACTGTGTTAAACTTTATCGTCGAATAAAAGATATGCAAATACTGTTTTTTTTCTTTTTTTGTATATCATCGCCATTGTAAATAATCATCTTGTGAATACTGTCTTCTATTCGATGGCTACACCAGCAGATACTGAGCGATATGTTGTGCCATCTGTATGCAGAAATGTCGTTATCTAACTTTGTAAGGGAAATATAAACTCCTAAAGGTCTAACTTCTTGTAGATTACATTGCTTTTATTTCATGAAAATTATAATTCACATGATAACATTAAGTGTACAAAAATTTCTTTAGAATTACTAGTTTTTCTATTGAAACAAATAGCAAAAATATCAGACAAGTCCTTCTTTTCGTAACATTTATTATGAAAATCTTCCAGCACAAGATTAACGTGTCAATTTTTTCACCTTAAAAAGTAGTTCATGTCGGTGTAATAATAATAAATTTTCTTTTAATCCGTTGCGGCTGTGAACAAATAACGTGACTTACAACACTGAGGATTAAGGAAATACATGCTAACAAAAAACCCTGCTTAACAAGCCGAACAATGCATTTTTTGCTACTTGGAATAGCTATTTTAATAAAATGCCTCTCAGATATGGTTTTATTGAAGCTATCTCCATGCAGAATATTTATTTACTGCATTAATTATCGTGATAAGCTTATGATATAATGAAAACACATTTTCACCCTGTCAAAATAAGAACATTGTTCATACTAGTTGAGTTTTTATTTCCAGTTTTCTTATAATAGTCATAATAATAACGTTTGCTTTCTCATTAAAAATGCTTCACTTGGCTGAATTTTGAAGCATTTAATTATTAGCTCTGAGCTACTACGTAATTCATTTCGAAAGAAATTTTTCGTGCGTGGAATAAAAAATGCAGACATTTCTGCAATTGTCATAACAATTATTTGCATAATATGTCAGAATCTGAAATGCAAAGAGAGTTAACTTTTTTTGTTCCACTGTAATTATTTTATCTAAAGCTTAGAATTATCTTTCAAAAATTGTTTTATTTTTTTATTTGTTTGTTTAAGATGTTTTATTATGTTTAAATTAATAACATAAGTTATAGGCGCTCGATGAGACAGAATTTCCCAAAATCCGTAACCAATATGGAAAGTATGGGGGTAAGACTTCATTTCCACCTATGTTTGCTTAAAAAAAAGCTATCCATAAAAGTTAATTCATAAACATGCACTTTAAACTAAATTTCAGGAATATTTTTCTTTCGAATCATGCAGTGTCTCTGTAAGTACTTCTGCATTTGAAGAACTAATGAAGGAAATTTAACTTTCCTATCAAAACTATTTTTAAGATGTTCGATACCACAGAATTACCCAAAATCCATTACCAACGCCAACGACCTTATTTGGCGCCATAGGGAGAATATGGCACCAAACCTTCATTTCCACATATCTTTGATTAAAGAAAAAAAAACAAAAGATATCCATAAAATTTGATTCATAAACATACACTTTAAGCTAAATTTCATAACTATTATATTTTTCGAATGATACATTCTTTCTATAAGCAGGTCTGCATTTGAGGAACTAATGAAGGAAATTTTACTTGCCTTTCAATACTATTTTTAAGATGTCCGATACCACAGAATTACCCAAAATCTATAAGCCACAAGGAGAAAAGGGCGCCAAAACTTCGTTTCCACATATTGATTAAAAAAAAGAAAGAAAGAAAAAAGATATCCATAAAATTTGATTCATAAGCATACACTTTGAGCTAAATTTCATGAATATTATTTTTTTCGAATGATGCACTCTCTCTATAAGCAGGTCTGCATTTCAGGAATGAATGAAAGAAATTCTGCTTGCCTTTCAATACTACAGGGTATCGCAAAAGGTCGTTGTCAAACTTAACATGCTGGCCTGTTATACCATGACAAACAAGATTCGCATAGGAACTTACGTCCGGAAATGCAGGCAACGACCGCTAGAGGGCGGTGTTATACAGACTTATGGAAGTATGATAATGTTGGCCTAGGACGTTGCCGCAGATGGACGAATCAGTTTACCCGATTTCAGAACTCATTATTGCCCGATATGCATTGCGTGTGTAGTGCCACAGATGTGAATGGAGCAGTGGCGGTACGGATGTACCTTGAGTACTATGTTCGCGGGCATATAGAGGAAGAAGAGATGATGTTAAAAGAGGTGTGAGTCTTATTAAATGACTTATTTATTAGTATGACTTACAGCACTTTACACGTAATACACATCGGCCAATTCTGAGTCAGTAAACTGACTCACCCATCTTCGGCCATGTCATGCTGAAATGCTCACGCTTTCGTAAGCCTGCAAATATCGCCCTCTAGCGGTCGCCGTTTGCATTTCCGGACACAAGTTCCTGTTTAATCTTAGTTTCTCGGTATGACTAACCAGCATGCTATGTTTGGCAACGACCTTTTGAGACACCCTATATTCCCAGAACGCGCCTTAACCCTTTAACGCGCAGTGTTCCCGCTCTGGGAACACCAAACTCTGACGTTTTGACTGTTGCAGTCACGAAGAATAGATTCTATAAAAGTAGTTGCGGGTGACATAGCTCCCACGAGAATCCTTTACTTTTTAGCACGTCATTTCCTGTAAAAAAAATTGTCATGAATATTTTTAACAGCACTGACATCTGCTGAAAAATGGGAGAATGCGAGAACAGCTGGATAGATTGCCCAGTGCTGGAAAAAGGGGCAACCGTTGCCATCGCTCGACTTAACTACCAGCAAGATGGCGGACGATCGAAACGTTCATCGCGTGCCACAGATCTAGAGACCCTTTTTTAACGCAGCTGGCACAGCCAGCTGCGTCAATGAACGAATATCTGTGAACATGAACGTTTCGATCATCCGTCATCTTGCTGGTAGTTAAGTCGAGCGATAACAACGGTTGCCCCTTTTTTCAGCATTGGGAAAGGGTTGCGCCTCAAAGGGTTAACCATAGGGTCACGTGACTTTTACTCCAACTACTTAAAGAGTACGTCCATAAGTATTTTAAAAAGCCTAGAATAAAAGAATTTAATACTATTGCAGCATTTGTAAAACTAAATGCATTGTAAAATGGATAAAAATAATTCCGGATCTGCAGAGTCTCAATTCCTTTGAAGGAAGATTCTTTTTCCATCCAGTGAGGATACTCAGAATTTTACTTTTCTTTCCCTTTAGATTCTGTAAATGGTGTTCCAGACATTTTTCTGAAGAGGAGAAAAAAATATATAGTCTTCGAACTGTTGTTTTATTTCAGAGCTTTTTTCAGCTCTGGGAATACATGCAAATGTGAAACAGACTATGAAAAACATTTGAAAGTTTTCTTTTGCTGAATATACTTTCTGTGCTTATTTTTGGGTAGTGAAATGCAACTTTGCAGTTTATTCAATAGTAACTGTTCTGTTATCGTATTATTCCAGATTAACGAGATGTTTTAACATTTCTGAACCAAAATTTCTGACAAAGTTGTAAAGTGTTCTAATTTCAATTTTAATGTCCGTCAGGCCTCTGAATGTTTTAAATATACAATGACTGCCAGTAAATCTATATCGATGGGTATACGTACTTTCTCTGGTATTCTGTTGAAAATGATGTGTATAGAAACTGTCAGCGTCGGATGTAGAGTGGGGCGACAAACCGGGGTCCCTGCCTTGTTGGACAGCTTCTGTGGACAAAAAGTTTAAGTGTAAAAGTAGGTGTACATAGGCGGCTCAAAGCAACTATTAACTGTACAATAATACGAAATAATGGAAATATTAAAGCGACAAGCATAAAAAGGTTCTTATCGTCAGAACTCACGTTTGTGGTGATACAAAAAGTTTTACACTTTCGTCAACTGCAAAAGTTCCATCATCTACAAGAACAGAAAAGGAAGAACATTACTCTCTCTTCTGCTCTTGTGGATGATGGAACATTCGCAGCTGTCGAAGAGTGATGTGAACCTTTTTATGTCATCCAAATCGTACGTTCTGACAATAAGTACCATTTTTTATGTGTGTTATTTTATAAAGTTTTAATTATTTCAAATTCTGAACACCAGTTTTCTGTTGAGCGCTTTTGGTTAGTAAACCTAGAACTTTGTAGATATTTCTACCTATGTCTAAGGTAAAATGGACTACCACTAGTGATGGGCACGTAATTGGTGGTTTTTCTGCGAGATCAAAGGAATTCTTGTACTGAAGTAGTGGCCGTTACTGTATGCCCAATACTAGACAGCAGATAAAAAAAATCTCGCAATGCATGACTGCCTTGCCTCCACAGCGTACAACCTTCTCACGAAAGTTATACGAAAATAGGCAATGTTCGCAGGTTTTAAGTGTTTTCCCGATCTTAAATATTTAAATTTGGAGGTATTGGATATGTGTCAATATTATTATTATTTTGTGCTATACACGAAAAATAAAATTAACGCTTATTTTACTATATAGTATATACACTCATGTCCATAAATTAAGGATAATGAAGTTCAGGCAAAGAAAGAGAAAGAAGCAAAACAAATTTGACTTATTTGTAAAGTCTATTTATTAAACAAAAAGTAAAGAGCAAAAAAGATGCTATATGTTTGACATAATTAATAAAAATTGCAAGTTTTACTCCCTTGACCAAATTTCAAAAAAGAACCTATTTACAAAAAACAGTATAACATGGTTAGTAGGATGGTTAATACGGAGTATGTCTCCCGGACGATGCAATACAGGCCTGACAACGCCTAGGCATGCTGAGTATCAAATGATCAATCTGATCTTGGGGAATATTACACCACTCATCAAGCAATGCACTCCGAAGTTCCGGTAGACAGGTGGGAGGGGGTTGACGGGCTGCAATTCGTCGGCCAAGCATATCCCACACATGCTCTATTGGATTCAAGTCCGGTGAGTATGCTGGCCAATGCATACGTGTGATATCCTCCGATTGAAGGCATTCGTCTACAATGTTTGCACGGTGAGGACGGGCGTTGTCATCCATAAACACAAATTCAGCACCCATGGCGCCCCGAAACAAACGTACATGTTGTTCCAGAATGACATCCCGATAGATGTGGCCTGTCATCGTTACACTCTGAACATGCAGGTCAGTTCTGGAACCAAGAATAATTCCTCCCCAAACGAGCCATCCTGCACCACCGTAACGGTGTCTTTCAATGGTGTTCTCTTGGTGGTAACGGGTACCTGGCGCTCTCCAGATGAATGTCCGGCGAGAATCAGACTCCAAACTAAACCTGGACTCGTCGGAAAACATCACACAAGACCACTGTTGCGGTGTCCACAATGCATGCTCTCTACTCCAGGTTAATCGCAGGCGACAGTGAGTTGCGGTAAGTGGAACACATCTGACAGGCCTACGAGCATATAGACCAATGTGCCCTAAGCGTCTGTACACGGTCTGCCTTGAAACTGTCGTACCGGTAGCTGAAGAGAGCTGACGAGACAGGTCTGATGCTGTACTCCGTCTGTTTCTTTTGGCAGTAACTGCCAAATAGCGGTCCTCATTCGGCGTTGTAACTCGGGGACGACCTGTGCTGTAACGTCTACTCACATTACCATCATCTTGGAATCGTTGCCAAAGCCTGGAGATGACACTCTGGGCGATTCCAAGTTCCTCGGATACTTCCAGCTGGGTACGTCCACATTCCAGTCGTCCGATAATTCTGCCACGTAAAACATCATCCAAATGCCTCCTTTGTGCCATAACTATGCGGTTTTTGCACTGAAAGGCTTTCACAGCGCTTGTGAACAATTTTACTTCTTCGCCACCATTCCTTATATACCCCTCTCTTACACTCTCGTCATTGTGACGTACCATCCACGCCATCTAGTGGTTTCCTGTAATTTACATATTCTTCTTCAAGATGTGTGTGATCATTCCACAGGTGAAATTTTTATTTTAGAGATCAATTTCTGTGTGATTCTGAATTATCCTTAATTTATGGACATGAGTGTAGTTTAGCATATTAATTATGAATTAGCAAACAATATATTTAAAAAATCTTATGCATAGAATGTTCATAGCGTTACGTATTTATTCAGAATGACGCAATCTAAGTAGTAAAAAGATATTATTTGTACATCTTAGAGTTTATTTATAACCGAATGAAATGCGCAATGAAAGAGTTATGGTGAACCATTTTTTTTTCCTTAAACAAAATGAAATGTGTGTTCCATCCATTTTACTTCCTATGAGATTTCTCGGATTTCTCCTTGCATTCTTTTTCTTGTATGTTTGTTTTTTAAATGGCCCACCAGAGTCGTCTTTCAGAAAAGGTGAGTTTTCCAAACTGACTTGTTTCATTTTCGAATTTCAAAGGAAGAGATTTGCACAGAAAAGTTCAGAAAGCCTATTTTGAGATGTACATTAAGAGCACATTTCTATAGAAATGCTTTTTTGTGAACATTGGAACAATTACTTAAGAGTAAAATTATAATAATAGCGCATAATTATTGATTATAATAACAAACATAGAATCAGGAACAATCGTAATCGCCATATAATTCTGATTACAGAGTGGAATTTAAAGGATGGTACACCAAATAGAGGATATCCGTTGCGGGCGACCGTGGTTTTATTGGCTGTTCGCAGAGGCGTTTTTTTTTTTTTTTTTTTCGAGTGCATAACGCATTCATTTTTTCAGATACACGCACCGTCCTCATGCTCTTTAAGTTTTTTTCAAGCATTGAAAAATTATATGCTGCCTTTCGAAAATGTCAAGTTCCTGCACCTATAACCATAACATTTAGCATCACTTTTTCGCCCTTCATAGAATCCCGATTTTATACCTATGAATAACTATATCTGAAATATCATCTTTAGTTCTGAAGTAAACCGTGAAATATCTTGTTTTGAGGTTACAAAACTACATAGCCAGCGAGCTACAAGCTTTTTTTCTCTCGGATTTTATTAAAAAGATCAAGATTGATTAATAATTGAAGAAGATTATAATAATTTAAGTGTAGCATATTGAAAAATTTCAATAAAAAATAGTCCCTGAATTTCCTATGTAAACTCAAACACGTTTTTTATATGCCGAGGTTTCAGAAAAAATCGCGAAGCGGTTCTGTATGTTATTTTAAAGAGGAAAGTCTTAAACATAAACTATCTCCACCTCATTTGTTGGGGGAGGGGGTGCTGTATAGTGTACATATTCCAACGATTCATACATGTTCAGCTATTTAAAATACATATTCATATATTTTAAAATTACTAAGGTAACTGTACATTCAGTGGAGTTACCTTAGAAACATGCAATTTTAAAATCGATATTATTTTTAATTGTACAATTTAAAGATCTCTCTGAAACACACCATTTTAGCAATGTTCGATCTATCTATGAGTTATAATGCAACTGATTAAAATTTATTCATCGTAGTTAATAGTTTATTGACAAATTTAAGGTACTTGTATAAATTAAACAAATCAATTTATTAACTGGTGAAGTGTTACAAATTAGCGATGCAAAAGTTTATCGATTTATTTTCTTATATATGTCGATATTGCAAGAGGCGTGATTGATTAAGTGTGATAAAGAGATCAACATGATTTCTTAGCACGTAATAATGTTGATCGAAAATTAACTTATTTATAATTTTCTAAAACATTAAAATTTCGAAATTTTTACAAAGAGAAGATCATCAGGGTTAACTTGTTGCTCAGGTTGTCACTTTTACAATACGAAATCTAGTTTTGATTTATCCAATTCAATTTCAATTCATCTATAACAGCCATAAACATGATACACGTAATGCAAACGTGCTGTAATAAACGTTGATATATAAGTTTTGTAGCTATTACTGTAAGGAAATAGAAGTTAAAAGAGGTTGACAGTTAAAGAGGCATTCCAGAGTATTTGAGAAATAATGTAGAGTCCTTAACATGTGTATATATCCCCATAATTCGTGCAAATTTGATCGAAATCTAAAAATTTGATTAATCTAAAATTTTTCTATACTAATTGTTTATTATAATATAATATACAATTAGCATAGAAAAATTTTAGATTAGTTTCAAATTTGTACAAATTATGAGGATCATGTTTCAGACTCTGCACTATGTCTCAAATATTGTGAAATGCCCTTAAACCAAAGTCGTGCCAACTACGACGGAAGCTTTAAAATGAAACAAAATATACCACTAACTGATGAGTATACCTTTTAACCTTGTGTTTTTTACACATTTTTTTTTATTTATATCTACAAAATATCATGCTTGAAGAATGCGTTATAATGTACAGGCTCGTAAATTGAATGGGCTTTTTACTGAGCTTGAGCCGGCGTTACACTGAGCTAAAATTTAACTTACTCACTTCACCTTCAAATGCAAGCATTTTCATCTGCAATTACAGTTTTTTCAGCAAGATTAAGCACATTCTTACTGTAATTTACGCACTTCCCTGTTCTTGGAACTCCAAACCAAAATACATTTTTTGAGGTACGCTTTTCATACTCTCGGCAGCTTCTAGAAATTTGAGATGTCGGAAAAAATCTCTTATTTTTAATACTGACATAACGTTTAATCTATTTCCTGATTTGGCGCAAAACATTGTTTGCTGAAAAATTTAACCAAGGAGCCGGAATCTTCAATAGGGAGTTAGTGCATACCGTTTCTTCCAACGCTAACGATAACGCTATCCGCTATACGAAGTATTTTGACCAACCACGTTTCGGATTTTATGAGTGCGCATGCGCTTTATTGTCCAATGTCATTTAACGTTAGCGTTACCGTGAGTGAAACCCGGCCAGCACAAACTCCCTATTATTTACAAGGTTTTTAACGTTATTTATGTTAATAAAAGTAGTTAGCATTTCACCATAAAATGGTGCTCAATTATCTGCAACATTTCTATGGAGAAACGTGTTGAACCATGATTTGGTGTTTAAACTAATTAATGAACCATATCATGGTGAAACGTTTCTCCATAGAAAGGATGCAGGTAATTTAGCACCATTGTATAGTGAAACGTTGAGCTAATTCTATTAACGGTGATACAGTAATACCCCGAACTTTCTCCATAGAAACGATGCAGATAATTTAGCACCACTGTATAGTGAAACGTTGAACTAATTCTATTAACGGTGATACAGTAATACCCCGAACTTTCTCCCCAGAAAGGGTGCAGATAATTTAGCGCCACTGTATGGTGAAACGTTGAACTACTTCTATTAACGGGGATACAGTAATACCCGAACTTTCTCTTCAGAAAGGGTGCAGATAATTTAGCATCACTGTATGGTGAAACGTTGAACTACTTCTATTAACGGTGATACAGTAATACCCCGAACTTACGCGATAGGTTTGACCTAGAAAAACCACGTAAGTCAAATTCGTGTAACTGAGATTAATTTCTCTCAAAGAAATGTACATACAAATTATTTTAAACTGGGGTCGGAGACTAAAGAAATCAATAATTTAGAAAAAAAAATCTTAATTTTAGATATCACATATGTACAACGAATTATACTATTAAAATCGTAAACCGAAGTTATTTTGAACGTAAACATAAGACGAATCTGTAAGATTGGAAAATCGCATAACACCGAGTTCGCAGAAGTCGAAGTATTACTGTACTTGCAAATTAACATAATTCATCGAATCCATAACTGAGAATTCTTAAATTTGGTTAAATTTTGAAAAATAATCAAGCTTAAGGATATCTTTCCTGATTGAAGGTACGTATTCAATTGTAAGGCTACTTGAATAAAAATTAGATAAAAATTGCTATATTAAGGACTCATATATGATATCGTTTATCCAAGCCCAAATGCACAGATGGCTTTATC